>ML123234.1:215194-255517 GCA_003846335.1 Cuora mccordi
TCAGGCCTCATACCAGGCCTCTGATACCAAGGTTTATATCTTAGGGCCTCCTCTTACTACAATGGCCTGCCAAGCTTGGAAGCACCTCATGTAGAGACGTGCATTCTGGACCACGAAGGTGCACGAGGCCATGTGCCTTAGTAGTTGGAGGCAGTCTCGGGCAGTGACCTGAGGGCTGTCGCGAAGTTTCGTAGCCAGTAGTTTTATGGTATTGAATCGGTCGGGTGGGAGAGAAGCTCGCCCGGTTCTGGAGTCGAGGTCCACTCCTATAAACTCGAGATGTTGGGTAGGACGTAATGTGGATTTGTTTCTGTTTATTTGCAGGCCCAGAGATTGGAAGCAATCGATGGTGAGTTGTGTGAAGCGGAGGGCTTCGTCGAACGTGGAGGCCTTGAGAAGGCAATCATCGAGGTAAGGGAATATTATGACCCCTTTTTTTCTGAGGTAGGCAGTGACTACCGCTAGGAGCTTGGAGAAAACTCGGGGGGCAGTGGAAAGGCTAAAGGTTAGAACTCTGTATTGGAAATGCATTGAGCCGAGGGTAAAACGAAGGAAGCGTCTGTGGGACGGATGAATAGTGACGTGAAAGTAGGCATTTTGTAGGTCAAGGGCTGAAAACCAATCGCCCTGCTCCAGCGCTGGAATTATGGTGGTAAGAGTAACCATCTTGAACTTTTGCTTTTTGATAAATTTGTTGAGCCGCCTGAGGTCGAGGATCAGTCGCCATCCTCCAGTTTTCTTTTCTGTTAAGAAATAATGGGAGTAGAACCCTTTCCCCTTGTGACATTCGGGCACGAGTTCTATAGCCCCCAGTTGAAGGAGATGTTTCACTTCTTGCTGGAGGAGTAGCTCGTGAGAGGGGTCCCTGAAGAGGGACGGGGTAGGTGGGAGGTGAGAGGAAGGGGATAGAATACCCAGTTGTGATGACCTCTAGAACCCACTTGTGGGTGGTAATGTTCTGCCATTGGTGCAAAAATGGCCGTAGGCGGTGACCAAAGGTAGTTGTAGGCGGTGCATACACTGAAGTCGAGACCATGTTTGAGACCCTCGACCAAAGGTTCAAATCTGCTTATTAGTTGGAGGAAGTTGAGGAGCCCCGGAAGAATTGGGGCGACGCTGCTGGTATCTCGATCTCTGGCGTTGGTGTTGCTGTTGTTGTTCCTGAGATCTGTTGAAATGCTGAGTATATGGGGGGTAGCATGGATGGTGGTAAGGTTGATATCTGTACTGTCGCCTTCTGTGACATTATTGATATAAACTGGGACCATATAGAATATGGTTTGCAACCAAGGTCCTGTAGTGGCACCACATCTTATGTAAAAAGGGGTCATATAAGGTGTCTAAGACCAGGTTATGGGTTGCTGGTTATGATTATGCTGTCTGTATGTCTGTATCATTTTGTAGTTGAAGTTATGAGTATTGGCTCTATACTGTCTGTATTTCAAATTTGTGCTGTGCTTCTGGGAGATATCCCAGACAGGTTGGCGTTAGCTCTGCCTAGCCTGCTTGATGGCCCATTAAGGACCATCAGCTACACAATTGACCCATTGAGAGGAGGCAGATACGCCTTGTAACTCAGCAGGGTGTGCAGGAACTTGCCCATGTGACTCCAGACTCCATTATGCTGTAATATTCCACAGTAAGGACAAAGAGGTTCTTACACCTGGAAGAGCCTATATAAGGCTGATGCCTCATCTCCATCTTGTCTTCAATCCTGCTTCTTACCTCTGGAGGAACTTTGCTACAAACTGAAGCTCTGCACAAAGGACTGATGACCCATCCCAGCGGGGAATGTTCCGGAGACTTGATTTGAACCTGCAGTTTACTCCATCACTGCTACAAGCCTGAACTAAGAACTTTGCCATTACTGGATGTAATTGATTCCATTTAACCAATTCTAGCTCTCATCTCTACCTTTTTCCTTTATAAATAAACCTTTAGATTTTAGATTCTAAAGGATTGGCAACAGCGTGATTTGTGGGTAAGATCTAATGTGTATATTGACCTGGGTCTGGGGCTTGGTCCTTTGGGATCGAGAGAACCTTTTTCTTTTATTGGGGTGTTGGTTTTCATAACCATTCATCCCCGGGACGAGTGGCACTGGTGGTGATACTGGGAGACTGAAGTGTCTAAGGGAATTGCTTGTGTGACTTGTGGTTAGCCAGTGGGGTGAAACCAAAGTCCTCTTTGTCTGGCTGGTTTGGTTTGCCTTAGAGGTGGAAAAACCCCAGCCTAGGGCTGTAACTGCCCTGTTTAAGCAATTGGTCCTGAATTGGCACTCTCAGTTGGGTCCCGCCAGAACCGCATCGTCACACCTTCTTGTCGTAGGGGTTTGGATTCCTAAGGACCGGAGAGTTGCCCTTGAATCCTTCATTGAGTGAAGCACCTCATTCGTGGTGGAAGCAAAGAGTTTATCACCATCGAAAGGAAAATCCTCTATTGTACTTTGAACCTCACGAGGAAAAGAGGAAGAGGAGAGCCATGAACCTTGGTGCATGACCACTGCAGTAGCGGTGGATCTTGCTGTGGTATTGGCTGCATCCAAAGCTGCTTGGAGAGCCATGCATGATATGATTTGGGCCTCGGAAACCAAAGCTGTGAACTGTTGTTTCTTTTGATCTGGAATGTGTTCAATAAAGTCCATGAACTTGTTATAGTTTCTGTGGTCGTACTTTGCCAGAACAGCAGTATAATTGGCAATTCAAAATTGTAAAGTTGAAGAGGCATACACCTTGCGACCAAGGAGGTCCAAGCGTTTGCTTTCCTTGTTGGCTGGGGTGGAGCGGGAATATTGTTTGTTCCTTTGGTTGGTTGTGTCCACTACCAGTGAGTTTGGCGCAGGATGTGAGAAAAGGAATTCAGAGCCCTTAGAGGGAATGAAGTATTTACGGTCCGCTTGTTTGCAGGTAGGCTGGCTTGTGGCTAGAGCCTGCCAGATAGACTTAGCCGGTTCCAGAAGGGCTGCATTGATTGGTAATGCCAGCCTGGACGAAGAAGAGGGTTGCAGGATGTCCGTTAGCTCATGTTGTTGGTCTGGGACTTCCTCTAAGTTATTCTAAGCTCGCTGGCAATCCTTTTAAAAAGGTCCTGGAATTTCGAAAAATCGTCTGAAGACGTTTGAGGGGAGGGAAGTAATGTTCTTCAGGCGTTACTTCAGTTGCTACTGGGGCAGGGGCAGGAGTTAATTGATCCTGCAAATGGGAGGGTGCTGCCAAATGTGTCATATCATTTGGATGTTAGTCTGCTGGTGCCAAGCAAGTGCCTCGCCTCGTTGAAGTGGAGTAGCGGGTGTGTTGCCGAGGAAAAGATGCCCATGGGGCCCAATACTGCCATGGTGGTGGGAAAGGCACAGGTGGTGCCATCCAGGGGTTCCCACACCAGGAGGCAGGATCTCGAGGATATTCTGAGGTAATCTTCCTGTGCCCACGGGTGACAGGGGTCCAAGGATGGGAGTCTGTATACATCAAAAAATCACCCTGTATTTCAGGTTCCCCTTCGCTAGAGGAAAGCTGTTCAGACCCTGAATCATTCATAGGGGAGAAGCAGTCCTTAAGCAAGGGTGACTGCAGCATAGGTGACACCAGAAGGTCACTTGACTGGGTAAACTGCAGCGCTGAGGCAGCTGAAGGTGAAGGCTGAAGCTGATAGAACTGCTGTGAGGGAATCCAGGTCTGCACCGGAGTTCTCAGTCTTGGCTCAGTGCCAGATAGCGCTGTCAATGCCAGTGCCGTAGCCGGTGCCGCGCTATTAATAGCAGGCTGCGGTGCCTCAGGGAGATCCTGGTATGTGTGCCATAATCGAGGCAGGCAACTGAAAGCCTGTAGCCTCGGCGCTGCTGCCGCAACCACAGGTGGGTTTGGCGCGGTGCCTGAGGAGCCCGGCTCGTCGAGAGTGCTCAAGTGCGGGAGCACAGGTAAGGAAATAGTAGATCTGACTGGAGAGGGTTTGTGTCTGAGATTTCTTCTGCACTTGACAGAAGGTGCGCTCTTTTTGCTGTTTTCTTCTGCCTTTTTGAAGCAGGAGAGCTGTGGCGGTGAGCGGAGGCAGAGTCTGTGCCAGGGTCTCAGGCTTACCCTAAGGACTTTTGAAGTAGTATGAGATTGTTTTAGCTCCCTGTCTCTTCTCGCTCTGGAGCTTAGTTTAGTGCAGTGGGCACATTTTGGGGGAATGTGGGTCTCCCCCAAGCATTTTATGCACTGTGAGTGTCCATCCGAAAGAGGAATAGGTTCCTTACAGGAGGAGCAGCACTTAAAGCCTGTGGAGCCAGGCATGTCTGAAGCGGCGGCTGCTGCTGAAAAATTTTTTTTTAAACGGTAGAAAAAAGGGTAAATAACACTAACTAACTAACTAACAAGAAACTAGCTAACAAGTTAATTTAAGATGAGGAAAGAAATTCTTTAACGAGTCTGCTGAGCTCCGTCTCAAGCCGAGGACGGTAGAGAAGGAACTGAGGGAACCGGCCGCGCATGCTCACTAAGAGGTATACTCAGAGCAGGGGGGCAGGCTCTGTGCATGCGTGGCCGGTACGACTACTGCTGCAGAAATCTCTGATCAAAGGCGCAGGGGCGCACCGACACCTGGAGTGGAGCACCCACAGGGACACTCATCTCGAAGAAGAACCCCCAGATCCCTTTGAGTAGTACTGTCCCCTATCCAGTTAGTCCCCCGTTTGTAGTTGTGCATTGGATTTTCCTTCCCTAAAATGTAGTACTTTGCTCAATTTCATCTTGTTCATTCAGATCAATTCTCTAATTTATAAAGGTCATTTTGAATTCTAATCCTTTTCTCCAACGAGTTTGCAACTCTTCCCCGCTTGGTGTCATCCTCAAATTTAATAAGCACACTCTCCATTCCATTATCCAAGTCATTCATGCAAATATTGAGTGGTATCAGATCGAGGATTGGCTCCTGTGGGACTGCATTAGATACATCCTCTGTCAGCGAGCCATTAATAATTATTCTTTGAGTACAGACTTTCAAGTACACAACATTTCCCTGGTTAGCTGATGAGAATGTCATGGGGTCTTCTGTCAAAAGTCTTACTAACATTAAGATATATCATGTCTACACTGTCATAAGGCCAGTACCCCAGTTAAAGCAGGGATTAGATTGGTTTGGCATTGTTTGTATTCGATAATCTATGCTGGCTATAACTTATCACTTTACTATCCTCTAGGTGCTTATACACTGATTGTTTAATACATTTTTTTCTGGGTTTCTAAACTAGGCTTGACTGGCCTCTATTCCCCAGGTCTTCGTTGTTCCCTTTTTTGAAGACAGGTTTTATATTTGCCCTTCTCCAGTCTTGTGGGACCTCACCATCCTCCCGGAGTTGTCAGGGATCATTGTTAACTGTTCCAAGATTGCTTCAGCTAATTCCTGAAGTAGCCCAGGATGCATTTCATTAGGCCCTGCTGACTTTGAAAAAATATTTACATAAATTAAATGTATTAACCTCTTATTTCCCCATTGTGGTTTCTGTTCCTTCCCCCTCTTGGTTAAGAATAATTAAGTATCTGATCACAATTAAATTTTTTTAGTGAATGCAAAAAGGTATTAAAAACCTTCATCTTGTTGATGTCCTCTATTATTAGCTCCTTTTCTTCTCTGGTAAGTAACACTTTCCTTCCCCTGTCTCTTGCTCCTAATATATTTATAGAACCCTTATCTTATTGCCTTTTTTGTGTCACTTCCAAGATGTAACTCAGTTTATGAGTTAACCTTTCTGATTTTGTCCGCACATGCTTGTGCAATTCTTTTGTACTCATCCATAGCAATTTGTCCATGATGCCACTTTTTATAGGATTCCTTTTTATTTTCTGGTCATGAAAGAGCTTATGGTAGAGCCATATTGGTTGCCACTCAACAAAGAAATCTTTGTGTCATTGCTGATAGTTCTTTGAAAACATCCACTCATTATGCAGTGACCTTCAAAAAAAAAGCTAACCAAATGTTAGGAACCGTTTGGGAAGTGGTAGGTAGTAAAGGGGGAGGGATAGCTCAGTAGTTTGGGAATTGGCCTGCTAAACCCGGTGGTGTGAGTTCAATTCTTGAGGGAGCCATTTAGGGATCTGGGGCAAAAATGTGTCTGGGGATTGGTCCTGCTTTGAGCAGGGAGTTGGACTAGATGATCTCCTGAGGTCTCTTCCAACCCTGATATTCTATGATTCTAAGGCAGAAAATATCATAATGCCACTCTATAAATCCATGGTGTGCCACTTTAAATACTGTGTGGAGTTCTGGTCACCTCATCAAAAAAAAGGATGAATTGGAAAAGGTGAAGAGAGAGACAACAAAAATGATGAGGGTTATGGAACAGCTTCCCTATGAGGAGAGATGAAAAAGACTGGGAAGATCTAGCTTGGAAAAGAGATGACTAAGGGGGGGATATGATAGAGGTCTATAAAATCATGACTGGTGTGGAGAAAGTGGATAAGGAAGTGTTATTTACCTCTTCACATAACACAAGAATGAGGAGTCATGTGATTAAATTAATAGGCAGCATATTTATAACAAACAAAAGGAATTATTTCTTCACACAATGCACAGTCATCCTGTGGAACTCATTGCCAGGGGATGTTGTGAAGGCTGTAATTATAACTGGGTTAAAAGAAGAGTTCTATAAATTCACGGAGGATGGGTCCATCACCTCTTACTAGCCAAGATGGTCAGAGATGCAACCCCATGGTCTGGGTGTCCCTAAGCCTCTAACTGCCATGTGCTGTGAGTGGATGACAGGAGGTGGATCACTCGAATAGCTCCTTCTGTTCCTTCCCCCTGAAGCATCTGGCATTGGCTACTACCAGAAGACAGGCTACTGCACTAGATGGACCATTGTTCTGACCCAATGTGGCCATTCTTATGTTCTTCTCAGTTTGGCTTTTGTTGATCTGAAGTTCCAAGCACTATCGTTATTAATTTGTTTGGTGCTGCTTCCCCAAACGGGCAGTGTGCTCCGTACACCAGCTGAGCTAGATGCCAAGTGACTAGCAGTCAGGGGATAATCAGAACCACAGTTTGAGCTGCAGTTGTGTGCAAGAGAATGTTATCAGAGCAAGGTGATTTTGGTCAAAAGCTTGTTTTTGGAGGGCTGTATCTCAGGAACCTCCGGAGCAATTAACCCCATGTTTGGACTACTAACCTTGTCCTGAACCCATATGATGAGCAGTGTATTTCAGGACAATGTGAGTAAACATGTAAATTTTAGAGAAATTAGAATAGTTGGCCTTTAAAGAGAAAGTAATGCTGAACCTTAAATCTAGTGCAGCTAGTGGTCTGCTATGATAACTTTCTAAATGTAATGAGAATGTGGCAATCAGGTGCACCCATCTGTGGACAGGAGAGAGTGTGAGGGTCTCATTCAGGAGTTCTTGAGACAAGGGAGAGGATGAGGAGGGAAGAAAGATGATGGGGAGCTGGTGTTCGTGGGGTGACACATAGGTGTTAGCTGTCCTTGACACCATTGACTGTGGTCATCATCTTGATACGTCCACGTTGACGCCAGTCCAACACATAGAATTTATTAGAGCGTTTCTCGACGACTCGCGGGCCAGGGCCTGCATTGCGGAGCTGCATTTTTGGGCCATATTGGACCTGATTTCCCACGTAAAGACCCACCTGCTCACCATGGCCCACACATGCCTGCGGCTGATGGGCCACATGGCTGCGTGCACATACATGGTCAGCCATGCTCGACTTCATCTGCAGCCTCTGCAAGCATGGCTGGCCTCGGTCTATATCCCCAGCAGGCACGCCCTGGACTGAGTCTCACAGTGCCCAGCCACATCCTCTCATCCCTGGACTGGTGGCTGGATCCCAAGTTGATGCTGCAAGGAGTTCCCTTCATGACCCTATCCCCGTTGCTCACCCTGGTCTTCCACATGCAGGTCCTGACAGACAATACCACCGCAATGTATTGCATCAACAGACGGGGGGGGGGGGGGGGGCCCGGGTTTTACCCCTTTTTGGGGGGGTGCTCAGCCCCTGGGACTTTTGTGTGCAGCATGCCAGTGACCTAGTAGCAGGACCATCTCGTCTCACCATGAATGGTCACTCCATCCGGAGGTGGACAACCTAATCCTGCACAGGTGGGGGACGCTGCAGGTGGACCTGTTTGCATCCAGGCAGAACAGAAAGTGCCACATGTTCGGTTCTCTGCAGGGAAGGGGACAAAGGTTCCCTGTCAGACACCTTCTTGATTCAGTGGTCGGGAGCGCTGATGTCTGCCTTCGTTCCGGTGCCTTTAATCCACGAGGTCCTGCTAAAGATGATGCAAAACAAAGCAAATGTCATCCTCATAGCCCCCGCATGGCCTCACCAACACTGGTTTGGCATGCTGTTGGGTCTTTCAGAGGCCACCCCACTGCAACTGCCTCATCGGACGGATCTGCTGTCTCAGAACTACAGCAATCTGCTGCATCTGTATCTGGCGACGCTGCACCTGACAGCTTGGCTTCTGCGTGGATAAGCATGGACGAATGGCAGTGCTCTGATGCTGTCCAGCAGGTCCTGCTGGGCAGCAGGAAACCCTCCACCATGGCTACCTACATGGCAAAGTGGAACCGGTTCACGTGTTGGGCCTCTGACACATTTGCGCTGAAGAGGCCCCACTGCAGCACATCCTGGACCTTTGCTGCACCTTAAGCTCTTGGGCCTGTCGCTGTCTTTCTTCAGGGTACACCTGGCAGCCATTTTGTCGTTCCACACTCTGTTTCAAGGCAGGACCTGGGGAATACAATGGATGAGAAGCTGGATATGAGTCAGCAGTGTGCCCTTGTTGCCAAGAAGGCTAACGGCATATTGGGCTGCATTAGTAGGAGCATTGCCATCAGATCGAGGGAACTAATTATTCCCCTCTATTCGGCACTGTGAGGCCACATCTGGAGTATTGCATCCAGTTTTGGGCATCCCACTACAGAAAGGATGTGGACAAATTGGAGAGAGTCCAGCAGAGGGTAATGAAAATGATTAGGGGGCTGGGGCACATGATTTACGACGAGAGGCTGAGGGAATTGGGATTGTTTAGTCTGCAGAAGAGAAGAGTGAGGGGGGATTTGATAGCAGCCTTCAACTACCTGAAGGGGGGTTCCAAAGAGGATGGAGCTCTGATGTTCTCAGTGGTGGCAGATGACAGAACAAGGAACAATGGTCTCTAGTTGCAGTGAGGGAGGTCTATGTTGAACTACAAGGATCGGGAAGCACTGGAATGGGTTCCGTAGGGAGGTGGTGGAATGTCCATCCTTAGAGGTTTTTAAGACCCAGCTTGACAAAGCCCTGGCGGGGATGATTTAGTTGATGTTGGACTAGATGACCTCCTGAAGTCTCTTCCAACCCTTAAAAAAAGACAGTCTTCGCCCTTTCCATGATGGCACATGGTTCTTGAAAGGTCTGGAGTACCTCTGCCCTCATGTCTGGGTCCTGGTCTCCCCTTGGGACCTGAATCTTGTGCTGTCAAGGCTCATGGGTCCCCGCTTTGAACTCTTTGCTTCCTGCTCCCTCCTGCTTCTCTCCTGGAAGGTCTCCTTTTTGGTCACTATATCTTTGGGCCTATAGGGTGTCCAACATCAGGACACTCACATCGGAGCCGCCTTATATGGTCTTCTATAAGGACAAGATCCAGCTGCATCTGCACCCAGCTTTTTTGCCCAAGCTCGTCTCCCAGTTTCATACTGCTCAAGACATATACTTACTGGTTTTTTGTCCAAAGCCTCATGCGATGGATGAGGAACGGAGGCCGCATACCCTGGACGTCAGATGGGCATTGGACTTCTACATAGATAGAATGAAGCTGTTCTGAAAGTCAATGCAGTTGTTCGTTCCTGTCGCAGACAGGATGAAGGGTTATCTAGTGTCCGCCCAGAGAATCTCATCTTGGATCATGGCCTGCATCCGCTACTCTTATGAACTGGCGAAGGTGCTCCTGCCAACTATGTTTATTAGGGTTAGTTTCCAAGCAAGCATATTCCGAAGCTCTTCACACCAGTCGGGCTTATCTCGATACGCCAATAGAGTCTGTTCCCCAGTGTTCCATTCCCAGCTCTGACACTGCAGAAGCTTGTTCCCTGTTCCCCGTTCCCTATTCCCGTTTCCCCCCCCTTAACAAACATGATTCCAATTTCCCTTCCTCCCCGTTTAACACCAGTTTATATAATAATATTCTCTGCTATTCCTTAACCAATCATTTTACTGAAATTTAACTAACCAATCCTAACATGTTGTAATATAATTCCCTAACCAATTATATCCCACTACCCTAATTAACTTATACCTAGCAAAATTAATTATACATCAGACAAACAATTAGAGAACCAGACAGGTTAACAATAGAAAAGTGGGGAACATAAATATAAAGCAATACAGAAATGAGTGTTTCACAACCACAACCATTGATAAGGGATTTCTTGCCAAACAGGCTGCTGTCAAACTAAGTTTTCTTTAACCATCTTAAGATCTGTTTCTTTATCTGGTGGTGATGGGCACTATCAGGACAGGATCGTCTTCCTAACAGCCCAATACCACCTTATTTCAGTGTGACTGGTTTGGGATGTGAGGATGTGACCCTTTGCTTCCCAGCTTATGGCTTCTCCTGCTGCTTAGCCAAACTCCTTAGCCTAAGAACAAGGCCTCAGATCATCCTAGTGAGAGAAGGCCCATATACAGGCAGACTGTGATTTAGATTCTTTGTTTTTATATCCCTGTAACTAGCTAAGTGATAAAAATACACCTAAGTTCTTAAAGTATAGGCTTTTCAGGCAGGCCTGAATATTTATATTCTAATAGTGGGGTCTACCCCTTCCCACATTTTCATAGAATATCAGAGTTGGAAGGGACCTCAGGAGGTCATCTAGTCCAACCCCCTGCTCAAAGCCCAGACAGATTTTTTCCCCAGATCCCTAAATGGCCCCCTCAAGGATTGAACTCACAACCCTTGGTTTAGCAGGCCAATGCGCAAACCACTGAGCTATCCCTCCCCTCCGTCTTGTCTATTTAGAGTGTGAAATTCTTCAGAGCATGGGCCATCTACTATTCTGTGTTTGTACTTTGCCTAGCACAATGGGAACCCACTGTTAGTTGCTCCTAGGCACTAAGGTAATGAATATGATTTATAATAATAACTCTCCTGCCACTTTGAGCCAAGGAAGCTGGCCTTGGGATGTTACTGCTTAAAAATGAGCTAGGGTTAAAATCTTTGTGCCAAGTATCCCACAAATTCCACTGACCTCCCTTGTTTTCTTTCCCTGGAGTAGGGTTTCCAGTTTCCAAACCTGATGTGATGTCACATCTGGAACGAGGGGAAGAGTTGTGGGTCCCAGACCTCCAGGGCTCTGAGAAAGAAGTGCTTCCAAGAGCTGCCTGCACAGGTAAGAAATTGGATAAACCAACTAAAAAACTGTCTGTGAATACAGGAAACATTTGGGATGCCCTACAAAGACCTTGTGAGCTCTTCAAGTTCAGGATTGTTCCCTGCAGATGTGCAATCATTATGGCAGATGTCACTCATGGCTTCCCTCCTATTCTTACTGACAACTGGCAGCACGTCCCTCCCTGATCTCGCTTTCCCCTGAGTGTCCTGGTGAGATGAGGACCAAAACTGATCCCTTCCTCTGTCCTCTGGGGAAGGGTTTATGGAAAATCTGCTCCTGATAGGTTTGATCTCTCCCCCACATATTTTGGATTGTTCATCCCTTTTACCATTCCTCTCTCTGAGATTTCCTTTCTCTCCGGCACAGGGAGTGACCTACGTCTGGATTCTCTCTGTCACCCATCAGGTGATGAGATGGTGAGTGAGAATGAGGAGGAGAAACCCCGGCAGCAGAATGCTGAGCAAGTAGGACCACCTGGGACATTATCAGGAAGATCCAAAGGGAATGTTTCCGGGAGTTGTGCACTCCCAGAAAAAGCAAAAGCCTGTAAGACTCGGCCGATGCCAGAGGAAAACATGAGTAGCCACTCAGACCTTATTACTCGTGAGAGCATCAATGTGGAAGAGACACACTACACGTGCCAGGAGTGTGGGAAAAGCTTCAATGGGAGCTCAGACCTTTTCACACATCAGAGAATCCATAGAAGAGAGAAACCCTACATGTGCTCTGAGTGCGGGAAAAGCTTCAGTCGGAGCTCAGCCCTTATCACACATTGTAGAATCCACACAGGAGAGACACCCTACACGTGCACTGAGTGCGGGAAGCGCTTCAGTTGGAGCTCAAACCTTTTCAAACATCAGAGAATCCACACAGGTGAGAAACCTTATGGATGCTCTGCATGTGGGAAACACTTCACTGATAGTTCAACCCTCATCTCACATCTGCAAATCCACACAGGAGAGACGCCCTACACATGCGCTGAGTGCGGGAAAACCTTCAATCAGCGCTCAAACCTTAATAGGCATCAGAAAATCCACACGAGAGAGACAACCTACACATGCTCCGAGTGTGGGAAAAGCTTCAATTATAGCTCAGACCTTATCACACATCAGAGAATCCATACAGGAGAGATGCCCTACACGTGCTCTGAGTGCGGGAAAAGCTTCAATCGGAACTCAAACCTTATCACACATTGTAGAATCCACACAGGAGAGACGCCCTACACATGCTCTGAGTGTGGGAAAAGCTTTAATCAACATTCACACCTTATCAGACATTGTGGAATCCACACAGGAGAGACACCCTACACATGCTCTGAGTGTGGGAAAAGCTTCAGTCGGAGCTCACACCTTATTACGCATCGGAGAATCCATACAGGAGAGATGCCCTACACATGCTCTGAATGTGGGAAAAGCTTCAATCACAGCTCAAACCTTATTAGACATCAGAAAATCCATCTGAGAGAGAACTGTAATAAATGCCTTGACTAGGGCTGGCCAAAGATTTTTTTTTTTTTAATTACATTTGCTAATTCCCACATAGTGATCTTTGCACCATCTTCACCGTAGTGACTCAGCTCCCCCAGATCAGTTGACTGCTTCTGCCTTTTGCAGCTCACCCTTCTTTGGGGTCAGTCCTGTGATCTGTTCTATCAACTCCTTTCCTTTTGAGTCGTAGGAGTATGTGTCCCTTCACCCAGGAATGTTCATCAGCTCCAGGTGGGGGAGAGGTTTGATTCCCAACAAGCTACACTGAGGCTAAAACTACCTGTGCTTGACATCCACTAGGGCTGTACATGGTGTTGGCTGCTCAAGTTAGTGATCTTGGGGTAAAAAGACAATTACAGTTGTAGAGCAGATGCAGCCCAGGTGCAGTGGTTGGCATTAGCTTCCCCCTTGACCTGACTTAAACACTTGTCAGAAAAAACGACCAGTTTCTTTTGCAAGCATTTGCATTGCAAGGCAGAGGCAGAAGCAGTCTTCTCTGTTTCCTCAAAAGATTGACCAAAAGGTGGAAAGAGCGGACACGTTTGGCAAGGCACCACTGGATGCTGCATCCCTAACCTCCACTTTGCCTGGCAGGTGCCTTGGCCAGCTTAGCCACAGTGCCACTGTCTGGGACTTTTCTCCCAACTGCTCCCTTTTTCGTTAATGAGAATCAAAAGGAAAGTGACAGAAGAGTATTGCCTATAAGGATCTCTGTGTATAGACATCCCCAGCAAATCCCAAGGATGTGGCACAGGCTCTTCCGTTGCAGCAGTTGCAGTTGAAGCAACCACTTTGCCAATGCCAGTGACAGTGACTGCCTTTTCATCAACTCCAGGCTTGTGATTTGATTCTTTTCAACTTTTCTCTCTAAAGAAGCCTTTTCCTTAGCAAGCAATTACTGGGATTGCCAAGGGAGGTCTCTTCTCTTTCCTAGAAAGGCATAGGAAAATGTGAGCGGAGGAGACCAAGGCACCACTGGGAGTTGAACCCAGGATCTCCTGTTTACTAGACAGGTGCTTTAGCCAGCTAAGCCATGGTGCCTGCCTCAAAAAACTGCTTTCAACTGTTCCACTTGATGGTCCAGGACAACGCCTGCAAATTCCAAAGTACAGACATTCCCCGTTTCCCTCAAGACTTGCAGACCTTGAGGTGTCTGCCTCTCTGTGCACAGAAAGCCACAGCTGAGTTGACAGAGGGCTTCTAACATGTGCTTCTCCCACCAGTCACTGTGATCCTTTAGTGGTTAGTGCTCTGCATATCAGTTGCGGTAACCTCAGCTCAGTTCTGAGTCATGGTAACCTTTCTATCAGCTCCAGACTTCATTTGCCACTTTCCAAGTGTGGTGAGGCGAGTGCCCCACACAGGCAGGAGAAAAGATAAGGCAGCCTTGGAGAGGCTGTGCAGAACCCAACCAATCAGGAAAGGACCGATTGGGAGACCCACTCAGGAGATGGCTTGTTGGAGTAGCCCATATAATTCCCAGGATGGCCAGCAGGAGGCACTGCAGTGGTGAGGCATGCTCCATTACACCAAGACTTAGCTGCAAGGAAGGCTCTCTCTGTCTTGAACAAGCACTTAGGATTGTGTTGACAATCTTTTCTTTTTATGAAAAGAGATACAAAAAAGGAGCCAACAGAGACATTAGGTTCAGTAAGGAAGAACTGAGAGGCCAAGCCAGGATCTCCTGGTTAGTAGGAATGCTCTTCAGCCAGCTGTTTCCAAAGATCACTATCTAGACGCCTATTAACAGCCACTGCAGATGTTCACCACAAAACAGACAAAGAGATGCCAAAATAGTGATCTCCACTGCCTGCAGATATCAAGCTACCACGAGTTCTGTGTACAGCGAGGCCTCTGCTGGTGGAAAGACACTTTGGTATAGACTTTTCTGACACCAGCCGTGGTCATATAGTGGTTAGCACTCTGTGCTGTGGCGTGAACATTCACAGATGAAAGTTCAGTTATGGGGACATTTTTCTTGTTTCCACATTTGTCTAGTGGCTCTTTTTTAACACTTGTCACCAAAAAGGCCTGTTTCTTTTGCAAGCAATTTACAGCTAAGCAAAGGCTTCTTCATTTCCTGAAAAGATCATGGGGAGAGGAGACACATTCAGCCAGGGTTTGTCATAATTATAAAGGGAAAGGTAACAGCCCTCCTGTGTACAATACTATAAAATCCCTCCTGGCCAGAGACTGGCCAGACACACCAAAATCCTTTTCCCTGTACATGGTTGAGAAGCTCAGGTAACCTGGCTGACACCTGACCCAAAGGACCAATAAGAGAACAAGATACTTTCAAATCTTGGTGCGGGGGGGAAGGCTTTGTTTGTGTGCTCTTTGTTTTGGGGGTTGTTCACTTTTGAGACTAAGAGGGACCAGACATCAATCCATGCTCTCCAGATCTTACTGAACCAGTCTCTCATATTTCAAACTTGTAAGTAACAGCCAGGCAAGGCGTGTTAGTTTTATCTTTGTTTTCTCAACTTGTAAATGTTCCTTTTGCTCAAGAGTTTATCTCTGTTTGCTGTAACTTTGAACCTAAGGCTAGAGGGGGTTCCTCTGGGCTCTATGAAGCTGATGACCCTGTAAAGTTATTTTCCACCCTGATTTTACAGAGATGATTTTTACCTTTCTTTAATTAAAAGCCTTCTTTTTAAGAACCTGATTGATTTTTCCTTGTTTTGAGATCCAGGGGGGTTGGATCTTTACTCATCAGGAACTGGTGGGGGGAATGGTTAATTTCTCTTTGTTTTAAGATCCAAGGGTTTGGATCAGTGTTCACCAGGGAATTGGTGGAGGAGTCTCTCAAGGCTACCCAGGGAAGGGTTATAGTATTTGGGAGGGAGATATTCTGGGGAGAGGTAGACAGTTTCCCAAATGACTCATTAACAATTTGGGTGGTGGCAGCAACCAGATCTAAGCTAGTAATTAAGCTTAGGGGTTCTCATGCAGGGCCCCACATCTGTACCCTAAGGTTCAGAGTGGGGAAGGAACCCTGACAGGGTTAGTTTCAAGCAAGAATATCCACAGCTCCACATGCCAGCAGAGTCTGTTTCCCAGTGTTCTGTTCACAGCCCTGACACTGCAGAGCCTTTATCCATGTCCCCTTTACCCCGCCTTTTTCTTAGCAGCCCCAAATATACCTGCAGTGCATGCCCCTGGTCATGAGTCTGGGGGCTCGGTGCCACCTCTTTTGTATCCCATGGGAGGGGTAAGAAGTGAGATTGTGTAATGGTCAAGGCCAGGCTTTCCTTTGGCTTTTAGTGTCTTCTTCCTCTTCCCCCCCTCCCCATCCCCGTCCTTGCCCCTCCCAACTGGTTGCTTTACCTTGGTTTGAGAGAGGAGCCAGGCAGCTTTCCGGTGTATGCTCGTATATTACACTCCCACTGCACCTAGTAACACTTTAGCTCTATTATACTTTACTTTTCCATTATACTAACAAGCCCATCTGGCTTTGTTCTTTGTTCACACATATTAGTAAGGATATGAGAGTATCAAAAATCAAACACAAAATTTATCTCAGGCTAACAAACAGGCCTCTTTCCTGTGTAAATTTCAGAGGTGTTCACACACTGACACCTACTGAGCCACACTGTTATACCCCAATCTAATAGAAAGGCTGGGAGGTCTCCAAGTTCATAAAAAGAAACTAACAAAAAATAGAAAAAGGAACAAAATGTTTCTAAGATTGTATGGGGTTGGGTCTCTGCACCTCTCGGTCTTTGGTTGCACGTGGAGTAGGAACTGTAGCTGCAGTTTAGGAACCAGGTAATGGCATAGATGGTCCAGCACGCTGGGCTAGCAGGCTTTTCAGGTACAGGGAGACTAGTGCAGGCTGCATAGCCTGTCACCATTTTGCCTCATTCCCCAGAGGGGATCAGTCCTGGGATCCTGGCAGTCAGTCTCTCTGAGGCTATGTCTACACTGGCAGAGTTACTGCACTGGGAGTTACAGTGCCGCTCAGAGTGCTGAAGGGAAACCGCTATTGTATGTTCACACTGTCAGCTGCATGTTCACACTTGCGGCACTTGCAGCAGTATTCCGAGCGGTGCACTCAGTATCCCACTGAGCATCTCTTCCTCTTCTGCTGCTAAGAGTTGTGGGAAGGCAGAGGGGGTCACGGGACATCCTGGGTCCTGTCCCAATGCCTCATGATGCATTGCTTTGCATCCCAGTGTCGGAGAAAAACTCAGTTCTCACTTTTTCTTTGGGTGCAGCAAAATCAAATACTTTATTCTTTCTCTAGTAATTACAATAGAGGGAGAGAGTGCCCTAGGACACAGGGTCGCCCCAGTCCCGGACAGGTCTCTCAACTGGTAAACAATTACAGCAAGCCTTTATACCTTTGTTACAGACGATAACTAGCAATAATACAGACAATAAAGAGCAACAACTACATTTTGTTTATACATAAGGCATTCTGTTATCTTATGTTTCTCACTCCTAGAAGACGACAGTCTGCATATTTGGTTATCAAGACAAGGTCGTAATAATTTTTTACACAGTTCTTTTCCTCTCGCCTCACACTATCCTTGCCTCTACAAGTCTCACGTCATTAGGGTCACAGCTAGCCTAACTCTTGCTAACTGACTGACATGCATTAAAATCCCCTTCAAATCCTTGTTAATTATTTCCCTGCTTCCACACTCCCCCCTTTTGTACTTCTAGTACAACAGATATTTTCAAATCTCTATTTGCATTAAACCATGGATTTCAGATTCTACAGCAGATATGTCAACCTTAGGGGTTTTCATTGGATGTAATGACAATGCATGATTAGCATGAACATGAAAGATATTACTATCATTGCGTTTTTTACAACAACAACAACATAATCCTAAGCTAACTAACAATACTACAAACAATAACATTCCCATAGGAATAATATAATGGGGTTGTTGTACAGTTTTGGTTACAAAGCACAATACAGCATACTTAGTACATAAAGTAGACACTCTATAAGCTGTATGAAAGGCATTCTTTTCAGCTTGATATATAGTCTGAAGCATGTGAATTTGCCCTTGCAATTCAGAGATCCCTTGAACCTCTGGTAACAATGAAAGCAAATTTTGAAACCGATCAGGCACTATTCTAGTCCAATTAAAATATACCTGAAATCTAAGAGCTACTTGCAATATTCTATCTGCAGGCCAGTAAATGATATGATTGCCTGCAGCAGTGGTAAGATTAATATGTATATCTTGCAATGTGGTGGCTGTAACATTACACAGCTATCATTAGCTTGAAAAAGTGGGTGTCCTGTCAGGGTAGTTCCTTGACCTCTACCCTCCCAGCAAATATTGTCATAAACAGTGACAACTTCCCCTGGCTTCAGTTTCCGTACACACTGAAGCTGTGGTGGTTCAAACGGCCAAAATGTCCATTGATTTCCTAACCCCATCCAAATATCAGCTGTAATCCCAGGAGCACTAACTAAAAATCGATTAGGAGAATCAGGCGGTCTCACTTCCCAGATATCTCGGTGAATCACCCAATCCCATATGCATCCTCCCCATGGACCCGGTAGGATTCGGTATGTGGGAGCCCACACCCCCTTAACCAGTCCATATGCTTGGAAGGAGCACTGTGAACGTCCACACTTCCATTCAGAAAGTCTCCAAGTATGTCTCCATGGCCACAGATTAGATGGTACTCCTGATGTGTCTGTAAGGGCAGTGGGCCAAGCTTGGTGCTCAAGATCATTCCGAATGGCCATCAGCTGGTCATTCAGGAAATCCTGAATTTCCGAACATGCTAGATCCCACTGCAATGCCTTCCCAGCCTCAGTGATATTCAATACCATCTCTCTCAATAACTTCTGGGTCATAGAACTAAGGGCGGAAACGACATGTAACTCACCCACTCCAGTTTGTACTTGGGTTAGCTGTGCCCCAGAAATTAGGCCGGTGGCCTTCTCTAGTTGGCCCAATTTCTCATCATGTTCTTGGTTCTTAAAAATATTCCAAACTGCTGCTGCACTATTGGCCCCATCCCATAAGGATCCGGTCAGGTCCCTCTTCTTTCTAGAGGAAATAACCCAGGCCCTCTGTTGTGCTAATCTAATGGCAGCCCCTTGTGAACAATTTGGATATGTAGAGGTGATCTGAAAACTAGATAAAGGCAATGTAAACTTCACAGTCCCTAGTGTAGTGTTAATTACAGTCCATCGATATTCTGCTACATCTCCCCTTAGTGTAGGTCTATACCACATCTGTTGGTTGTAGACCTTCATATAATTCCGAGAGGCATTAATATTAATAGCATAAGAGGGAGTGTATTGCAATAAAGTACAGGTTACATTATCAGTCACTGGAATGGCTTCAATACAGGTAAAATTTCCAGTAGCAGAACAAACTCTTTGGGTATTCGTTTGATTATTCACTAATTGGGTAACCAAATAACAATAAGGGCCTCTTTCAGGTAACATAGCACAAATTCCAGGAATAACCATCATATCTACTTCACTATGGAACCCATCAATTTCATTTATAAATTTTTGGGGCTTATTTGCAGTAATATTATGGATCTCTATTTTCACTGATCCATTTGTTTTCCACTCAATTGTTCGCTCATATGAATTCTTTTGAACTTTAAAAAATAGTCTTTCTGAGCAATATTCTAATAAATCACTAAGATGGGAAGGCCTCGGCCAATGAATTTCATTAGAATATACAATTTTGTTTGTATCTGGATAAATTACAGAAGTAATGGCCAGGGTTGAGGGGCTAGTGGGGGTAACCTTTGTGGTAGCAAGGCGCTTTCGGTATTCATCATCTGAAAGCCAATTAGGGAGGGCAGTACATCCCCAGGGTACTTGTCCATAAGCACAGAGCCCTGCCCCTGGAAGAAATCCAAGCCACCATTCAACCCCACATTCCCAAGCACGTTCCCCACAGTTCCCTCCTTGCCAATTAACGATGCTTCGTTTCTTCCACCAGGGCCAGTTCTTAATGTCTCTTTTAGTCAGGAATCCCTGGACTCTGGAGGTTTCTGCAGAACGAATGTTTCTTCTTTTCTTCTCCAAAAACAATTGTGGTTTAGCATGATAAAGGGGAGAGGTCACCAGTACGCCACCCTTTAATGTTGGAATTCCTTTAGAAAAATCCAAAGGCACAGTAGGTCTGTCAGTGGACAAGGGAGAGGTCGCTAGTACTTCACCTTGTCCTCTTTCTCCGCTGTCCAGAAGGTACAGCCGGGCTAGAAGAAGGAGTATGTTGATCATCAGTAGGAGTGTCCTCCTGAGGTGGAGGGGTCTTTTTGCAGTGAGATGCTTGGGTCCTGCCTGGTAGTCCTTGACACTTCACAGCAGTGTTGGTGGTTAACAGGACTTGGAAAGGGTCTTTCCAGCATGGAGCCAAGGCAGTCTTTCATTGATGGATCTTTATGTAGACCCAGTCTCCTGGTTCCAATGAGTGGCAAGGTTGCACAGGATCCTTTGGTAATGCTTCCTTCACCTGTGTATAAAAAGACTTAACACATTTCATTAGTGCCTGACAATACTTAAGCATTGTCATCCATCAAATGAATGTCCATCTGAGCTAGGGTTAGTGGGGGTGCAGTTGGTAGTCGCATTGGGCGTCCTGTCAAAATCTCATGAGGGCTGAGTCCAGTCTTTCGATTGGGAATGGCTCTCATACTCATCAGTGCCAAAGGAAGGGCATCTGGCCACTTTAAGTTTGTCTCAGCACAAATCTTGGCCAGTTTATTTTTTAAAATCCCGTTCTGGCGTTCCACTGTCCCAGCAGACTGTGGGTGATGAGGGCAGTGAAGGTTGTGTTGGATCTGCAAAGCTGCACATAACTCCTTTACAATCTGTCCAATAAAGTGAGTTCCACGATCACTGTTGATACTCACAGGGATGCCAAAACATGGTACAAAATCTTTAAGCAGAAGTTTCACAACAGTCCTGGCATCTGCTTTCCTGCAGGGAAAAGCTTCAACCCAATTGGTAAATACATCAACTAAAACTAATACATATTCATAACCACAACATTTAGACATTTGAATAAAATCAATCTGAATATTTACAAAAGGTCCCCAAGGAGGAGGGTGGGCTGCCCGCTTAGCTTTAACAGCTTTACCAATGTTGTGCTGTTGACAAATGACACAGTGTTGACAGTAGGAATGTGCTACAGAAGGGAAACTTGGTGCACACCAATCTCTGTTAACTGCAGCAACCATCCCCCCTTTGCTCACGTGTGCCATCCCATGGTATATGCGAGCAAAATAGGGCAGTAACATCTTCGGTGCCACCAGGCGACCATCCGGGGCACACCAAAGATGATCAGTATGTAAAATGCATCCAGCAGCACTCCAAGAGTGTTTCTCAGTTCTTGATGCTGCCTCCTGGATCTTAGCCAGATCCTCAAGGGAGGCCAGTGAAGGCTGTTCTATCAGGACACAAAGTATGTGCTGCCTGAGGTACGGAAAGGGCCGCTGCTTTGGCTGCAGAGTCTGCCAAAGCATTTCCACGGGTAACTTCATCATGAGGGGTCTTGTGAGCAGTACATTTAACAACAGCAATAGCTTTAGGCAACAAAAGAGCATCCAAAAGAGCAGATACATAAAAACCATTCTTAATAGGAGAACCAGTGGATGTAAGGAAACCTCTATATTTCCAAAGCAACCCATAATCATGTACCACTCCAAAAGCATAACGAGAATCTGTATAGATAGTAACTGTTTGATCTTTAGCTAGAATGCAAGCTCGAGTTAAAGCCACAAGTTCAGCTACTTGAGAGGAAAACACGGAAGAAAGGAAAGCACTTTCAACAACAGCACAGGTAGTACATACAGCATAACCAGCAACCAATTTACCCTTAGAATCTTGCAAGCACGAGCCATCCACAAAATAAAGGAGATCAGGATTTTGCAAAGGCACATCTAGTAAATCATCTCTAGGACGAGTAAGGACAGATGTTACAAACACACAATCATGTGGTTCTCCGTCTTCTGGCCCAGGCAACAAAGAGGCTGGATTAAGAACAGGGCAATGAGCCAAAGTAATATGAGATGAAGATAGCAAAACGAGCTCATATTTTGTAAGACGAGAAGTGGATAAATGCTGTGTCTTAGATTTTAACAAAAGTGCAGCCACAGCATGAGGAACAGCAACAATCAAAGGAGATCCTAACACAATAGATTCAGATACCTGAACAGAAAGGGCTGCTGCAACCACAGCCCGAAGGCAAGGGGGAAATCCTACTGCCACAGCGTCTAGGGTAGTACTGTAATAAGCAATGGGACGGTGTTTGTCTCCGTGCTTTTGCGTTAGTACAGCCAAAGCAAACCCATTACGCTCATGACAGAAAAGAGTAAATGGTTTAGTATAGTCAGGAAGCCCCAGGGCCGGTGCGCTGGATAGTCTCTGTTTGATAGCAACAAAAGCTCTCTCAGCCTCTGGGGGCCAAGGAAGTGGCTCAGGGGTACCTGACTTAGTCAGATCTTGTAAGGGTTTAATCACTGTTGCATAACCTAAAATCCACTGTCTGCAGTATCCAGTCATGCCCAGAAAAGTACGCATTTGAGAAATAGTACCAGGCCTAGGCATATTTAAAATAGCTGAAATACGAGAGTTTGATAAATGACGCGTGCCATGAGAAATATCATGACCAAGATAATGAACCTTGGGTTGACACAGTTGGAGTTTTTCCTGGGATGCTTTGTGACCTTTGGCAGCTAAAGCAGTTAAAAGTGTCAAAGTATCAGTTTTACAAGATTCAAAAGAGAAAGATGCCAACAAAAGGTCATCCACATACTGTATAAGCACTGATTTACCGGGGAAAACCACATCATCCAGATCCTTCTTTAGGATCTGGGAAAACAGGGATGGAGACTCAGTATACCCTTGGGGTAATCTGGTCCAGATATACTGACATCCTTTGTAAGTGAAGGCAAACAAATACTGACTATCTGGGTGAATGGGAATAGAAAAAAAAGCTGAACACAAATCCACAACAGTAAAATAAGTGGCTGACGGTGGAATACAAGAAAGAATTGTAGCTGGATTTGGAACCACAGGAAAAGAAGGCAAAACAACAGCATTAATCGCGCTGAGGTCTTGAACAAACCGATAGGTGTTCTTTCCTGGCTTCTTTACAGGAAAGATAGGAGTATTACAAGAACTAATCGTGGGAACAATAATACCCTGTTGTAATAAAGACTCTATGACTGGAGCTATTCCTTCCTCTGCTTCAGGACGCAATGGGTACCGGTCGCACTCCCGGAGACGATCCCGGTCCCGATCGCCTGACCGTCGGTACCATAGAAGGTCCGGATCCAGTCTTCGCGCAGCCGCTCCCGACGACGCCACTCGAGATCGCGGTCGACCTCCCGGCACTGGCACGGTCGATGGTCCCATTCTCACTCCCGGCACCGTGACGACCGGCACCATCCATGGACAGACCGGCGGCATCGACGGCACAGTCCCACAGTGCCTCTGCCCCCCCATGGCCTTCCCGCCAGCCTTCAGTCTCCTCCCAAGCGGGCAGTGTGGCCGACCGACGCGCCGACCCCCCAGGGCAGGACCACGGCCCCCAACAATGGGGCTTCTGGACCCCCTGGGCCTATCACGAGGCTCAGGGGCTCTCCTTCACTCAGCGGCCCAGGACTTCCGACCACAGGGCGCCGGAAGCCACGGTCAGCAGACCTCCTCCCTCACCGTTAGTGGAGGAGCTGCCGCCACCGGTGGTGGAAGAGCATTCCGCAGACCCAGAGGCCGCGCAATGTATGGACGAGCCCCCACCGGAAACCCTGGTCCAGGGCCTGTCATCGTCTTCCTCGCCGGATGAGGCGGTGGCGGGAGCATCAGCATCGGGCCCTCCACCAATTGACCTGCGAGCCCACCAGGATCTGCTTCGGCGG
This sequence comes from Cuora mccordi, assembly GCA_003846335.1. Lineage (NCBI taxonomy): Eukaryota > Metazoa > Chordata > Testudines > Geoemydidae > Cuora > Cuora mccordi. The sequence goes on from ML123234.1 coordinate 238,908, forward strand.
GTGGCCCAGGCCATTAACCTCCCTGTCGAGGAGGTGGCTGAGGACGATGACCCGGTGACCCGAATAATTGGAGCGGAGGCCCCGCTGCGGGTGGCCTTGCCATTTATTCGGACCATTCAAAAGAATGCCAACACGGTGTGGCAGTCACCTGCTTCCATCCCTCCTACCGCTCGGGGGGTGGAGAGGAAATACTCAGTTCCCCCCAACGGGTACGAGTATCTATACACACACCCACCTCCGGACTCCTTGGTGGTGCAGTCCGTTAACGACCGGGAGCGGCATGGACAACCAGCTCCAGCGCCAAAGTCAAAGGAGGCGCGCAGGATGGATCTGTTGGGCCGGAAGGTCTATTTGGCTGGTGGCCTCCAGCTAAGGATTGCCAATCAGCTGGCGCTCCGGGGGCGCTACACATACGATACCCTCGTGTCGCTCTCCAAGTTTACGGAGCTGTTACCGACTGACTCCAGACCTGAATTCTCAGCCCTTCTTGAAGAGGGCAAGAAAGCCTCCCGGTCATCCCTCCAGGCCTCTCTAGACTCGGCAGACTCAGGAGCAAGAACGGTGGCCGCAGGGGTGACCATGAGGAGAATCTCCTGGCTGCAGGCCTCCACCTTGCCGCCCGAGGTCCAGTATACTCTGCAAGACCTCCCTTTCGACACCAAGGGCCTCTTTTCCGAAAAAACGGATTTGAGGATTCAGATCCTCAAAGATGGTTGAATCGCCATCCGCACCCTGGGTATGCACACACCGGCTACCCAGCGGAGGTCCTTCCGGCAGCAGCCGTACTGGCAATTTAATCAGGTCAGGCCACGGCCTGATAATGGGCACAGAGGCAGACTGAACCGCCGTAGACCATCGGGCAACCGGCGTAACCAGTCCCAAGCGCCCTCCAAGGCCCCTCAAGGGCCTAAGCAAGCCTTTTGATGGGACGCCCGAGGACGGCCCATCAGGCTATTCACCGGATCCTTCCCCGTTATTTTACAACCATCTTTCCCACTTCCTCCCGGCGTGGTCCCAGATAACAACGGACAACTGGGTACTTCACACGGTAGAGTATGGTTACCGCCTTCAGTTTGTTTCGCCCCCTCCACGTCCCTCTTCAGGGACCCCTCTCACGAGCAATTCCTCTTGCAAGAGGTCGAGACTCTGTTGAGTTTGGGTGCCATAGGGGAGGTGCCGAGCGACATGCGAGGCCGGGGATTTTATTCCCGATATTTCCTAATCCCCAAGGCGAAGGGAGGTCTACGACCTATACTAGAGCTCAACAGATACCTACTCAAGCTCAAGTTTCGCATGGTAACCCTGGGGACCATTATTCCTTCCCTGGATCCGGGAGACTGGTTTGCCGCCCTCGACATGAAGGACGCGTATTTCCATATCGCGATTTACCCTCCTCATCGACGCTTCCTGCGTTTCGTCGTCAACAGCATGCACTACCAGTTTACGGTGCTACCCTTCGGCCTCTCCACCGCGCCGAGAGTCTTCACCAAGTGCATGGCAGTGGTTGCCGCAGCCCTCCGCCGTCGTCACATACATGTGTACCCGTATCTCGACGACTGGCTGGTCCGCGGACCATCCCGCCATCTGGTAGCAAGTCAAATGGCCGAGATCCTAGCCCTGTTTCAGCGCCTAGGACTTATGATAAACGCCGAGAAGTCCACTTTAGCTCCATCACAGAGGGTGGAGTTCATCGGAGCGGTCCTGGATTCCAATTTGGCCAGGGCCTGCCTCCCTCGACCTCGGCACCAGACTATAGTTTCTTTCCCTACAATCCTTTCCCACAACAACGGTGCGGTCCTTCCTCCGCCTCCTGGGCCACATGGCGTCGTGCACGTTCGTGACCATGTACGCAAGGCTGCGTCTTCGCACATTTCAAACTTGGCTGGCGTCGTGGTACCGTCTGCACCGCGACCCCATAGACATGGTAGTCACAGTCACGAAACCGACCCTCGATTCGCTCAACTGGTGGCTGGACCCAGAGGTCATCTGTGCCGGAGTCCCATTCCACCCTCCTTCCCCGTCGATCACCCTGACCACGGATGCCTCGGCATTGGGGTGGGGGGCACACCTCGGCGACCTTCACACCCAAGGTCTCTGGTCGCCCCAAGAGCTTTCCCTCCACATCAATGTCAGGGAACTGCGGGCGATCCGCTTGGCGTGTCAAACCTTCCACGCCCATCTCCAAGGGCGCTGTGTAGCTGTTTTCACGGACAACACGATGGCGATGTTTTACGTCAACAGACAGGGCGGGGCTCGCTCCTCCCTGCTTTGCACGGAAGTGATGCTCCTGTGGGACTTCTGCATAACCCACTCGATTCACCTGGTAGCGTCCTTTCTTCCAGGAGTGCAGAACACGCTGGCCGACCATCTCAGCAGGTCGTTCCTCTCCCACGAGTGGTCCCTTCGTCCAGATGTGCTGCACACAATTTTCCGAAGGTGGGGGTTTCCCCAGATAGACCTGTTTGCCTCCAAAGAGAACAGGAAGTGCCACCAGTTCTGTTCTTACCAGGGTTGCTCCCGAGGCTCCCTGTCGGACACATTCCTCTGCTCCTGGACAGATCACCTACTATATGCCTTCCCTCCCTTAAGGGTCTAGACCGCTTGTACCCGCCGATACGGCGTCCTACCTCGTCCTGGGATTTGAACCTAGTTCTAGCCAAGCTTATGAGAGCCCCCTTCGAGCCCTTGGCCACGTGCTCCCTGCTCTACCTGTCATGGAAGACGGCTTTCCTCGTCGCTATAACTTCAGCGAGACGAGTTTCCGAGCTTCGTGCCCTAACAGTTGGTCCACCATATACCATCTTCCACGGAGACAAGGTGCAGCTTCGACCACACCCGGCCTTCCTCCCTAAGGTGGTGTCGGGCTTCCACTTAAACCAGGACATTTTCCTCCCGGTCTTTTTCCCGAAGCCGCACACCTCAAGTCGTGAACAACAGCTTCACACCCTGGACGTCCGCAGGGCCCTCGCATTTTACATAGAGCGGACGAAGCCCTTCCGGCGTTCGCCCCAGCTATTCGTAGCGGTTGCTGATCACATGAAAGGCAAGCCGGTCTCCTCTCACAGGATCTCCTCCTGGGTAACATCTTGTATCCGGACATGTTACAGGCTTGCTCGTGTGCCAGCTAGCCGCCTCACCGCTCACTCTACAAGAGCGCAAGCCTCGTCTGCCACCTTCCTGGCCCATGTCCCCATCCAGGACATCTGTAGAGCGGCCACCTGGTCTTCTGTCCACACCTTCGCTTCCCACTACGCGTTGGTGCAACAATCCAGAGACGATGCAGCCTTCGGCTCAGCAGTCTTACACTCTGCCACGTCTCACTCCGACCCCACCGCCTAGATAAGGCTTGGGAATCACCTAACTGGAATGCATAGGAGCAATCACTCGAAGAAGAAAAGACTGTTACTCACCGTTGTAACTGTTGTTCTTCGAGATGTGTTGCTCCTATCCATTCCAGACCCGCCCTCCTTCCCCACTGTCGGAGTAGCCGGCAAGAAGGAACTGAGGAGCGGACGGGTCGGCTGGGGTATATATCTAGCGCTATAGCGGCGCCACTCCAGGGGGCGCCCAGCCGACCCGCCGGAGTTGCTAGGGTAAAAATCTTCCGAAGAGCCGTGCACGCGCAGCGCGCGCACACCTAACTGGAATGGATAGGAGCAACACATCTCGAAGAACAACAGTTACAACGGTGAGTAACCGTCTTTTCTCGCTTTTTCTTTGGGTGCAGCAAAATCAAATACTTTATTCTTTCTCTAGTAATTACAATAGAGGGAGGGAGTGCCCTAGGACACAGGGTCGCCCCAGTCCCGGACAGGTCTCTCAACTGGTAAACAATTACAGCAAGCCTTTATACCTTTGTTACAGACAATAACTAGCAATAATACAGACAATAAAGAGCAACAACTACATTTTGTTTATACATAAGGCATTCTGTTATCTTATGTTTCTCACTCCTAGAAGACGACAGTCTGCATATTTGGTTATCAAGACAAGGTCGTAATAACTTTTTACACAGTTCTTTTCCTCTCGCCTCACACTATCCTTGCTTCTACAAGTCTCACGTCATTAGGGTCACAGCTAGCCTAACTCTTGCTAACTGACTGACATACATTAAAATCCCCTTCAAATCCTTGTTAATTCTTTCCCTGCTTCCACACCAGCAATCCCTGTGCTTCCATTCACATTTGGCACCATTTTTCAATGCTTGGTGTACTGCGCGCATTCTCCCTCTTCAGGCAGCAGGAATGGATCCCGCACTTTTGACCAATATCCTACTTGCTCTTATTAACACATCACAAGTGACAGTGGGGTTATTCCTTAAACTACAAAGGCAAGAGGAGTTTGACATTGATCTCGCCATGCGTAGTAGCTTTCACACGAGATTGCTTGTGTCATTCATGGAGGTACTGACCACAGTGGAACGCCACTTTTGGGCTCAGGAAACAAGCACTGAGTGGTAGGACCACATCGTCATGCACATCTTGGATGACAAGCAGTGGCTGCAGAACTTTTGGGTGAGGAAAGACACATTCATGGGACTGTGTGATGAGCTCACCACAACCCTGCAGTGCAAGGACACGAAAATGAGAGCTGCCCTGATATTGGAGAAGTGGGTGGCAATTGCACGGTGGAAGGTGGCTACTCCAGACTGCTACCAATCGATCGCTAATCAGTTTGAGGTGGGAAAGTCAACCGTTGAACATGTGTTGACAAAAGTGTGCAGGGGCATTAATTGCATCCTGCTCTGAAAGACTGTGACTCTGGGCAACGTGTGTAACATTGTGGATGGCTTTGCACAAATGGGCTTCCCTAACTGCAGAGGTGTGGTAGATGGCACGCATATTCCAATTCTGACACATGCCACCTAGTCACGGCGTACATCAATCAGAAGGGGTACTTCTCTATGGTTCTCCAGGCACTTGTGGATCACCGTGGGCATTTCACAGACATTAATGCAGGCTGGCCCGGTAAGGTGCATCTTTCAGAACACTGGCCTGTTCAGGAAGCTGGAAGCAGAGACTTTCTTCCTGGAGCAGAAGATTACTGTAGGGAAAGTCAAAATGCCCATTGTGATCCTGAGAGACCCTGCCTACTCCTTAATGCCATGGCTTATGAAGCCATACATGGGGGACCTTGACAGCAGCAAGGAGCAGTTCAAGCACAGGCTGAGCCAGTGCAGAATGACTGTTGAGTGTGCTTTTGGCCATTTATTTGTGAAGGGAACATGTACAACATGGTTTTACAAAAGGTAGATCGTACCAAACCAACCTGATCTCCTTCTTTGAGAAGGTAACAGATTTTTTTAGACAAAGGAGATGCAGTGGATCTAATTTACCTCGATTTCAGTAAGGCATTTGATACAGTTCCACATGGGGAACTATTAGCTAAATTGGAAAAGATGGGGATCAATATGAAAATTGAAAGGTGGCTAAGGAACACGTTAAAGGGGAGACTACAATGGGTTGTACTGAAAGGTGAACTGTCAGGCTGGAGGGAAGTTACTAGTCGAGTTCCTCAGGGATCGTTTTGGGACCAATCTTATTTGATCTTTTATTACTGACCTTGGCACAAAAAGTGGGATGTGCTAATAAAGTTTGTGGATGACACAAAGCTGGGAGGTATTGCCAATACAGAGAAGGACCGGGATATCATACAGGAAGATCTGGATGACCTTGTAAACTGGAGTAATGGTAATAGGATGAAATTTAATAGTGAAAAGTGCAGGGTCATGCACTTAGGGATTAATAACAAGAATTATTGTTATAAGTTGGGGATGCATCAGTTGGAAGTAACAGAGGAAGAGAAGGACCTTGGCGTATTGGTTGATAACAGGATGACTATGAGCCACCAATGTGATATGGCCGTGAAAAAAGCTAATGTGGTCTTGGGATGCATCAGGCGAGGTATTTCCAGTAGAGATAAGGAGGTGTTAGTACCGTTCTACAAGGCACTGGTGAGACCTCATCTGAAATATTGTGTGCAGTTCTGGTCTCCCATGTTTAAGAAGAATGAATTCAAACTGGAACAAATACAGAGAAGGGCTACTACGATGATCCGGGGCATGGAAAACTTGTCTTATGAAAGGAGACTCAAAGAGCTTGGCTTGTTTAGCCTAACCAAAAGAAGGCTGAGGGGAGATACGATTGCTCTCTCTAAATATATCGGAGGAATAAATACCAGGGAGAGAGAGGAATTATTTAAGCTCTGTGGACACAAGAACAAATGGATATAAACTGGCCATCAGGAAGTTTAGACTTGAAATTAGATGAAGGTTTCTAACCATCAGAGGAGTGAAGTTCTGGAACAGCCTTCCAAGGGGATTAGTGGGGGTATAAGGGTCCGGTGTTGGGGGCTTGGCCCTCTCAGGCATGGCTGGGAGCCAGGCCGCCTCACTACACGCGTCTGCGATCGGCGGCGTAGCCTGATAGGGCAAAGAACAGTCAGGGGGCTCAGGCCCTCAGGTGGGGCCTAGCCGGAAATTAGTCTCTTTAGCCCGGACCCTTGCTCCGAGCGGGCACCAAACAGTAAGGTAGGGCTCAGGCCCGCAGGCAGGGGCTGAGCGAACAAGCAGTCTAATTAGCCCGGGCCCTAACTCAGGGCTGGGCGACAGCACTACAGTTCACAGCTCAGACCCGCAGGTACGGGCTGAGCACATAACCAGTATATAAGCCCAGGCCCTGGATCAGGGCGGGGCAGCAAATACTTCAGGGCTCAGGCCCTTAGGCAGGGGCTGAGCAGACACTGAGGTAAGTCCAGGCTCCTACGCCTGAGCGTTGGGGTGAGGGGGAGACTGCCACCCGTGAGTGGGGTGGCAGGGGGGACGCAGGCCCACCCACTCCACTACGCAGCCTGGGGCCCTAACAGCGGCAGGCCGTCTGCTGCTGTGTCAGTGGGGATCCTGGCCGCAACACACTGACATTGGCTCGGGGTCTGCTGCAGCCAGACTAGGGTCGGCTACCCCGGGCTGCTTCCAATCTCCCCCTCCACTGGTACCTGTGTATCCCCAGCGTCTTCCGCAGTGTCCCACACCATGGGCTCCTCAGGATATGGAGTGCTGGGTAAACCAGGCTGCTCCTCAGGATACCGGGCCAGGGGAAGCTCAGGCAGCTCCTCTGGGTAGTGGGCTCGGGGTAGGCTCGGCCAGTCCTCCTCAGGGTAGTGAGCCCGGGGCAGGCTCGGCCCAGCAGGAGCTAGGGCACCAGCGTCCTCTTCAGCGGCCAGCGGTCAACTGGGCACTGGGGCTGGGCTTTTATACTTCCTGCCCCGCCCCTTGACTTCCGGGGGGCAGGAACAGGCGGCAGTGGCTCCACCCACTTCAGCATCTGCAAGGGCTCGTCCCTCTCAGGCGCGGCTGGGAGCCAGGCCGCCTCACTACAGGGAGCAAAAGACATATCTGGCTTCAAGACTAAGCTTGATAAGTTTATGGAGGGGATGGTATAATGGGATAGCCTAATTTTTGGCAATTAATTGGTCTTTGACTATTAGCAGTAAATATGCCCAATGGCCTGTGATGGGATGTTAGATGGGGTGGGATCGGAGTTACTACAGAGAATTCTTTCCTGGGAGTCGGGCTGGTGAGTCTTGCCCACATGCTCAGGGTTTAGCTGATCACCATATTTGGGGTTGGGAAGGAATTTTCTTCCAGGGCAGATTGGCAGGGGCCCTGAGGGTTTTTCACCTTCCTCTGCAGCGTGGGGCACTTACTGGAAGATTCTCTGCATCTTGAAGTCTTTCAACCATGATTTGAGGACTTCAATGGCTCAGACAAATGTCTGATACATGAGTGGGTGGGTGAGATTCTATGGCCTGCATTGTGCAGGAGGTCAGACTAGATCAGGCCTGCACAACATGCGGCCCACGGAGCCTCACTGTGCGGCCCGCGGGGGGATTCTAAATCCCCCACACACGGCGCTCTGCGGGCAGCCCAGAGCCCTTTAAATTCCAGCCACAGCCGGAAATCAAAGGGCTCTGGGTTGGCCGCAGTGGAGGGCAGCCCAGAGCCCTTTGAATCCCGGCCCACGGCCGCTGATTGCCCCCTCCACGGACCCCTGCCCTAACTGCCCCCCAGGATCCCCAACCCCTAACACAGCTGGTCCTTGTCTCCTGATATCCCTCTCCCAGGACCCCACCCCCTATCTAAATGCCGCTGCTCCTTGTCCCCTGATTGCCCCCTCCTGAGACCCCAGCCCCTATCTAAGCCTCCCTTCTCCTTGTCCCCAACTGCCCCCTCCTGCGATCCCCCCAACTTCCCCTAAGGACCTCACCCCTACCTGTCCCCTGATGAACCCGAGACTCCCATGACTATCCAACTGCTGCCTGTCCCCTGACTGCCCCCCTGAACCTCCGCCCCATCCAACGCCCCCTGCTCCCTGTCCCTTGACTGCCCCACGGAACTCCCTACCCCTTCTCCAACCCCCAGCCCCCTTACCGTGCCACTCAGACCAGCGTGTCTGGCTCCATGCAGATCCAGACACATTGCTGCCATGCTCCCCCGCGGAGCCCACAGCCTCCCCCCCCAGCACCTGCCTTCCAGATTTGAACACCTCAAAATTCAGGAGTGTTCAAGCTCAGTTTGGGCAGCTGTTACTTCATTTCTTCCAAATCAAATATACTGATCCACTGTAACTTGCTGTAGAAAAAGCAGGATAAAATTGAGCAAGAAATGCTTATTAGAACTGGAATTGCTATTTTCAACAGCCATTGCCTTTTTGTTTGTTTAAAAGGAAGACAGTGATATTGCATTGGCAAATTACCCATAGAAAGAAAGAGTGGAACAAAAGAATAATAAAGGCACCTCAACTTTTCCTCATTTATGGAGAACAGTCTTATAATATGCATCTGAATATCCTCCAATCACACAAGCTGAAAATTGTTCCACTTTACTGCAGCTCTGTGAGCATATGGGAACCAATCCTGTCTGTGTTTTGTGCACATCCAAAATTCCTGCTGAATGACCCACACCCTGGGAGCAAGTTACCAGTGACCCAGGGCTGGGGCGGCAGGAGGTGTGTGGGGGGAGCCCAGGGCTGGGGCAGCAGGGGGGAGAGCCCAGGACTGGGGCAGCAGGGAGGTACAGGGGGGAGCCCAGGGCTGGGACAGGGGGCAGCCAATTTTTTTTTTTTTTTTTTTTTTGCTCGGGGCAGCAAAAAACCTAGTGCCGGCCCTGCCGGGTTCCCCCAGCCACCGGATCCCCACGTCCTTTAATTTGCCCCTGAGGGCTCCCAGCCACCTCTTCAGCTGGGAGCCCCTGGTTGATTTAAAATCAAAACCTCCCCACCCTCAACCTTCCTTTTTGGCCCACAGGTGTTTTGGTGGGGTGGTGCTGGGGAAGGAGGGTTTGTTTCTGCAGGGCTGGGCGGCCCTGGGGCGGGGTGTTTCTGCGGGGCCGGGAGGTTTCGGCCCTCAGCTGTTTTCTTTGGAGGAATGTTGCCCTCGCTGCTTTACGAGTTGTGCAGGCCTGGACTAGATGATCATAATGGTCCCTTCTGACCTTAAAGTCTATAAGTCTATTTTAAACACCATGAGGAAGGGTGAAAGCTTCACTCAGGGCTGGACCACTGAGGCTTAGCACCTGGAGGCTGAATTTGAACAGCCAGAGACCAGGGCTATTAGAGGGGCAGAGCACAGGGCCATAAGGATCAGGGATACCTTGAGGCAGCCATTTGAAGCTGAAAGCCACTAATATTTCTTGCTATGTACAGAAGTGCAGTGCTTGTAGTGCTAGGAGGGGACTGGTGCAGACAATGCACTATGAAGGTTTAAGAAAATTGCCTGTTGCTTCATAGGGATCTGTTTGCTTTCAACTAATGGAATAAAGATTGCTTTCAAACCAAAACTATTCTTTTATTAAAAAACAACAACCGGAGGAGAGACAAACAAACAATAACACACCAGCACTGTGGGGAATGGGTAAAAGGTTACACATCTTGTCTCAAGTAATTTCCCTCTTAATAGAAATAATTACAGTCCATACTGGGCCTCTCCTCTCATACAGGCTATTTCTCTCACCTATTCCCCCACTCTAACTCCTTTGAAGTGAGGTTTTAATTTCAGGATTAACCACCATTTCCGATATAGTAGGAGGGGGCAGGGAGAGAACTAGAAGAAAACCCGAATCATATTGTAACACTGAAAGTTATCACAGAATCAGCCTCTTACACTAATTAACTTCATGTTTAATTTCATTGTCGCTGGTAACAACTTATTCAAAGATTACAAAATATAAACCGATAGGGCAGTTTTCTCTTAATTCCCATTTCCACCCAGTCAGCTTTGTGTGAAGTCACGTTCTACAATAACCTAGGAGCCTTCCATTTCTGTGAGTTCATTTCTCCCTGGGGCTTCTCCCAGAAGTGTAGGTGGAAGGGGTCTCTCACTACATGGGAAGGCTCCATCATAAGAAAAACCACCTGTGCTCTATTTTCACACTTTCTAATCTTTCAAAGTAGCAGGAGGTGGAGAAGTGATACAAATGCACTAGATTCAAGAGTAAACTAAGAGACCAAACCACAGACGCTGGACTCAGTATTCATATATCCTGCAGTATGAACTTGGAATCGGATACATTCCCTCATTGGCTACAAATCATTTGCCCAGCATGGAAGTGCTTCTTGTCCAACAAGGGAGCCAGATTGGGACCCATAGGCATGGAATGGCTCTGAAGGAATCCGCTGAAAAAGACAGTTGTTCCCAATTTAATCATGGCATCCTTTAGGAGCGTGATCAATGCCACTTAACTAGTGAGCAGCATTCTAAAAATAGTTTACCTGGGCCACGGGTCACCATCTCCGGGGTGAAAATCAACCACTCATACCTGCAATTTCTACCTGGGGTCTTGTCAAATCTTTCACCTTCCTTGGAGTCATTTTACACTTCTCTGGCGTAGAATTCTTCACCAACCACACATCAGATCAGTAGCGATAGTGAGGTATAACTCTCCTAAATATGCCCTTTCATTTCTTTAATCTGGTGGCACAGGTTCCATTTTTCCCATCACTACCTAGACAGGAATTGCATTTCCCAAATAATAGGCAACATGCACCTGATTAGGAAGGAGATATCTTCAGAAGCGACCTCCTGCAGCGCTTGGGCCACAACTGCTTTGGGAGCCAAATATGTGGGTATTTTCCTTAGTTACAAGTTATTTACCAGGAAATCCTCTTCCCAGCCCTTTAAAAAAAAATATTGACCCAACAACTGAACAGAGGGATTGGGATGGTGATGGAGAATAAGGGACTCCCTCTGCCTTACCCTATCTTCTTTTGTTGTTACACAGGGGAAAATGACATTTTCCCCTATCCCTGCCATTTGTTATAGTTCAATATATTTTAAGTGAGGAAAATGGAAGTGAAAATATCTGCTCTGCAGCACAACCTGAACCAACATCAGAGAAACTGGGAATGAAACAATTTGTTGCTGAAGGGAGAACTCGATGACTAAGAATTGCTGTGAAATGGGGGAAACAGTATAACCGTGATGCTCAGGGTTTGTTTAGACTAGGAACAGTGATGGAGTTTAGGTCAGGTCAATGGGAAAGCTAATGCCAACCCCTGCACCTGGGCTGCATCTGCTCTACAACTATAATTGTCTTATTACACCAAGATCACTAACTTGAGCAGCCAACGCCATGTGCAGCCCTAGTGGATGTCAGGCTCAGGTCGTTTTTGCCTCAGTGTAGCTTGTTGGGATCAACCCTCTCGATCCCACCTGGAGCTGATGAACATTCCTGGCTGGAGGAACACACACTCCTACGACTCAGAAGAAAAGAAGTTGATAGAAAAGATCACATAACGGACCCCAAAGAACGGTGAGCTGCAAAAGGCAGAAGCAGGCAACTTATCTGGGTGAGCTGAGAGACCACGGTGAAAATTGTACAAAGATCACTATGTGGGAATTAGCAAATATGATTTTTTTTTAAAGAAACATCTTTGGCCAGCCCTAGTCAAGGCATTTGTTCCAGTTCTCTCTCATGTGGATTTTCTGATGTCTAATAAGGATTGAGCTCTGATTAAAGCTTTTCCTGCACTCAGAACACATGTAAGGTTTCTCTCCTGTGTGGATTCTACGATGTTTGATGAGGTCAGAGCTATTATTGAAACTTTTCCCACACTCAGAGCATGTATAGGGTGTCTCTCCTGTGTGGATTTTCTTATGTGAGAAGAGGGCTGAATTATCAATGAAGCGTTTCCCACACTCAGAGCATCCATAAGGTTTCTCACCTGTGTGGATTTTCCTATGTCTGATAAGGTTTGAGCTCTGATTGAAGCTTTTCCCACACTCAGCACACGTATAGGGTTTCTCTCCAGTGTGGGTTCTCCAATGTCTGATAAGGGTATAGCTCTGATTGAAGCTTTTCCCACACTCAGAACACATGTACGGTCTCTCTCCGCTGTGGAGTCTCTGATGTGTGAAAAAGTCTGAGCTCCCATTGAAGCTTTTCCCGCACTCATGGCATATGTAGTGTGTCTCTTCCAAGTTGATTCTCTCGTGTGTAATAAGGTCTGAGCGGCTCCTCAAGTTTTCCTCTGGCATCGGCTGAGTCTCACAGGCGTTTGCTTTTTCTGGGAGTGCACAAATCCCGGAAACATTCCCTTTGGATCTTCCTGATAACATCCCATGTGGTTCTACTTGCTCAGCATCTTCCTGCTGTGGTTCCTCCTCCTCATTCTCACTCACCATCCCATCACCTGATGGGAGACAGAGAGAATCCAGACATAGGTCACTCCCTGTGCCGGAGAGAAAGGAAATCTCAGAGACAGGAATCGAAAAAGGGATGAACAAATCAAAATATGTGCGGGAGAAATCAATCCTATCAGGAGCTGATTTTCCCCAAAACCTTCCCCAGAGGAGAGAGGAAGGGATCAGTTTTGGTCTGCATCTTACAAGAACACTCAGGGGAAAGCGAGATCAGGGAGGGACCTGCTGCCAGTTGTTAGTCAGAATAGGAGGGAAGCCATGAGTGACATCTGCCATAATGATTCCACATCTGCAGGGAACAATCCTGAACTTGGAGAGCTCACAAGATCTTTGTAGAGCATCCCAAATGTTTCCTGTATTCACAGACAGTTTTTGAGTTGGTTTAACCCAGGGGTACGCAACCTATGGCACATGTGAAAACTGATTTTAGTGGCACTCACACTGCCTGGGTCCTGGCCACCGGTACAGGAGGCTCTGCATTTTAATTTAATTTTAAATTAAGCTTCTTAAACATTTTAAAAACCTTATTTACTTTACATACAACACAGTTTAGTTATATATTACAGACTTATAGAAAGAGACCTTCTAAAAACATTAAAATGTATTACTGGCACGCAAAACCTTAAATTAGAGTGAATAAATGAAGACTCGGCACACCATATCTGAAAGGTTGCCGACCCCTGGTTTAACCAATTCCTCACCTGTGCAGGCAGCTCTTGCGAGCACTTCTTTCTCAGAGCCCTGGAGGTCTGGGACCCATGGCTCTTCCCCTTGTTCCAGCTGCGAGATCACATCAGGTTTGGAAACTGGAAACCCTACTCCAGGCAAAGAAAACAAGGGAGGTCAGTGGAATTTGTGGGATACTTGTCACAAAGAATAGTCCATGGTTTTAACCCCAGCTCATTTTTAAGCAGTAACATCCCACGGCCAGCTTCCTTGGCTCAAAGTGGCAGAAGAGTTATTATAAATCATATTCATTACCTTAGTGCCTAAGGACCAACTAACAGAGGGTCCCCATTGTGCTAGGCAAAGTACAAACCCAGAATAGTAGATGGCCCATGCCCTGAAGAATTTACAATCTAAATAGAGAAGACAGACACAGAATGGGGGAAGGGGTAGAACCCACTGTTAGAATAAAGATATTCAGTCCTGCCTGTAAAGCCGATACTTTAAGAACTTAGGTGTATTTTTATCACTTAGCTAGTTACCGGGGTATAAAAACAAAGAATCAAAATCACAGTCTGCCTGTGTGTGGGCCTTCTCTCACCAGGATAGTCTGAGGCCTTGTTCTTAGACTAAGGCCTTTGGCTAAACAGCAGAAGAAGCCATAAGCTGGGAAGCATACGGTCACATTCTCACATACCAAACCAGTCACACTGAAATAAGGTGGTATTAGGTTGTTAGGAAGATGATCCTGTCCTGATATTGCTCATCACCACCAGATAAAGAAACAGATCTTAAGATGGTTAAGAAAACTTATTTTGACAGCACCCTGTCAGGCAAGAAATCACTTATCAATGGTTGTGGTTTTGAAACCCTCATTTCTGTATTGTTTTATCTTTATGGCCACCACTTTTCTATTGTTAATCTGTCTGGTTCTCTAATTTTTTCTGTCTGCTGTATAGTTAAATTTCCTAGGTGTAAGTTAATTAGGGTAGTGGGATATAATTGGTTAGAGAATTATGTTACAATATGTTAGGATTGGTTAGTTAAATTACATTAAAATGATTGGTTAAGGTATAGCTGAGAATATTACTATATAAAATAGAGGGGGAAGGGAAATCGGAATCATGTTTGTTAAGGGGAGGAACAGGAACACAGGCAAGGTTCTGGAGCATCAGAGCTGGGAAGGGAACACTGGGGAACAGACTCTATTGGAGTATCAAGATAAGCCTGAATGGTGTGAAGGGCTTAGGAATATGCTTGCTTGGAAACTAACCCCAATAAACATGTCATTATCTGCACTTCAGATTTCTGGTCTTTTGTTGTCTGCGTGACAAGAACCAGGGAAGTGGGAGGCCCTCTAACAAAACTGACATGACCTGATAAATAAGAGGTAAGCCTTTAAGGAAGGTTTTGATACACTTTAGAGCTGATCAGCGATTCCCATGAGGACTGATGAGGGGGCCATGGTAAATACGCATTAGATCCTTTTCTTGTTTTATATCCTTTCCCCATTAGACACACTGTCATGGATCCATAGGATCTGTGTAATGCCTGGGCTTTTAAACAGTCCTTGCAAAGCCTCTGGCTTCAACACTCCTACTTCAACCTGTGAGCTCTGCCAGCAGGTCCAGCTGAATTACACTCCTCTTCAGAGACTGTTCCTCATTCAATGCGCACAACAATTTTTTGCTGTGACACTGGGCAGACTTTTAAAACACAGCAGGGTTTATTTGTGAACTGAAACACAGCATTGGAAAGTCCTTAGATTAGGACAGAGAAGCAAAGACGACAATATAGTCCGTACTGGGCAATGCCCTTGAGCCATGCTGCTGTAGAAAACAGTTTAGTTTCCTTTCACTGTGCCTGTCCATTTGTCTTCACTCCAGTAGAGCTCCCTGCGCCTACGAGCCCAGTTCTTCCTGCTCCCAAAAACATAACGAGTCCATGTATGCTTCACTCAGCCAAGTTGAGATCCTCCCATGGACAGGTGACAATCATTCCCTTGTCTCTGTCGGGTATTCCATTGATGTAGGTTTGTCCCAGCCAGTCCTTAATGACCCATTCATATCACCCCATGAGAGCTCCATGACAAAACACCTCATGTCTCCTCCTCTTTATAATCATAGCAATACCAATCACACAGGGAAACTGAGGTGTGTATTGGCATCTTGGAAGTATCACCAAAATTCCCACCTCTATCACACACACACACTGCTCACAGCCCTTGGAGAGAAAGCAAAGCACAGCAACTGGACGTTAGTCCAGTTAACACAGTGGAGGACAGGCTGCAATCCTCAAACCCTGGTCAAAAAGGAGAGGCAGGTGGGTCCCTACCCATAGAAAGAGGCTGGCTAGAGGCCTGATACCTGAGGGGCCATTCCTTGAGCAGACCATGAAGGCAGGTCAAAGGCTTAGCTACCCAGAACTGTGAGATTGCAAAAGCACATTTTGGGGTATTAGGAAATCTAGTGACTCAGGTGTAATGGGAGGGAGAATTAAACTCCCCCAGGGTGTGGAGAAGGCTAGGGAATTAAACACTAAAATTCAGGAGCAACAGCTTCTAATTCTTTCAGAAAAGGAGAAGTTAAGAAACAAGAACTGGGCCACGCAACCTCAGGAGGGACAGGGTCAGAGATCCAAGGAGCCTGGAGGGAAGACAGCTTGTGGCTGCTGCAGATGGGGAGAGGGGAGATAAGACTCTCTCCA
Source organism: Cuora mccordi (assembly GCA_003846335.1). Taxonomy (NCBI): domain Eukaryota; kingdom Metazoa; phylum Chordata; order Testudines; family Geoemydidae; genus Cuora; species Cuora mccordi. The sequence goes on from ML123234.1 coordinate 254,976, forward strand.
AACTCTCACTCCTGTTGACCCTGACCTGATTTTATGACCTAGTCTCATGTCTTGGGGGAAATTTTATATTCACTAGAGGTAAAGTGTCATTATCAGAGTATTGCTTATTAGCTTGGAACATGCATGCAGGGGCAAGGAGGTGAACATAAATAAATGGGTTATTAAGCTTGCTACAGTTAAGGACCTTATATTTGGTTGAAGCTTTGTGGGAGTAGTTATGCTGAAGTCTGGGATTTACCGGAATAGGTCTAAGGAGAGAATCCCAGATCAGATATTTTGCACCCTCATTTTGAGAGACTAACGAGGAACCACAAACAGGTGCAATACGCCACAAGATTCTGAAAGAAGGAAGTTTGGGGCAGGCTTTAGCAATTAGGTTGCTATGCAGTATCTCAGCTGTTGGATGCATTCATATATTGGAATTATTAATAAATAAGTGATGTAAATCATGAGTATTAATGCTTGATGCTTAATTATGGACTTCCCAAAGGCCACATATGGGTTGGGGCAGCTATTGACATTCTTGTAATCAGAGTAAAGGA
>ML123234.1:285517-495918 GCA_003846335.1 Cuora mccordi
GTTTACAATGGCGCCAGTGGCTCCATGGAGCCGGGCCCATGCTCAGAAGGGGCCCAGCCTACTCCACTTGCACTGGAGACCTCACGCCTCCCCCCACCCACCCACCCACCACTTGTTCCTCTTGGCCTGCCTGCCAGCTGGCCAAGGGCTCCTCTATGCCCCTTGGCCCCACCCCGCTGCTCCTCTCTGCCCCCTGGCAGGACCCCAGTGCACCTCTGGCTCCAGGCCTGTGGGTCCCGCCTGTGTCCCTGGAGCTGAGCTGCCTGGGACTGGTGCAGAAGCCAGCCCGGGGGGGCAGACAGTGTGGAGGGCTTGGCTGGGCCCCTCCAGGCTCTTGAGGGAGTCTGGCCGGGGCAGGCTTTGGCCTGGCTGATCACACCATTCCTGAAGGGACAGAGCAATTCCTGGCCCCGGGACCAGCCCTGGCTGTACTGCCAGCTCAGCCCAGCAGACACGGTCACCTCCCAGCAGGGCCGGTGAGTGCGACCGGAAGGCAGGGCGTGGGGCAATGGGTCTCTGGGGAGTCTGTGGGCTGGGCTGTGAGAGGGTGGGGAAGATGTGTGTGTTGGGGCAATAGGGAGTGGGGGTTCTGTAGGGGGTGCTGGGAAGTTGTGGTGGGACTATGGGCAGGGGTGGGTTGTGCAGGGTGCTGAGCATTTCTGGTGGAGGCCTGGGGGGGCTCTGGTCATAGGGAGTTGGGAGGAGTCTCTGTGGTGTGGCATGGGCCAGCCCCCTGAGGGGAAGGGACATGCTGGCATCACAGGGCCACTGTGCATCTGGCAACTGGCAGTTTGTAAGTAGTGCTCTTGCACTGGGCTGGGTGGAGCGGGGCTGCTCCTGTCATGCCAGACCCCTGGCTGGCCCCTTGGTCTGGGGACTGACCTCCCCACGTCATGCTCCATTGCCTCAATGGGGGCCCACAGATATGTTTGGTGCCAGGCCCACAAAAGTTTAATCTGACCCTGCCCCCACCCCCTCCAGCTTTCCAGTGCAGCTCCCTACAGCTACCAGTTGCCTGTCCCCTGCCCCTCCCTGCTGTCAGGGAGCGTTCCTGCTTCAGACCCCGTCCCTAGCCTTCTTAAAACACCTTCACAAATGGCTTCCTGGGAATGGTGGTGGAACCATTACTGTCTGTGTGTGTGTGTATTCTGTAGACAGTCCCATCAAACTGTCCCAATTTTCTTGCGTATTAAGTATCAATATAAAATCCCTTCAGATAAGGTAATATACCAGTCTCCTAGAACTGGAAGGGACCTCAAAAGGTCATCGAGTCCAGCCCCCTGCCTTCACTAGCAGGACCAATTTTTGCCCCAGATCCCTAAGTGGCCCCCTCAAGGATTGAACTCACAACCTTGGGTTTAGCAGGCTAATGCTCAAACCACTGAGCTATCCCTCCCCCATCTTGGTTGTTTTCTGTCATATTAGCAAATATTTCTTTTTTGACCTATTTCCTCCTCAGTTCTCAAAGAGAGAGATAAAATATCCCGTGTGCAGTGCTGTAGTAGCCATGGTGGTTCCCGGATATTAGAGGCTGTCCCCTTGATGTTATTCTCAATCCCATTCCTTATGAATCCTACCATGTTAGCTTTTTTGATGGCAGCTGTGAGAGTGGACTTTTTCATTGAGCTGTCTACAGCAGTGGTCGGCAACCTTTCAGAAGTGGTGTGCCGAGTCTTCACTTATTCACTTTAACTTAAGGTTTCGTGTGCCGGTAATACATTTTAACGGTTTTTAGAAGGTCTCTCTCTACAAGTCTATATTCTATAACTAAACTATTGTTGTACGTAAACAAGGTTTTCAAAATGTTTAAAAAAGCTTAATTTAAAATGAAATTTAAAATGCTGATCTTACGCCACGGGCCCACTCAGCCCGCTGCTGGCCTGGGATTCCGTTCACCTAGTTTGGCAGCAGGCTGAGTGGGGCCTGCGGGACCCCGACTGGCAAGGGGCCAGCAGCCGGGACCCCAGACTAGCAGCGGTCTGAGCGGGGCTGACAGCTGGGACCCCAGACCAGGAGTGCAGATGGAAATATGTGTCGGGGGGTGAAGGAGCTCCTGTTTGGTCCTCAGGGTGGGAGTGGGGATGTGGAGGGGTACAAGAGTCAGGGCATTGGGTTGGGGGGGCTGGGTATGTGTGGGGGTGCAGGGGTCAGGGCAGAAGGCAGGGTGTGTGTGAAGGGGTGCAGGGGTCAGGGCAGAGGGCTGCGGTGCTCACAGCAGGGGGCTGGAGGGGATATGCCCCGATTCCACCCCTTTCCCCAGGGGCCCGTCCCCACCTCTTCTTTGCCTCCTCTGTGGAGCAGCAAGCACACTGCGGTTCCACTCCCCCTCTCCCTTGCAAGGGCGATCAGGGGAAGGGGTAGGAAAGCACTACACTGGGGGAAGAAGCGGGGGAGCAGGGAGCTTGGCTGCCAGCAAGACCAAGCTTCTGCCTCCTGCCCCTGTAGGAGAGAGCGGTGGGCGGGGGGGCTGAGTGGGGCTGGGACCCCGGCAGGCAGCAGCATGCCATTAAAAATCAGCTCATGTGCCGTCTTTCGCATGCGTGCTGCAAGTTGCCGACCCCTGGTCTACAGCAACATGCAGGTCCTTTTCTCGAGTTGTGTAGCCTGATCTTTGGCTTATGTATTAATTATATTGATTACTAAGAATTCCCAGTTATCACTTTGAGGGTTGACAGGTTCTTGTCCCAAGATCAGGCCCAGTATTATTAAAATTACTTTATAATTGGGAACCCCGATGTGCACAGTTGCAATACTCACTACAGTAACCCTTTTATATTTACACTAGTTAAATAATACATTTAGCAAAGTCACTGTAACTCAGTAAGATAGAGATAATATAGAATATAAATCTGAACATCCATATACTCGCATCATCCCTTGCAGAACAACCTGAAATGTTCACCGTTATCTTCCTCATCCCAATCACCTTCCTCATCATCACCAGTAGCCATCATCTTGGCACCTTCCAAGGGCTATATCTCTCTCTTCTCCTGCATACAGGTTGGGATACAACTTTTATAATATGTTACGTTGCGCCACTCAGTCTAATGCATATTCAGTAGGGGTTTCTCCTCTGTTTCTTATTTGTATTTCCTCACCCTGCCGATGTTGGGGTGTCCTTCTCCTGGGTTAGTGAGACCATTCATACAACTTATCGTATTTGTCGCCATGATACTCTTGCGGTGAGGTATCTGCGGACATTTTTGTCCAAAAGCCAGCGTTAGCTCGTGTTCCTGTGGTTGGCAAGTGTCATCATGGGCCAAATTCCCCCTGAGACACTTTATTTCCAGTTCCCCAAAACTTAGGGATGACCCTTAGGCCAGTTATCTGTGCCAGAGTTCATAGACCTCAAGCCTTATGCTAACTGCTGAAGCCAATAACTTACCGGATACAAGCCTGTAGATTCCTTGCATTACTGCTGCATAAAATAAAAGTTAAAGTTGGATCTCTGGGCTACAGTTGATAGTTAATTTACTCCTAATGTATAAGTAGCTGCAGTTTTTCTCTCCAATGTGCATTGCTTTGCAATTAGAAAGACAAGGTGGGTGAGGTAATAGCTTTCATTGGAGCCACTTCAGTTGGTCAGAGAGACAAATCTCTGAGCTACACAGAGCTCTTCTTCAGGAGAATATTCTAAAATATCACAAACTTTTCCCTGGCTTTCTCTCTAGTTATGTGTTACTAATTTAATATTCTCTAAGATTTTTTTTGCTGTCTTTCTAATTATAAAACATTAACATAAAATAGCCTCTGATTTTAACCTTTGCTCAAATTCTTGAATATTGAATGGCTGGCAGGGGCTGCTGATAACTTTCTATCCATTTATCAATTACTGATGCGAAATCACGACAGGCTTTGCTTCTCTCCCTGTTTTCAGAACTGCTGGAACTCCAGGTTTTGGAGGGAAAACTGTTGCTGTGAATCCTTCTCAGAAGAAGGGGGAGAGGGAGTGAGGGAGGAGGAAAGGACTCTGGCCTTCTCCCTCCTAAGCCATGTTTCTGGTCTCACTGAGACCAGCATTACTCAAGAGACACTTCAAGGAAGAATATGGAGTGACTCCAGATTAACATGGGGGCAAATAAAATCGGGATATGTCCCTCTGGGGAGGAGGTTTCAGTTGTTGCTAAATGGGGGGGAAGCCCTCAGTCTCTGTCTGACTGTGTCTCTCTCTCTTCTCAGGATATTCAGGTTGAGCTTCCTGGGTCAGACGCTGCTGCCTGCATTGTGATCTGGGAGCCCAGACTGAGCAGCTGCTGCTCCCCCGGTGGGGTCTGGGCTCGGGAGTGACTTGGAGTGAAGCTTCCTCTGTGCCCAGGCAAGGTGAGGACTTTCCCCAGCTGTAACTAGCTCCATGGGCCAGCCCTAGGCTCTGCCCACACCAACATCTGAGCCAGATACTCCAGGTGATTGATAGAGACCTCAGGGAATGTGCTGGAGATGGGCATGAAAGTGACTCTGCACAAATAGCCCCTCCTCACCCCACAGCTCTCCTCCCCTTAGCAATTGCAGGAGCTGATCCAGCCATAGGAGAGTGAACACCCAGGAATGGCTGGCCGGCTGTCTGCCAGAGCGGGAGGGACAGGAGGTGGGAAACACAAGGAGAAAAGGGAGAGAGAGATTGATAGGGGTAGTGGGAGAAATGATTGGGGAGAGAGATTCCCAGATCTCTAACCTACCCCTCCCCCCACACACACACACACACTTACTGCAGCATCCGTGGGCAGATTCCCTTTCCAGTGAACAAGGTGAGGTGCAGGGAGAGGAAAAGCCGATTCCTGACTCTCTCTCTGTGCCCCCGGCTGTGGGAGTGTGCTGCCCTGGGGACAATGTCAGGGGAAATCCCCCAAGTCACTCCTTTTGTTCTGCTCTTGTCTCATATTTGGTTCCCAGACTTTGTTATTGGGAGGGTTTCAAAATGTCTCAGTTGTTTAGTGCTAGTGGGGTGCGTCAGGTTAGTGGAGTAATAACATGACCAAACATTTCCTCAGAATAGAATTGTAGAACTGTCCGGCTGGAATGAACAACAAGGGGTCATCTAGTCCAGCCCCCAACACTGAGATGTTTGTTCAACCTGTCCTTAAAAACCTCCAATGATGATTCCACAACCTCCCTTGGTAACCTATTCCAGTACTGAACTAGCCTTCATCACAACTGAGTCACATGGCTGGCTCAGATTCAGTTTGTGATCCCCTATAACCCCCAGATCCTTTTGAGTAGTACTGCCCCCAGTTTGTAGCTGTGCATTGGATTTTCCTTCCCTAAAATGTAGTACTTTGCATTTCATAGAATCTCAGGGTTGGGAGGGACCTCAAGAGGTCATCTAGTCCAACCCTCTGCCCAAAGCAGGGCCAATCCTCAGATTAATGTATGATAAATGGAGATATACCTATCTCATAGAACTGGAAGGGACCCTGAAGGGTCATTTAGTCCAGCCCCCTGCCTTCACTAGCAGGGCCAAGTACTGTTTTTGCCCCAGATTCCTGGGTGGCCCCTGGAAGGATTGAACTTACAACCCTGGGTTTAGTGGGTCAATGCTCAAACCACTGAGCTATCCCTCCCCCACTTGTCTTTATTGAATTTCATCTTGTTCATGCAGATCAATTCTCTAATTTATAAAGGTCATTTTGAATTCTAATCCTGTTCTCCAACGTGTTTGCAACTCTTCCCCGCTTGGTGTCATCCTCAAATTTAATAAGCACACTCTCCACTCCATTATCCAAGTCATTCATGCAAATATTGAGTAGTACCAGAGCGAGGATTGGCTCCTGTGGGACTGCATTAGATACATCCTCCCATTTTGTCAGCGAGCCATTAATAATCACTCTTTGAGTACAGACTTTCAAGTATACGACATTTTCCCTTGTTACCTGATGAGAATGTCATGGGGTCTTCTGTCAAAAGTCTTACTAAAATTAAGGTATGTCATGTCTACAGTGTCATAGGGCCAGTACCCCTGTTAAAGCAGGAATTAGATTGGTTTGGCATTGTTTGTATTCGATAATCTATGCTGGCTATAACTTATCACTTTACTATCCTCTAGGTGCTTATACACTGATTGTTTAATACATTTTTCTTTCTGGGTATCTAAACTAGGCTTGACTGGCCTCTATTCCCCAGGTCTTCGTTGTTCCCTTTTTTGAAGACAGGTTTTATGTTTGCCCTTCTCCAGTCTTGTGGGACCTCACCATCCTCCCGGAGTTGTCAGAGATCATTGTTAACTGTTCCAAGATTGCTTCAGCTAATTCCTTGAGTAGCCCAGGATGAATTTCATTAGGCCCTGCTGACTTTAATTAATGTAACTTATGTAAATATTTTTTCAACCTCTTATTTCTCCATTGTGGTTTCTGTTCCTTCCCCCTCTTGGTTAAGAATAATTAAGTATCTGATCACAATTACATATTTTTATTGAATGTAAAAAGGCATTAAACACCTTCGTCTTGTTGATGTCATCTATTATTAGTTCTTCTTCTTCTCTGGTAAGTAGAGAACCTACACTTTCCTTCTCCTGTCTCTTGCTCCTAATTTATTTTTAGAACTCTTATCTTACTGCCTTTTTTGTGTCACTTCCAAGGTGTAACTCATTTTGTGAGTTAATCTTTCTGATTTTGTCCCCACATGCTTGTGCAATTCTTTTGTACTCATCCATAGACATTTGTCCATGATTCTACTTTTTATAGGATTCCTTTTTATTTTCTGGTCATGAAAGAGCTTATGGTAAAGCCATATTGGCCACTTACCCTCTGTCTGTCTTTCCTTCACATTGTGATCCTTTGCTGCTGCTCCTTTAATATTGTCCCTGAGGAACGGCCAGCCAGCTCTCCTGAACTCTTTTCTCCCTCTGAGGTTTTATTCCTGTGGGACCTCACCTACCAATTCTCCGCATTGGTTGAAGTCTGCCTTTTGGATATCCATTGTCCTCATTCTGCTGCTCTCATGCCTTCCTTCTCATAGAACAGTGACATCAATCATTTTCTCATATTGCTGTCTGCCTTCAGTTTCCTAACTCATCCCTTCCTCTTCCAGTTACTGCTTCCATCCTCTCAAAGAAAACAGGTGTCACCTGAATATTCCAAGAACTTATTGGTTTGGTTGAATTCCTTTTCTAACAGATGTCTGGGCAGATAACACTCCCCTAGCCCCCCAAATTTTTGTTTTGAATTTTTCTACTTGCATGACAGTCTAGACCATCCGTGTGCAGGGAAAGGGTCTGAGGGGAATTGTGCTGTAAAATAATTTCCTGTTCTGACATGTCCCCAGTTGCCCTAACAGGCTGCAGTACAACATCCACATTTTCTGCCAGATCTTTTCATCCTTCCAGGGAAGGGAAATGGCTGCAGTGGAGCCATTTGAGGTAGGGATTATCGGGGACTTGCTGATGGGTTCTCTTTGGAGGGAGAAGGGCAGTAAATACAGAGGAGGTGAGCACTTCTGAGGGAGCTAGTCTGGAGGTGGGAGAAGGCAGGAAAGCCACAGAGTGGAGAAAGGGAGGGGGAGAGGGTGTGATAAACCTGTTGAGATTTGTTTACTGGGATAGGTAATAAATAGGTAATAATTGGAGATATACCAATCTCCTAGAACTGGAAGGGACCTTAAAAGGTTATTGAGTCCAGCCCCCTGCCTTCACTAGCAGGACCAATTTTTGCCTCAGATCCCTAAGTGGCCTTCTCAAGGATTGAACTCACAACCCTGGGTTTAGTAGGCTAATGCTCAAACCACTGAGCTATCCCTCCCCTCCACGCTGGACTGGGCTAGGAAAATTTACCAGACTTCAGTACTGGAACCTGAACCTACTGGCCAGAGGCTGCTGTGAGATATAAAGGGGCACCCACCAGTGAAGCTGAGGGAAGACACCCCATCCCCTCCTATCCAGCTGCTGGCAGTGAGGAGGGTGTTGCAATTCGCATGAGGGAGTTGTCCCTGAACCCTGCTGGAGGGCTCCATCTCCTGTATCAGCCTCTGGCTAGTAAGTGAGTGATAAATGTGAAGACTCTTGCCCTCTCACTCTGCTGGGAGGAGTTGGGGTGCTTTTTTCCTCGCCTCACTCTGATGCTTCCTGGCTGCTCTCATGTGATGGGGTGTGGATGGAACTATGCTGCCTGCCTGCCTCCCAGAGCTTCCAAGTGATTGGCCCTCCTCCCCTGTGAACAGTGGGGTTGTCAGTAGGCAGCAGGTAGTGAGTGAGGGGCTCTTGCTCTTTCAGAGGCCAATGACCTTTGTCAAGGCTGATTTCCCCACTCTGGCACTTTGAGTGCAGAAGATGGGGGCCCACAAGGATTCTAAAAATTCATACTGACCACTCCAGGCTTGTATTAAACTCCCAAAGTTACAGTTTTATTCTGACCATGGATGGGTAGATGCTGCCACCATCCAAGTGCAAAACCCCTTTGAAAACCCAGGAAGGTGCACTTGGGAATTCCTTCCTGTGTGGTACCTTCAAGCCCTTTCACCCCACGCCCCTCCAGGGAAGAGCTGAGAAGGAAAACAAAGGAAATCAGCTGTTGCCACCAGCTAATTAAACAACCTGTGCACAAACCTCTTAGGACACAAAAATTTGATCCTGTTCTTAAAAAGGTAAAAATTATTAAAAACAAAAAGAAAGAAAATACAGCTGGAAACTCAAGCTAGATTTAAAAAAAAACAAACCATTTACAAGGATTAAGCATCAAGAGTAACTTTCTTAAGGTCCAGCTTGAAGGTTACACGCAAAACAAAAGCATTCGGGGTTAGTACAGAGGAGTCCACAAGCCATAAAGAAATAAGAGATAAACCTAATTGCCTCTTTCCAGACATTTCCTGATCTACTTACATATCTGGGGTTTCAAATGAGTAGTTTCTAGGTATGATCTGATGATTTTTCATACCTGGCCCAAGCTCTTACAGCATAGCTGCTCTGTCCCTTCTCTCCGGGAGAACAACACAGACAGACAAAAGGGGAGTCTTGTTTTAATTTAAAAAAGTTCTAGCCTTCCCATTGGCTCTTTTGGCCAGACGCCCACTCACTTCCTTTTACCTATGCCTGCAGTGAGACTTTCTAACCCTTTACAGGTAAAGCAAGTAGAGAACAGCTACTGAGAGGGATTTTATATGGCTGGGTCCATAAAAGGGAGCTCCTCTCTCCCCCCCCCCTTCATTTATCCACACGCCCCCCCCAAATCACAGACAGTGCCGGCCAGCCTGCGTCAGGTTGGGTTTACACTGGCTGGGATTTTTTCCTGGAGGTTTAGAAAACAGTGTTAATAAGATACATGCACCTTTCATTTTACTAATAATTACATGAAAAGCTAAACAGTATTTTTACATGTTAAGGACTACAGTGACTTTGAATACAGAACAGTGAGGAGGTCAGTGGCACCTTAAAGACTAACCGGACTCCTCGTTGTTTTTGTGGATACAGACTACCACGGCTACCCCTCTGATACTTAGAATACAGGGTTATTTTTACCCAGCTGATTTTGGGAAACCTTTCTGGGAGAGTGCACCAGACACTTTTAGAGACTTCTGAAATGTGTTGTATCTCAAAATTAAAGTTTTGAGGAGCTAAACTTCACCGAAGATGTTTTTTGGTTTTGTTTTTGACCATGTGAAGCCACTTCAGTGCAGCATGGATAGTTTGCAGGTGGATACACCGTTCCCAAATGTATGGGCGTAGCTCCTCCAGAGCATACACAATAGTGTAACTTTCTTTTTTTGAGACTGACCAGCAGCTTTTCCTTTCAGATATTTTTTTTTGCTGAGGAACACAACAGGATGGAATTGTTGATTTGGTTCTTCCTGCATTAAAACTGCTCCTATACCACACTCTGACACATCTGTGGTTACAATGAAAGGTTAAGTCCGAAACAGACTGTGAAGAGTTCATAAAATTGTAGAATATGAGGGTTAGAAGGGACCTCAGGAAGTCATCTAGTCCAACCCCCAGCAGGACCAATCCCCAGACAGAATTTTGCCCCAGATCCCTAAATGGCCCCCTCAAGGTTTGAACTCACAACCTTGGGTTTAGCAGGCCAGTAATGCACTGAGCGAGCCTTCCTCCCTTTTGAGTTACAAAGGGATCTCAAAAAATTGGGTGATTGAATTTAATCTACCATTTTGTTGCGCAGTTTTGATAAATGCAAAGTAATGCGTATTAGAAAACAATCCCAAATGTAGATACAAAATGATGGTGTCTAAATTAGTGTTACCACTCAACAAAGGAATCTTGGTATCGTTGTTGATAGTTCTCTGAAAACATCCACTCAATATGCTGTGACAGTCAAAAAAAGCTAACCAAATGTTAGGAGCCCTTTGGGAAGTGGTAGGTAATAAGGCAGAAAATATCATCATAATGTCACTATACAAATCCATGGCATGCCCCACCTTAAATACTGTGTGCAGTTCTTGTCACCCCATCTCAAAAAGGGATATATTAGAATTGGAAAAGGTGAAGAGAAGGACAACAAAAAAGGGATAGCTCAGTGGTTTGAGCATTGGCCTGCCAAACCCAGGGTTGTGAGCTCTAATCCTTGAGGGGGCCACTTAAGGATCTGGGGCAAAAATTGGTCCTGCTAGTGAAGGCAGGGGGCTGGACTCAATGACCTTTCAAGGTCCCTTCCAGTTCTAGGAGATTGGTATATCTCCAATTATTTCCTTTAACAAAAATGATGAGGGTTATGGAACAGCATCCCTATGAGGAGAGATGAAAAAGACTGGGAAGGTTCAGCTTGGAAAAGAGATGATTAAGGGGGGATATGATAGAGGTCTATAAAATCATGACTGGTGTGGAGAAAGTGGATAAGGAAGTGTTATTTACCCCTTGGCATAGCACAAGAACCAGAGGTCACGTGATGAAATTAATAGGCAGCAGATTTATAACAAAGAAAAGGAAGTATTTCTTCACACAATGCATAGTCATCCTGTGGAACTCATTGCCAGGGGATGTTGCAGGGGATGTACAGGTGAAAACTGTAATTATAACTGGGTTAAAAAGAGAGTTCTATAAATTCACGGAGGATGGGTCTATCAACGGTTACTAGGCAAGATGGTCAGAGATGCAACCCCATGCTCTGGGTGTCCCTAAGCCTCTAACTGCTATGTGCTGTGAGTGGATGACAGGAGGTGGATCACTCTAATAGCTCCTTCTGTTCCTTCCCCCTGAAGCATCTGGCATCAGCTACTACCAGAAGACAGGCTACTGCACTAGATGGACCATTGTTCTGACCCAATGTGGCCATTCTTATGTTCTTATCAGTTTGGCTTTTGTTGATCTGACCTTCCAAGCACTATCGTTATTAACTTGTTTGGTGCAGCTCCCCCAAACGGGCAGTGTGCTCCGTACACCAGCTGAGCTAGATGCCGAGTTACTAGCAGTCAGGGGATAATCAGAACCACAGTTTGAGCTGCAGTTGTGTGCAAGAGAATGTTATCAGAGCAAGGTGATTTTGGTCAAAAGCTTGAGGGCTGTATCTCAAGAACCTCCGGAGCAATTAACCCCATGTTTAGACCACTAACCTTGTCCTGAACCCATATGATGAGCAGTGTATTTCAGGACAATGTGAGTAAACATGTAAATTTTAGAGAAATTAGAATAGTTGGCCTTTAAAGAGAAAGTAATGCTGAACCTTAAATCTAGTGCAGCTAGTGGTCTGCTATGATAACTTTCTAAATGTAATGAGAATGTGGCAATCAGGTGCACCCATCTGTGGACAGGAGAGAGTGTGAGGGTCTCATTCAGGAGTCCTTGAGACAAGGGAGAGGATGAGGAGGGAAGAAAGATGATGGGGAGCTGGTGTTCGTGGGGTGACACATAGGCGGGAGGGCTGAGGGGATGAAGGGGAGTGAGGTATAGAGGACTAACATTAGAGAGCATCAGGAATGTTTGGGTACAATGGGAGGAGGAGGATGGAGGGCGTCAGGCAGAGGAGCTCCTGTGAGCTGGTAATGGTGTGAGCTGGGCGAGTTTGGGAATGGGGAAAAGGGGTGGAGGTCCCAGCAGTGGCGCTGTTGTTGAGGGAGGGTGTTGGGTAGGTGATGTGGCGTAGCTGGGAGTGGGGAACACTGAGGTTAGAGGGACAGTTGGAGTGACAGGGTTGGAGAGTGGTTGGTCTAGGAAGTAGGAGGGTCTGGTGGGGGTAGGAAGGGAAGGTTTCAGGGAGTCAGAGATTGTAACATTTCACTGAGGCTGTTTTTGCCAAAGTCTCTAATGACCTGTCCCTAGGCAAAGCTCAGAGCCAGTACTCCATCCTCCTCCTTGACCTGTCAGCTGTCCCTCTAACCTCAGTGTTCCCCACTGTCAGCTACTGGAGGTTTTAAAAAACTGGTTAGACAAATATCTGTCAAAGACTTAAACAAGGAGACAGAGAGAGAAGTGGATGAAATCGAGGAAGCTTTGGAAAAGCTGGGCAGATGACTTCCAAAATGAATTCAGAGTTCAGTTTTGCTTTACCAAACTAACCAAGGGATCTGTAAATCCTATGTTCTTCGAGTGTGTGCTCATGTCGATTCCTTTCTATGTGTGCGTACCCACGTGCATGGTCGTCAGAGATTTTTGCCTTAGAGGTACCTGTAGGGCAGTGGTTCTCAAACTATTGTAATGGTGACCCCTTTCACTTGTTTATATATTTAATAACCATTATAAATTCTGGCGGCAAAGCAGGGTTTGGGGTGGAGGCTGACAGCTTGTGACCCCCCACGTAAAACCTTGCGACCCCCACTTTGAGAACCCCTGCTGTAGGGTCTGTGGTGTCCTCTGGAATGCCACGCTCATGCAGCAGGATATCAGGCGCCGCCAGCCCTATGCCCCCTCAGTTCCTTCTTAGTGCCCATAAGAAGGGCTAGCTAGCTTTTTAAGGAACTTCGTGCCTTAAGGCCTTTGTACATAGTTTGTATACAATAGTGGTTAAGTAGTTGTTAAGTAGTAGTAAAGTGTTAGTTAGTCATTAGGGTCCCAGCAGGGACTTCGCCCCAGACTGGGCGTGCCCTGGTCTCCTGGGTTTAAGCCCTGCTCAGACTGCAACAGGCCTATGCCTGTGAGTAACCCCCATAGCAGTTGCCTTAAGTGCTTGGAGAAGTCACACGTCAAGGATCGATGCCGGATCTGTAAGAACTTTTGGCCCCATACTCAAAAGGAGCAGGATATCTGCCTCAGGGCTCTCCTGATGGAATCTGCCCTCTGCCCGGCTTCTGAGCTGTCCAGCCAGGTTGCACCGAGCACCTTGGCACCCAGCTCCTCCCAATGCCGAAGAAGAAAGCTAAGAAGTGCAGACATACCCTAACAGGAGCAGAGCCAGACGAGCCTCTCTTCCCCCATCTCCATCATATCAGCACTTCACATAGGTAAAGTCTCTCTCCTGTCTGGTGATTTACAGAGCCACAGAGGCTTCACAATGCAACTAGTCAGATATTAACCCAGGCAGCAACTCACAAGCATTCCATAAAGTCTAAACACTAAACAGATTCTTAGAATTCTAATACCTGAGTGATAAATGAAGGTGGGGGGCGGGGGGTAGCTTCCTTTTATGGACAGTTAGCTATAAAGTCCCTCTTGGTAGCTGTTCTCTACTTGCTTTACCTGTAAAGGGTTTAAAAAGTCCCCCAGGTAAAAGGAAAAAAGTGGGCACCTGATCAAAAAAGCCAATGGAAAGGCTAGAACTTTCTTAAATGGGAAGAGAAACTTTCCCTTTGTCTGTTGCTCTCTGGGAAAGAGGGGAACAGAGAAGGCAGCAGGAATGCTGTGTAAAGCTTAAGCCAGGTATGATCATAAATCATCAGATCATGCCTAGAACTACTTAGCTGAACTTCAAATGTGTAAGTAGATCAGAATGTTTAACTAGACATGATCAGGTTTATTTCTTATTTTGGCTTGTGGATCTCCTCTGTGCTAACCCCAGATGCTTCTGTTGCTTGTAACCTTTCAGCTGAATCCCCAAGAAAGCTATTTTGGATGCTTAATTTTTGTAATTGTTTCTTTTAAGATCTAGCTAAAAGCCTGAGTTCCAGATGTATTTTTTCCCTTTTTGTTTTTAATAAAATTTACCTTTTTTAAGAACAGGATTGGATTTTGGTGTCCTAAGAGGGTTGTGCATGTTGTTTGATTAGCTGAAAGGAAATTGGGTGTGGCTATGTTTTCTTTCTCAGCTCTTCTCCAGAGGGGTGTGTGTGAGAAAGGGCTTGAAGGTACCCCACAGGGAGGAATTCCCAAGTACTCCTTCCTGGGTTCAAAGTGGGGTTTTTTTTGCATTTGGGTGGTGGCAGCGTTGACCAAGCCAAGGTCAGAGAGAAGCTGTAACCTTGGGAGTTTAATACAAGCTTGGAGTGGCCAGTATTATTTTTTAAAATCCTTGCGGGCCCCCACCTTCTGCACTCGAAGTGACAGAATGGGGATTCAGCCTTCACAATCTGTTTTAACAATCCTAACACAGGTGAGCCAGACTGATTCCAGCTATGTGTTTGTCCATGTTCATTTAAGATATGGGGGCATTTGCGAGAGCTAACTCCTCGTCTGCCAGTGTCATAGGCAGGGATGGTGTCCCTAGCCTCTGTTTTCCAGAAGCTGGGAATGGGTGACGGGGTGGATCACTTGATGGTTCCCTGTTTTGTTCATTCCCTCTGGGGCACCTGGTATTGGCCATTGGGCTAGATGGACCATTGGTCTGACGCAGTGGGCCGTACTGTATCAGGAGTATCTACTCATTTGGATTCGCTGGGGAGCCACAGAAAGAAACAAGATGTGCTGAGGCAAGAAGGCCCAGTCTCAGAGCCCCGGGGCTCACGCTTGTCAAAAGCTAAAACTAGGCCCAGCCCATGAAAGGGGCACTGCCAGGAGAGACGGTCTAAAGGCTGGAGCATCCAACAACTTTGTAAACCTGAGAGAGCTGCCTTGGGGACAGTAACAGGGAGAATCCTCCAAAGTAACTCCTTTGATTCTGCTCTTCTCTAGCCTTTGGTTCAGAGACTCTGTTACTGGGAGGGTGTCACTCTGTCTCAGAGGGTTACACCTTGGTGGGAGGGCGCTAGGCCTGTACTGGAATAAGGTCACTCTGTGCTTCACAGTGTGGCAGAACCGGGAATGTCCATTTATCAGGTAAAAGTCCTGGGGGGAATCGGCTTGTGGAATGGACAAAAGCCCCGTCTGAATTCTCTCGAATTGCCCTTCTCGCCCTGGCAGGCTACAGAATAACGTCCACGTTTCGCTCCAGATCATCCGATCCTCCCAGGGGGAAGGAAATAGCTGCAATGGAGTTGGCTCAGGTAAGGGATTCTCAGGGAGCTGGTGGTGGGTTCTGCTTGGAGGGAGAGCAGCAGTAAAAGCATAGAATGGGGGGGAGCTGCTAGAGGTGGGGGGAGGCAGGAAATATCTCGGGTGGAGAAAGGGAGGGGACAGGATGTGACAAACCCGCTGAGACTTGTGTAATCTAGGGTGTGATGGGTTGTCACCCTGGGGTGCAGTCTGGGGGGCTTCTGGGAACCGCTGTGCCCTCTAACCCTCAAGCTGGGCTGGCCCTTCTCACACGGCTTTGCTGGAGATTCAGCCAGCCTCTCCAGGGCCTGTTACCACCCAACCCGAGAGCAGGTGGTGCCATACACCCAACTAAGCTACCTGAGTGCTTTACCTAAGCCACTCAAGGACAGATAGACGACAACAGCCAATTTCCCAGCTCCCCAACCTTGTACACCTGCTGTAGTATAAACCCAGAATTATACCATCTTATAGTGCACAGGGATCTCTATAATGTAAGTTCATTAATATAGTTCGCCTTCTCCTCGATATGGGAAAGATGTGCACAACAAGCTTGGGCTAACCAAGCTGAGATTTTCCCCAGACACTTCACTCAAAATAATTTGGTTAAGATAAAGCATCAAACAAGTCTATTAACTACAGAAAGATAGATTGTAAGTGATTATAAGTGATAGCAAATAAACAAAAATGCAAACTAAGTCTAAAATGCTAGATAGATAGGATTTGAACTAGCAATTTCTCACCCTGACTGATGATACAAGCAGTCCACCAAGTTTCCATACACAGGCTAGAAATCCCTTTAGCCTGGGACCAGCACTTCCCCCAGTTCAGTCTTTGTTCCTCAGGTGTTTCCAGGAGTTCCCTTGTGTGGAGAGTGAGGCCAAGAGCTGATGTCACACCCCACCTTCTATAGCTTTTCCATATGGTGGGAACCCTTTGTTCCAAAGTCAGTTTCCTGTGCAGTTTGAGGAAAATACAGGTACCAAAATGGAGTCCAGTGTCATGTGGTCTGGTCACATGCCCTGTCATGCCCCGCTGAGTTATAGTAGCCATGACTCATAGGCTGGCTGAAACATTCATGAGAAGGCCAAGCTATTCTATAGTCCATTGTCTTTGTTGATGAGCCATCAGCACTTGTCTAGCTTCTTCATTGTTGTACCTGAAAGGCTCATTGTGGCTGTTACCCAGAGTAAGCACATTTGAAATATAGATACATAGTCAATATCCATAACAAAAGATACAAACATGATACATGTACACAAATATGATTTGCTGAATATGATTATCCTAACTTTTCCAATGACACCTTACATGACACATCTTGTACAAAATGCATCATAATTATATCCTAATCATATTTTAATCATACCGTTATGATGAATATGGGGGTGTAGTGTCAGATAGGGCCTAGTTTCAAGCCACAGGAGTTGGGAATGGAACTTTCCCTCTTTGTGGAACAGGAAATAACCCTCCAGCCAGGGCTGGAACAACTTCCCAGACTCCCAGTGCTGGAGCCTGAATCTGCTGACACTTCATTAGTTACCCCCACCCCCAGTCTTTGTGGGAACTGCAAACTTTATTAGTGATGATTTTATATTCTCTTCCAGGTCATTGATAAGAATATAAATGGGGAACCATGGTCGAGTGGATTTATTTCTAGTGGGTTCCCGCAGGATTGATTCTTGTCCCTGTGCTATTTAACAATCAGTTTCTAATCTATTTCATGTATGCCCTGTTTATTTTGTATCATTCTAGTTTTTTAGTCAAAATGTTGTGCTGAACCAAGTCATGTGCCTTACAGAAGTCTAGGTATATTACATCAATACTATTAGCTGCAACCAAACTTTTGATCTCATCCAATAAGGTTATCCCGTTAGTTTCATAGGATCTATTTTCTCTAAACCTTTGTTCATGGGTAATAATTATATTACCCTCCTTTAATTCTTTATTAATGAAATCCAGTATCTGCTGCTCTATTATCTTGCCCAGTATCGGTCAGACTGATACTTTTGCAATTAGCTGGGTCATCTCATTTACACTTTTTAAATACTGGCACAGCATTAGCTTGATTCCAGTCTTCTGGAATTTCCCCAGTGTTCCAAGTCCTAATTAAAATCAACGTTAACAGTCCACCATGCTCCTCCACCAGGCCTTTTAAAAGTCTTGGATACAAGTTATCTTGACCTGCTGATTTAAACATGTCTAACTGTAATAGCTGCTGTTTAACGTCCTCATGAGCTATTGTTGGAATGGAAAGAGTGTCATCGTCAATATCTTATGATATGAGTTACATCATCTGTTTTTCCCCAAACTCAGGAGAGAAATATTTACTGAACACTTTTGCCTCTTCTGAATTATTTTTGATAATTCTGCCATTTCCATCTAGTAATGGACCACTACCATTGTTAGGATTCATTTTGTACTTAATATACTTTTAAAAAAACTTCCTTATTATTTTCCTTGATTGGTCGTTGATTTCTGATAGCTTCCCTTACCAATTTTCTACAGTTTAGACTTATGTTTTTTTACTATTGACCTCCCCTTTCTTCCATATATTTTATTTGGAGAGTGTTGGGATTCCTACCAGGGAGCCACCAGCAGGGTCCAGAGACGGCCCCATCTCCTATATCAAGCTCTGGTTAGTATGTATGTAATAAATGTGAAGACTCTGCCTCTGTCTGTCAGCTGAGACACACAAAGTTTCTCTCTTTCCACCTTCTGATCCCTCCAGGGTGTTCTAAGCAAGGTGGGGTGGGACTCTGTTAACATGTGCCTCCCGGAGCTTCCATTTACCTGGTGCTGCTGTTCCGTGAGTGGGGCAGCAGGCCCTGAGTGTTGGACTCTTGCTCTTTCAGAGGCCGGTGACCTTCGAGGAGGTGGCTGTGTATTTCACCAGGGGAGAGGGGGCTCTGCTGGACCCCACTCAGAGAGCCCTCTACAGGCATGTCATGCAGGAGAACTATGAGATGGTGACCTCACTGGGTAAGGAGTCCTCTCCCCTTGGTTATTAGAAGCTGTGGGGTCTCTAAAGAACCAGAGTAGTAATAACTTTATGCCTTTATTTGTCACACAAGTTTTGACAAGTTTCCTTGCCCCCCTTTTTTTTGCCTTATCTCCCACCCACTAGAATAATTTTTGGACATGTGCCTTTTTGGTGCTGTCAGTCATTTTAAAATTGCATTTAATGTATCTTTATTGGAGACATTAATAACTGTAGCTTTCATGCCTTTTCCTCATTTTAAGAGGAAAATATGCCACCTGTAGAATTCTAAATTGAGTAAATAGGTGTGTGACTGATGCATGGCTTGTGTGACAGTCAGATGAGCTCCTCTTTTGATAGGAGAGCGTATAATGTTGCCATTCAGAACCCCACGGGTGAAGGGAGAACAGAGCTGTGGGAGGGGAGGAGAAGGGGGGAGTAGATAATTCTGGGGTGCCAGGACATGGGGAGGGTGTGTGCAGGATTAGAGCTAAGAAGCAGCAGGGAGGGAGGAGGTAGTGAGAGATGAGGAGGGAATAGAAGAAGTTCCCAAGGAGCCGGGAGGAGGTGACGGCTGAGAGTAGTGGGAAGAAGGGGAGGGGAGTGTGGGGGAAGGGCACCCAGGAAGTGGGCTGGGTGGGTCAGTGGGAGGGAGGAGAGGTTTGAGGATCTAGAGCTGTGGGGGATCCCAGACCTTTAACCCCGAATCCCTGCCCAAGCCTTGTTGCTTTAGAGCCTCCTCTCCAGTTTTCTTTCTGTTCAGTTTCACTTCACTATATTCCACCCCTCAAATATTATTATTTTAACTCTTGACCTCCCTCTCCCACTCATTACCCCCTCCCCATATAACCTCCCCATCTCTATGCACAGTGACCCTGGCCAGTGAGGGGGTGGAGTTGGGGCAGGGACTTTGGGGAATGGGGGCGGGGCAGGGGTGGAGTCAGGGTGGGGCCAGGGGCAGGGGTGTCGAGCACCGACCGGTGCCAGGAGAAGATGGCGCCTCTGGAGAGGAGCCAGCTCTGTGGGGGAGGTGGGGCCCACACACTGGGCATTGAGAGCCTAGAGCCAGCTGTGTGCTGGGGAGACAGGGCATGAACCAGCTGTGTGCAGGGGGAAGGTGTTGTGGACCCAGCCGAGAGCAGGTGCGAGCACGGTCCGCTCTGCAGCATGATGAGGGAGCCCGGCATCCCACTGCCAAGTGCCCGCCCTGCCCAGGGGAAGCTCCACAGTGGTTTTGCTGAGCCAAAACTTATATGAGGAGGGAAGAAATTGGCAGCAAGTCTCAACAGCAGCCAGCCTCTGCCCTGCACCCTGGGGAGGTGTCTCTGGGCAGAAATCTGGGAGGTTGTGACCCTGCATGCCCCACCCACCCTCTGTTCAGCAATTCTGGATATGAAGGGCGATTCCAGAAATTAAGAGTCATTTTGGAAAAAAATGCAGTAATAGCGGCAATTTCCAGAAAACACTGGCCCTAGTCATAACATTCAATACAATAGTCTCAAGATGTATGCCTGTGTTCACCAGATCTGTCACTCTGCCTCACATAGTTCACTCTGCTGGGGGGTTCTACCCCTTCCCCCATTCTGTGTCTGTCTGGTCTATTTAGACTGTAAATTCTTCAGGGCATGGGCCATCTACTATTCTCTGTTTGTACGGTGCCTTCCACAACAGGGACCCACTCTTAGTTGGCTCTTAGGCACTAAGGTAATGAATATGATTTATAATAATAATAACTCTCCTGCCACTTTGAGCCACCGACGATGTCCTTGGGATGTTACAGCTTAAAAATGATCTGGGTTAAAATCTTTGTGAGAAGTATCCCACAAATTCCACTGACCTCCCTTGTTTTCTTTACCTGCAGTAGGGCTTCCAGTTTCCAAACCTGATGTGATCTCACAGCTGGAACGAGGGGAAGAGCCGTGGGTCCCGGACCTCCAGGGTTATGAGAAAGAAGTGCTCCCAAGAGCTGCCTGCACAGGTGAGGACTTGGTTAAAGCAAGTCAAAAACTGTCCGTGAATACAGGAAACATTTGGGATGCCCTACAAAGACCTTGTGAGCGCTCCAAGTTCAGGATTGTTCCCTGCAGATGTGGAATCATTATGGCAGATGTCACTCATGGCTTCCCTCCTATTCTGACTGACAACTTGCAGCAGGTCCCTCCCCGATCTCACTTTCCCCTGAGTGTCCTGGTGAGATGCAGACCAAAACTGATCCCTTCCTCTCTCCTCTGGGGAACGGTTTGGGGAAGATCAGCTCCTGATAGGTTTGATTTATCCCGCACATATTTTGGTTTGTTCATTCCTGTCTCTGAGATTTCTTTTCTCTCCGGTGCAGAAAGTGACCTATGTCTGGATCCTCTCTCTCTCCCATCGGGTGATGGGAGGGTGAGTGAGAACGAGGAGAAACCCCAGCAGGAAGATGCTGAGCAAATAGAAGCACGTGGGATGTTACCAGGAAGATCGAAAGGGAATGATTCCAGGAGTTGTGCACTTTCAGAAAAAGTCTCTGAGAGTCAGCACAGGCCAGTGGAAAACTTCAGTAGCCACTCAGACCTTATTAAATGTGAGAGAATTAACTTGGAAGAAACATGCTACACATGCCATGAGTGTGGGAAAGGCTTCAATGTGAGCTCTGACCTTCTCACACATCAGCGAATCCACAGAGGAGAGAGACCGTACATGTGCTCTGAGTGTGGGAAAAGCTTCAGTTATAGCTCACACCTTATTATACATCATAGAATCCACACTGGAGAGACACCCTACACGTGCTCTGAGTGCGGGAAAAGCTTCAGTCAGAGCTCAAACCTTATCACACATTACAGAATCCACACAGGCATGTCACCCTACAGATGTTCTGAGTGTGGGAAAAGCTTCAGTCATAGATCAGCCCTTATTAGACACCAGGGAATCCACACTGGAGAGACACCCTACACATGCTCTGAGTGTGGGAAAACCTTCAGGCTTAGCTCAGCCCTTACCATACACTGGAAAATCCACAGTGGAGAGACACCTTACACATGCAATAACTGTGGGAAAAGCTTCAGTCATAGCTCAGCCCTTATTAGACACCAGAGAATCCACACAGGTGAAATGCCCTACATGTGCTCTGAGTGTAGGAAACCCTTCAGGCATAGCTCAGCCCTTACCATACATTGGAGAATCCACAGTGGAGAGAGACCCTACACATGCAATAACTGCGGGAAAAGCTTCAGGCATAGCTCAGCCCTTATTAGACATCAGAAAATCCACATGGGCGAGAACTGTAACAAACGTCTTGAATAGGGCTGGCAAAGTTTTTTGTTTTTTTTATTTTATTTCTTTTTAAATCACATTTGCTAATTCCACATAGTGATCTATGCACCATCTTCACCGTCGTGTCTCAGCTCCCCCATATGAGTTGCCTGCTTTTGCCTTTTGCAGCTCACCCTTCGTTGCGGTCAATCCTGTGATCTTTTCTACCAACTCCTTTCCTTTTGAGTCATAGGAGTGTGTGTCCCTCCAGCCAGGAATGTTCATCAGCTCCAGGTGGGAGAGAGGGTTAATCCCAACAAGCTACACTGAGGCAAAAACTACCTGGGCCTGACAGCCACTAGGACTGTATGTGGCGTTGGCTGCTCAAGTTAGTGATCTTGGTGTAAAAAGACAATTTTAGTTGTAGAGCAGATGCGCCCAGGTGCAGGGGTTGGCATTAGCTTCCCCCTTGACCTGACCTAAACTCCATCACTTTCCCTAGTCTAAACAAACCCTGAGCATCACGGTTATACTGTTCCCCCATTTCAAAGCAATTGTTAGTCATCAAGTTCCCCCTTTTGGAAAAAAGTGTCTCATTCCTAGTTGCTCTGATATTGCTTCAGGTTGTACTGCAGAGCAGATATTTTTACTACCATTTTCCTCACTTAAAATATATTGAACTATAACAAAGAGCAGGAATAGGAAAAAAATGTCATTTCACCATCTGTACCAACAGAAGAAGTTGGGGAATAAGGGAATCCCTCTGACTTACCCTATCACCATCCCAATCCCCGTTCAATTGGTTAGGTCAATATTTTTTCTAAAGGGCTGGGAAGAGTATTCCCTAGTAAATGACTTGTAACTAAACAAAGTACCCATGCATTTGGCTCCCAAAGCAGTTGTGGCCCAGGCCCTGCAGGAGGTCGCTCCTGAAGAGATCTCCTTCCAAATAAGGTACATGTTGCCTATTATTTGGGAAATACAATCCCTATCTAGGTAGAGATGGGAAAAATGGAAGTTGCATTTCTGTTCAGCTCATCCCCGGGAGATGCTGCAAATGTGTAGAAAATGAAATCCGTGTTGAATGTGATATAGCTGCAGAAAGATACCTATTTTTAATAGAGACCTGACATTTGGTGTTTTACAGGGATTCTAAGCCGCACCTGAATTTGGTCCCTAATTTTAAATTTGTGCCACCAGATTAAAGAACTAAAAGGGTATAGTTGGGGCAGTTGTACCTCACTATCGCTACTGATCTGTTGTGCGGTTGGTGAAGAATTCTACGCCAGAGAAGTGTAAAATTACTCCAAGGAAGGTCAAAGATTTGACAAGACCTCAGGTAGAAATTGCAGGTACAAGTGGATGATCTTCACCCCAGAGATGGAAGCTGTGGTGACCTGTGGCCCAGGTAAACTATTTTTAGAACCCTGCTCCCTAGTTAAGTGGCATTGATCATGCTCCTAAAGGACGCCATGATTAAATTTAAACAATTGTCCTTTACCATTTGGAGCCAAAGTTTCATGAAGCTCAGAGAGAACCAGCTGATTCCTTCAGAGCCATTCCATGCCTATGGGTCTCACTCTGGCTGCCTTGTTGGACAAGAAGCATTTCCATGCTGCACAAATGAGGGAATGTATCAGATTCCAAGTTCAGACTGCAGGATACATGAATGCTGAGTCATGACTCTGTGGTTGGTCTCTAAAACTACATCTACACTACAGCCGGGATTGACGCTTTGAGATCCATCTACCGGCGGTCTATTTAGTGGGTCTAGTGGAGACCCGCCAAATCAACAGCAGATTGCTCTCCAGTTGACCCCTGTACTCTGCCCCCAATGAGAAGAGTAAGGTAGGTTGACAGGAGAGTTTATCCTGTCGACTCCCTGCTGTGTAGACCCCACGGTAACTTAACCTAAGATACATTGACTGCAGCTCCGTTATTCATGTAGCTGGAGTTGCGTAGCATAGGTTGACTTTCTGTGATAACATAAGAATGACCATACTGAGTCAGACCAAAGGTCCATCTAGCCCAGTATCCTGTCTGCCGACCGTGGCCAATGCCAGGTGCCCCAGAGGGAGTGAACCTAACAGGTAATGATCAAGTGATCTCTCTCCTGCCATCCATCACCCCCCTCTGACAGAGGCTAGGGCCACCATTCTTACCCAGCCTGGCTAATAGCCATTAATGGACTTAACCTCCATGAATGTATCCAGTTCTCTTTTAAACACTGTTATAGTCCTAGCCTTCACAACCTCCTCAGGCAAGGAGTTCCACAAGTTGACTGTGCGCTGCGTGAAGAAGAACTTCCTTTTATTTGTTTTAAACCTGCTGCCCATTAATTTCATTTGGTGACCCCTAGTTCTTGTATTAGTTCTTGGTAGTGTGGATATAGCCTAAGTTTTGCTCTTCAATCTAATACATTTGTATCACTTCTCCTCTTCCTGCTACTTTGAAAGATTAGAAAGTGTGAAAAGTGGAGCACAGGTGGTTTTTCTCATGATGCAGCCTTCCCATGTAGTGAGAGACCCCTTCCACCCACACTCATGGGAGAAGACCCAGGGAGAAATGAACTCACAGAAATGGAAGGCTCCTAGGTTATTGGAGAATGTGACTTCACACAATGCTGACTGGGTGGAAATGGGAATTAAGAGAACTGCCCTATTGGGTTATATTTTGTAATCTTTGAATAAATTGTTATCAGCAACAATGAAATTAAACATGAAGTTAACTAGTGTAACATAAGAGGCTGATTCCATGATAACTTTCAGTGTTACAATATAATTCAGGTTTTCTTCTAGTTCTCTCCCTGCCCCCTCCTACTATCTAGGAAATGGCTAATCCTGAAAATAAAACCTCACTCCAAAGGAATTACAGTGGGGGAACATGTGAGAGAAATAGCCTGTATGAGAATAGAGACCCAGTATAGACTGCTATTATTTCTATTTCAAATGGAATTTATTTTGATAAAAACTTTAAAATAAATTTTCTGTTAAGAGGATAATTGCTTGAGATAAGATGTGTAAACTTTTAATCAGAGGGTAATAGCCATAGAGTTCCCCAGTTTGCTTTTTTGCTAAGCAAAGACACATCAGGCAGGAGATCTCAGAATTTAAAATGGTGATGGATGTGTGATGATTTATTTTTGCAACCAGTTATTTTTATGAGTGCTGAGGCCCCTTTTCCTTTGGAGGAGGCCAGCTGTTAGAGCCCAGCTGTTTAACCCTTAGGCCTGGCCATGGAAACCTCCCCATAATTGGCCTTATGTTTCTTTCATGTTTGATACCTTTGGGGTTCACACATCCACACTACATGTGTTTTATGACAGCAGATATTTTGAGAACTGCTGGATTAAGCAGCGCTATTCCAAACTGATGTTGGCCCAAACTCTGCCTCACTTCAACTGGAGTGGGACACATCTGTATCGAAGGATTAGTTCACACCTGATTTGCCCAGAGACCTCGGGGGAGGTGGGGTAAGGTGGGGGTAAGCTGGAATCTACAACAATAAAGTTAAAGGTAAGGGTGGAAGTCCTTCAGCTTTCCGATCAACAAGCCTGTTGTGTTAATTCCTTCTGAACATCTGGCACTGGTCACTCTCAGGCAGCATACTGGGCTCGATGGACTATTAGTCTGACCGAGTATGACCAGTCTTGCATTCTTATGTTATGTAAGTCATCTAAGAGAGATTGACTGCCAGGATCCCAGGACTGATCCGCTCTGAGGAATGAAGCACAACAGCGACAGGCTATGCAGCCTTGACTAGTCGCTCTGTACCTGCAAAGCCTCCTAGCCCAACGTGCTGGAGCATCTATGCCAGTACCTGGTTCCTAAACTGCAGCTACAGTTCCTACTCCATGTGACTCCAAAGACAAAGAGCTGCAGAGATCCAACCCCTTGTAATCTTTGAAATGTATTTTCCTTTTTCTATTTTTATCTGTTTTTTTTATGAATGTGGAGCCTTCCCAACCTTTCTATTAGATTGGGGTGTAACAGTGCGGCTCAGTTGGTGTGAATGTGTGAACACCCCTGAAGTCTACACAGGTAAGATGCTAAGAAGAATAGTTCCCAAAATCTTAATAGCCTTAAAACTCTTAAAACTCTTCCCTATAAAATGACTGCATGCATGCTCCTTTACCTATGGAAGCATTCCAAGGAATTGAGCTGTCTGATATACATTGTTCAGCGAGAGCTATTTGAACTTGAACTCTCAATAAGGTCTGTATCTGTGTTTTGGGGTGAGAGGGTGATGAGAAGTATTAGCTACACAATAGTGAAATGTAAGGAGAAAACTAATTAGCTTTTAGGTTGTAGACTAAATGTAAGCAATAATTTGGATTTGGTATTGAAATATTCAGCTGGCTAAATCTGGGTCACACTGCCTGGGTGAAAAGCTCTGAGTGGGGTTTCAGCATCACTAAATACGCACCTGCCTCCATGGGTTGCTGTTTTAGGCTTTATAAGGGTTGATTTTCTGCTGTATTAATCTGATGGTTTGACAATATTGCATTGGAATCAAGTCATCAATTTACTTGTCAACTGATTGATGTACTGATTTGACCTGAACTTTATCACAGTGTTGTTTAACCTTTAGTTAGCTGAGTAGTATTTATAGTCATTTAGCCTTACTGATGTGTGTGCTTGGTTTTATTTGTTCATGTTAATAAAATATGTGTGACACTCTGTACCTCGGGGAAACACCCAGCACTCCCTTGTTCATCCTTGTAAAATGATTGTATGGTATCCAATGTAAAGTTTGTCACGTTGGGTGTCTTCAGAAGGCTCATGATACTGTAACAACCATGTTCAGTGCAATGTTATAGTAATTGTGACAGTAAGGTTATAGGTTATAATTTCATGTATATAGTTATGATGCTGAAAATGTATCCTCATGGCTTAAAGCAAAAACTCTCCAAGAACAGAGAGGCAGTTCACACCTCCTCAGGGCATGGATTGGACAAACCCAGCCAAGCCTCACAGGAACAATGGACACTGGTTTAGGGAGCAACAAAATAATCTGTTAGACCCTTGAGGGAGTCACCCCCTTCCTTTGGTCAGTTTGGGACTGCGATGAGGTAATGCTCACCTGATTCTGAAAGGGGTGGGGGCAAAGCCAGGAGGAAAGAAAGGACATGATAAAAGGGAGAGATGTTTGCCATGCTCGCTCTCTTCCATCTACATCTACAGACACTACCACCACCAAGGGACTGAAAGGCTGATCAAAGGGGAGAGCCTGACTGAAAAGTAAGCAGCCAGCCTGTGGTGAGAAGCATCTACGTTTTTAAGGACATTGAAAGTGTTAAGATCAGCTTGGAATGTGTTTTGCCTTTATTTCATTTGACCAAATCTGACTTCTTGTGCTTTGACTTATAATCACTTAAAGTCTATAGTTAATATTTTATTTTTATTCTACCTGAAGCTGTGTATTTGGTTTGAAGCATGTCAGAGACTCCCCTTGGGATAACAAGCCTGGTACATATCAATTTCTTTATTAAATTGACAAACATATAAGTTTGCAGCATCCAGCAGGCATAACCGGACACTTCAAGACAGAGGCTCCTAGGATTGTGTCAGGGACTGGAGATACTGGCTAGTGTCATTCACTTGCAAGTAGCTGGGAACAGTTTACATGCCAGAGGCTGTGCGTGAACAGCCCAGGAGTGGGGGTTCTCACAACAGAGCAGCGTAAGGCTGGCTCCAAGAGTCAAGGGTTGAAGAGGCCTAGCAGATCACCAGTTCAGATAACACCAGAGGGGACTGTCACAACATGTAACTGGGATACTGAGTCACTTCTTTCAATAAGCAACAGGGGCTGGAACGGTGGAGAATCTGAGTGGAGATCAGCCACTCCACATCTGAGCCTTATCAGATTCCTCTACATTAATACTTTGTTTCCCAAAGTGGAGCAATGGGGGGGCATCGATCTTAGCTCCAGCTGTGGCCAGGTGGGGAGGGAGAGCTCAGACCATCACAAGGGAAAATAAGCTCTCTTACCCAGGCTTTCAGGAATTTGGGGAGGGGGTGCAGTGGATCTGAGTGAGGAGAGATCAGTGAGGTGGGGCTGATCTGAGAAGGGGTCAGGGGTCTTGCTCTGCAGTCACTGTCATGGCCATGCCCAATCCTTACCCCAGTCTGGTTTGCTATGGGGTTGGGCCTCGTCAGGCCAAGACAGGGTTGCAGATCTGGTTGGAAGGGCTGTAAAAGGTAGTGCACAGCTTGTAGATGTCAGCCAGCAGGGTGTTGGCAGAGTAAATGTGTGTGTTAATGGGACGTTGCTGAAAGAGGACTGTAACTGCATCTCCTGCTTTTCAGACGTTTGAGTTTTGCAGACATAGAGTTTCTGCATGGGGCTGATATTGCACCAGCAAACCTTAACTCTGCATAAGGTGGTGTTTTGCCCTTTAATTAATACTGCCCCCTCAGTATTAACTGGGCTGTGAGGCTGACTCCAGAGCTAAATGCTTAGAAAGAAAACAATGAAAATATCCACTGTTTGTGACTCATTTAAAACAAATCATGTCCCTCCTGTCTGCACGGGCAATGGTGAGAGGGAACAAAGGCAAGTCACCCAGGGCCATTCCTTCAGGGGAGAAATTTAATCACTTCCATTCTCTGTATCTTTATTATAAAGGAAAGGAACAAGAAAAGCAAACTGAGTTCACAGAGAGTAAGGGCCAGATTTCTTTTCTCTCCAACAGTGGCGTAGCCAGGTTCTAACATCAGGGGGAGCGAACACATTAAAAAAAAGGCGCCACTCGACATATCAAATTACACCTCTACCTCGATATAACGCGACCCGATATAACACAAATTCAGATATAACAGGACAAAGCAGTGTCCTGGGGGGCTGCGCATGCACCCGGCGGGACAGCCCCTCTCATCTCTCCTGGGGGGGCAGCTCTGCAATCTGTGGTCCCTGGAAGCAGGCAGCACACAGGAGCGGGAGGGAGGGGCACAGTCCCCTGCATAAGAGACAATCGGACAGAGGTGGACAGGGTCTGTTGAGGGTTCGCATGGGGGTGAGGGGCTGTACTGGGAGACTCTCCAATGTAGCACGTGGCCACACTGGCTCTGTGCATCATGAGGCACTTGGGAAAAGGAGGCAGCAAGAGAGAGAGGCCGAGGAGGAGGAGGTGCCCTTCCCCTCCCAGCTGGGTCTGTGAGTCCCTGATCTCACAGAGTCTCAGCGCTGCAGGCACCCAGCCCCCAGGTACTGGGCTGCAGGGCAGGCTAGAGGGGCTAATACAGAGGAGTCCGGACCAGTCAGAGCACTTCCCATGTCATCATGAAAACTCACTCCTGGAAAGCTGGGGTGTGGGGGGGGTAATATATATCAAGGTGGGTGAGGTAATATATTTTATTGGACCAGCTTCTGTTGGTGAGAGAGAAGCTTTTGAGCTTTCACAGAACTCTTCTTCAGAAAGAAGCAAGAACTCCATGAAAGCTCCAAAGCTTGTCTGTCACCAACAAAAGTTGCTCCAATAAAAGATATTACCTCACCCACCTTGTGGCTCTAATTTCCTGGGAACAACAGGGCTCCACCAACCCAGCATACAAAAATGCAAGATTCACATGAACAGCACAGAGTGACCATCACACCAGGACACTATTTTCATGATTCATCTTAGCATAATGTCATCATCACACCAAGGAAGTAGCACTACCAGCACAATGAGATAAATATAGCCACATGTGCATGCCAAAAATTCACAGTACAAGCACACTGGGATCCACACAGCAGGATAGTAGTGTCAGTTTAGCTCTCAGTCTCTGAGTCCATCCCCACTAAACTAAGTCCAAAGTTTCAGCTAAACACAAGGGCACCTGCAAATAGCTGTACTAGCAGCAGGATCTACACTGGTCCAATAGGAGGAGTTGCATATCAGGGCACTAATTCCCAAGCCCAGGGATATGGGATCCAGCCACCAGGTCCTTAGAACCAGAATTTGTACTCACAGGAGAGTGGGATGAAATTAGAGAAGTTACGGAAGGCAACTCCCAAGAAACAAGGCTGGGTGGATGTTAAACAACCATCACCAGCCATTGTGTGCAGCAAGTGAATGGCAATTAGTAACTTAATGACCACCATCACCAGAGAATTATTCAACCCTGGGACTCAGCAATGCCTCCCCCTCCTCCCAACATGATCACAAGTCCTTCCCTTAGGAGACAATTCAGGTTTCCCTTGATAGGAGGGGGAAAATCAGGCTACCTCTCCCTCCCCCGCAACATGGTGCCTGGACTTGTGTGTGCCAGAGCACATGGACTAAACTAAACACATACTACAACAGCAGATAGTTCATTCCAGCTTTCCCTTGGGAGACAATTCCATCCCCACTCCCAAGGCAGAGATTGTACTGCTATTTCCCCTGATAATCTCAGTTTTCCTCTCCTACCCCCCCAATGCCTCTTCCCTTCCACCCCTCACCCCCTAAGAGGCAGTCACCCAGATGCCAGGGAGGGGGAACCAAGCACACTACATGGCCACTGTCTCTGAGAGGCAGGCATCACTGCCTGGGCAGAGAGGGCAAGCAGGGACACCACACACCCCAGGAGATCAGGAGATGCACCCCCCCAATGCCTGTCCTGGTCCAGCTGCACGGGTGCAGGGGATGTTTTTGGAGATGCCTCTGGCTGAGCCCTCCGCCCCCCACCATGCAGACGGCCATCCCACCAGCAGCCAGGTGGAGGGTTTCCAGTTTCCCTCCACCCCCCAAGCCACCTCACCACAAGAAAGACCCCCTTTGAAATACACTTACCAGCTGCTGCTACTGGCTGCCTCTAGTTGGGTGAGAGGTTAGGAGCTGCTGCTACAGAGCCAGAGAAAGCACCTGCCACAGTGCCACGAGAAGCAGATAGGAGAAGGTGGTGGGGTCTCTCAGCTGCTCGGCCCCTTGCTCCAGGAGCAGTTCCCCTCTCTGATTGGCTGGTAGCCAAAAACCAGCTAAACAGTGAGCACTCGCACTCCCCTAGCTAGCTACCCTACTGCCTCCACCCCCACCGAACAGCTGATAGCTCGTGGGTCCCCACGGGCCCCATAAACAGTTGACTGGTGGGTGGGTGCCCCTG
Source organism: Cuora mccordi (assembly GCA_003846335.1). NCBI lineage: Eukaryota > Metazoa > Chordata > Testudines > Geoemydidae > Cuora > Cuora mccordi. Next base: position 316,008 of record ML123234.1, read on the forward strand.
CCCCCTATTGGGGCATTCCCCGACCAACCCCCTTCTTCTCCAAGGCCCCAGCCTCTCCTCCTCCCCAGGAGCCCAGCTTGCTGGAGCTCAGTTTTTCCCCCTCCCCTCACTGATTAGCTGTCTGGCTCCCTCCTGCTTGGAGACAGCTAATCGGCGAGGCAGGGAGGGGGCAGGGTTTATGCAGCACACTAGGAGAAGCCAGCAGAGCCTGCCTGCAGGAGCCCAGCTTGCTGGAGCTCAGTTCTTCCCCTCCCCTCCCTGCCGTGCAATCAGCTGTCTCCCGCCTGCTGGGAGACACAGCTGATCGGCGGGGGCGGGGTATGCAGCAGGCTGGGGGAAGCTGGGCAGGCCAAGCTTCAGAGCGGAGCGTGGGCCCCACCCCTGGTGCCATGGTAACCCCGCCTAAGGCACGGCTTTTTTGAAAATGTGCTAAGGGGAAGCAACTGCTTCCCCTGCACCCCACTAGCTATGCTACTGCTCTCCAAAGTCCTTAGTGCAAACCCTGTTCTCCACGTCCCTTTTCTTTATATTTAACTCCTGTCCATGGGAGGAGTTACTATTGCTGCTAGTAACAAACTCTAGCTCTACTCCCTTCAGCATCTCAAGTGGTTAAGATTAGATGAGCAATGTCTGTCCTTTCCCAGTCAACCTGCCTCAGCTAGAGATAAGGAAGTTCTCCCTCTCCAGGTGCCTAGCCATGTCTCTGTGTGTCCACACACCATCTGTCCATCCACTGACAATCTTCTCAGATCACTGCATGGGGAAAAGAGCTTAGCACCTGTAACCATGCCTCAGTGGGCCACAGACGAGAAGCCAAATTCAGGACAAACTGCTGAGAAATAGGGCAGATACACCCCAGGACTGGTGCCTAATCCCTCATAGGATATACCAAACCAGCAACAAAAGGAAACTTCCGCTTCACCACACCGGCTAACAAGAAGTCATAAAAGCAGTTTCCTTAGATATTCCAGTCCTTGTATTACCACCAAAAACACTAGACTTAGGAATGAGTGGCTCTTTCAAACCAATCTCTTCAAATAAGAGGTTCTTCTGATCCCAAAGGACCAGCCACACACCCATGGCAATATATAACTTGGATATTTCCCCAAAATCACGCTGATGCCAATCCTTTAGTATCTAAATTCTAAAGGTTTATTTATAAAAAGAAAAAAAGCATTAAAATTGGTTAAAGGAATCAAATACAGTAATTGCCAAGTTCTTGGTTCAGGCTTATAGCAGTGATGGAATAAACTGCTGGTTTGATAAGTCTCTGGTTGCTTCCAAATCATTGGAAGGTCCTCAGTCCCTTGGTTAGAATGCTCCCATTTGTATAAGTCCATAGTCCAGTGGTTTGAACAGTAAAGAGGCTGGAGCAGGATAGAGACACAGTGGAGATGTTTCCAGGCCTCTTACAGCATCTGCCATTTGGAGGGAAACCCAGTGTTTCAAAGTCAGCACAGCTAGTGGAAAATCACAGGTGAAAGATGGGATCTTGGAGTCACATCGGCAAGTTCCCTGTCCATGCCCGATTTTGTTCAGTCATTGCAAGAAGCCATTACCTATACTTCAGATGGAATGTTCACATAAAAGTCTGTTCAGTTTAGATGAGGACTCCCATGGCCCATTGTGAGTTGTATCCTTTTGATGAGCCACTCAATTTGAATAGTCCCTCCAAGATGTGCTGGATAACTACCTTGTGGGTGTTACCCCAGATGAAAACATTTGAAAGCCAGGTATAGAGCCAATACTTATAACAAATGACACATGCATGCAGATAGCATAATCAATCATAACCTTTTCATAGATATCTTACATGCCACATTTTGTACAAGATTTGTTGGAAATATATAACCGTGATTGCAACAATGGTCTATATGGTCATATTTTAATCAGATAACGTCACAAGAATATTGTGATTTTTTAGTGTAAAGGACCATCTATCACAGTGCTTGAGGAGTACATGTTGCTTGGTGACATCTAATTATAGAACATAAAAAGTTACTAATGGCAATAATTGGTCAGACGAAAGATCCATCTAGTCCAGTATCCTGTTTTCTGACAGTGCCAATGCCGGGTGCTTAAGAGGGAATGAACAGAACAGGTTCAAGTGATCCATTCTCTGTCACACACTCCCAGCCTCTCACAAACAAAAGCTAGGGACACCATCCCTGCCCATCCTGGCTAATAGCCATTGATGGACCTACCCGCCATGAACTTATCAAGTTCTTTTTGAACCCTGTTCTAGTTTTCGCCTTCTCAACATCCTCCAGCAAACAGTTGACTGTGCATTGTGTGAAGAAATACTTCCTTTTATTTGTTTTAAATCAGCTGCCTCTATCATGTCCCCCCACAGACAACCTGTTTGGGGTTTGTGCACTGGTTTGTAACACCACATCTGTGAGCCACTCCAGCCAGCTGGACAACAGCCTTTCCTATGCATCCACACAGCTAAAACTCTTCCCTGGGCTCTCATCATCTCCTTTCTCAGTTACTGAAAAAGCCTTTTCTCTGACCTTGACAAATGCAACCTTGCCCTGCTCATCTGCATTCAGAAGTAAAAACCTACCTCCTTATCATCTGTCATGCATAGGTGCTGACTCCATGGGTGCTCCAGCCTCAGAGCACCCATGGGGAAAAATTGGTGGGAGCTCTGCACCCACCAGCAGCCAAGCTCCCCGCCCTGCCCCTGCTCAACTCACCTCCGCCTCCTCCCGAGTGTGCCACATCCCTGCTTCGCCTCGCACCACTTGCTGCCTCAAAATAGCTGTTTTGTGGTGTAACAAGCTGTGGGAGGGAGGGGGAGGAGCGGGAACGTGGTGCAGTCAGGGAAGGAGGCGGGGCCGGGGTGGGGATTTGGGGAAGGAGTCCAATAGGGGCAGGGAGGGGGCGGAGTTGGAGTGGGGACTTTCGGGAAGGGATTGGAATGGAGGTGGGGCAGGGGTGGAGTCAGGGCGGGGCAGGGGTGGGGTGGGTCGAGCACCCACCGGCGCCAGGAGAAGTTGGCACCTATGCTGTTATGACGTTTGAGGAAAGATTGAAGAAATTGGTTGAGAAAAGACTGAGTGGTGGACCTAACAGTCTTCAAACATGGAAAGGGCTGTTACAAAGAGGGTGGAGATCAATTGTTTTCCATGTTCACTGATGGTCAGAGAAGAAGTGATTGGCTTGATATGCAGCAAGGGAAATTTAGGTTGGATATTAGGAAACAGTTGCTAACTATCAAAATAGATAAGTGCTGGAATAGGTTACTAAGAGAGGTTGTGGAATCCCCATCATTGGAGGTTTTTAACAACACATTAGATAAATGCCTGTCATGAATGGTATACTTATGTTTGATCCTGTCTCAGGGTAGGGGGGGTGGACTTGATAACCTCTTGAGGTCCTTTCCAGTCCTATATTTTATGATTTTATGATCCATTATCTTAGCCCTTTGCTTTGACCATATCTCCCATCTTTCTTGCTTTCTTTCTTACATTTTTTAAGAAAGAAAGAAAGAAAGATTCAGCTTCCTGTCACCATTTTGCTTTGTTACCCACTGAGTGTGAAGGAGTTCATTCCTTCTGTGGGACAAGGGAAGGAATGGCTGTTGGACAAAGGTAGGCCTCTCCAGGTTGGCATGGATACACTATAAAGAACTGTCCATATATGAATGGAGCACCCTGCAGAGACAATGGAATACCTTATTACAGGGCATTGATTTGTAATGACTTGATGAGGCAAAATGTCCATGTTTTTGTTTCCCAAAGAATATGTGATCCTGGCCCTACAGGAAATTACTCCTGAAGATATCCCCTAGCTAATCCTATAATCTGTGAAATACTACTCTTAATGATACAGATGTGGAGAAAATAGACCTGACGGTTTTTGTAGGTGCATCAAATGTGTTTAAAGTAACTTCAGTATTGAATGTGAGATAGCTGCAGAAATAACTATTTTCAAATAGAAACTCCATCTCCGGTAGCTTACAGAGAGTCTGACCCAGACCTGTATCTACTTCCAGGGCCGGTGCTACCATTAAGGCAAACTAGGCGGTTGCCTAGGGTGCCAAGATTTGGTGGCACCAAAAAGTGGTGCCCCCAATTTTTTTTATAGCGTTCCTGGGCTGGGCTGCCGGCGGCGCGCTGATACATGCGGCTCAGACTCCCTCTCCCATTGCAGCAGCCGCTCTATGCGATTATTGTCATTGGCGGTGGGGGTGCCGGCGGCTGGGCAGACCTCTGCAGCTCTGCCTAGCACTCACGTGGCATGAGCCCGGCGATGGACGCAACAGCAGGGCTTCGCGAGGAAATGGGTGGCTGCCTCCTGGCTTAGCCTCCATGGTCAGCCCCAGCAGGGGGCACGGAGAACAGAAGAGCCTCGGGCGGCGGTTCGGTGGAGGAAGAAAGAAGACCCCGATGCCCATGCGTTGGGCAAGGTAAGCGCTTCCCCACAGCTCGTCCTTGGGCGCCTGTGCTTCTGCTCCCCTTGGTCTCTGGCTGGTCCGTGCTCCTGCTCCCCTTGTGCATGGGCAGCTGGAGAGGCCAGCAGCCTGCAGAGCTGAGCTGCCCCAGTGCCCCCCTCTCCCTGCGCCTGGGTTTTAAGCCCTGCTGCTGTGTTATGCCTGCAACAGGCAGACCTAAGCCTGTGAGTGACCCCCATAGCAGCTGCCTGAAGAAGTGCTTGGGGGAATCACGCAGAAGGAGCGTGATATTTGTTTGAGTTCTCTCCTCATGGAGGCTGCGCTCCACTTGGCACAGGACTGCAGTCTCAGCAGGGCTCTAGGACCAGCACCTCGCCTCAGTTTGTAGACTTGTAATGCTCCCCTGTCATTGGGCTCCGTCTGGCACCGCTCAACAGTGCCCAAGAAGCAGTCAAAAAAGTTGGACGGACTGGTTAGGTTAGGTTTGGTTAGTTGTCATGCTGTTGCTTGGCCAGTGTAGAGACCACTGAATGCATAATATTCCTCTATGGTGTTCTGTCCTGAGCTAAATGGCATGTTATGAGGTAGTGCCTGTGTCTGTTTATGTCATCCAGCCATCATGTCTTAGGTCTTCTGGGAGTGTGGGGGGTGGCTTTTCCATCCTGCTTTCATTGGATCAAAGTCAAAGATTATTCTCACAGGGAAGTTAGTAGGCATTTAAAGCAGATGAGCATACCACCACAGAGAGCACTTGGCAACCATTTGAGAGTGTGTGACCTATTTAGTTAGAAAATGGAACTTCTTCTTCGAGTGATTGCTCCTATGCATTCCATGTAGGTGTGCGCGCCGCGCGTGCACGGCTTCTCTGGAACATTTTTACCCTAGCAACTCCGGCGGGCCGGCTGGCGCCCCCTGGAGTGGCGCCGCCATGGCGCTGGTTATATACCCCAGCCGGCTTGTCTGCTCCTCAGTTCCTTCTTCCCGCCCGTGACGGCCAGTAGGAACAGTGGAGTGCTCCCTTACCTCCACAGCCCTAGCGTATCTCCATAGTTTTAGTGTATATAGTTGTTAGTAATTAGTTAAGTTAATTGTTATAGTTGTATATATAGTTGTATAGTATAGTTTGTTAGGGAATTAGAGGGGTTAGCCCTCTTCTTCCGCCCCGGTGTGGGCTTATGCCCGGACCATCGGGATTCAAGCGCTGCGCGGCTTGCCAGCGGCCCATGCCGGTGAGTGACCCGCACGACTCCTGCCTCCGCTGCCTCGGGGAGTTGCACAGAACTGATAAGTGCCCGATTTGCGTGGCCTTCAAACCCCGTACGAGGAAGGAGCGGGACTCTCGCCTGAAGCAGCTGCTAATGGAGGCTTCGCTCCAGCCTCCAGCACCAACTCCATCGGCGCCGAAGTCTGCTTCGACGAGCAGCGCACCGGCAGCACCGAGCCGCTCCTGTGCCGAGGCCTCCCGACACCTGGCACCGAAGTCCCGGCACCGCTCCCTCTCCCCGGGGAAGAAGCAGAAGGTGCCAAAGACGGCCTCTGCGAAGCAGCAGCAGAGACCGTTAGCCCAGCCGCCTCCGACAAAAACGGAACAGGCTGAGGCAGTGCACAAGCGGTGCACCGTGCCGTCGACTCCGGCGCCGCAAGGGCCGTCGAGTCCGGCACCACCCAGCTCCCCGGTACCCACTGAGGAGGAGCTGAGGATCCCGTCCACGCCTGAGGCGTTTGCGACGGCGAGGGAGCTGATAGAGCTTACTACAGCTCCGAGCCACCAGCCCCCGGCACCGCCGGTGCGGGCACTGAAGTCCATCAGGAAGCCGCTGATGATTCGGCCCCCTTCTCCGAGCGACCGAGACGGTCCAGACTCTAGGATCCGGTCTCGATCCCGGTCCCACTCCAGGAGACGGTCCCCGGCGCATCGGGCCCGATCCATCCGACGGTCCACGTCGAGACGCCGCTCCCCATCTCGGCGCCGGTCGCAGTCCCGGCACCGCTCTCAATCCCGGTACCGGTCGCACTCCCGGCGCCGCTCCCGGTCCCCGTCACCAAGTCACCGGCACTGCAGCAGGTCCGGTTCCAGGCATCGCTATCGGCACCGAGACTCGCGCAGCCACTCAAGGCGACGACGCTCCCGCTCCAGATCGAGGTCCAGGCACCACCGGTCGAGCTCCCGGCGCCGCCGGTCGAGCTCCCGGCGCCGCCGGTCGAGCTCCCGGCGCCGCCAGTCGAGCTCCTGGCCTCCCGGTCCCGCGCCACGCGCAGGTCCCGCTCGCCGCTTCGGTCATATGACGATCGGCACCAGCCTTCGGCACCGGCAACACACGCAACACCGGCACCGGTCGTTCGCTCCGGGCCCGCCACGGCTCCTCCCTGGCCTTCGCGTGAGCCCTCCGTTGCTTCCGCGGAGGGCAGTGCGGTAGACTTCAGAGCGGGGTCTCTTCCAAGGGACCATGGACCCCAGCAGTGGGGATTTTGGGTACCCTGGGCCGAGCACGAGCAAGGGCCTCCCCTTCCACCGAGGCAGCCAGGTTCGGCGCGGTCGGTGCCGGAGGCCACTATCAGCAGGCCCCCCCCGTCTCCACCGGGACATACCACCTCCGTTCAAGGCCCACTGTTGGGGCAGGAGGTACTGACGGCTGATCGCCCCAGGGCGGAGCAGGCACCGGAAGAGGTGCTGCCAGGACACTCCTCGTCCTCCTCACCCGACGAGGCGGTGGCGGGGGCATCACCATCCGAGCCCCCGCCTATTGACCTGAAGGCGCATCAGGACCTCCTCCGAAGAGTCGCAAAGGCCATTAACCTACCCATCGAGGAAGTCCAAGAGGTCGATGACCCTGTCACCGACGTCGTGGGAGCGGAGGCCCCCATGAGAGTAGCGCTGCCATTCATCCGCACAATCCAGCGGAACAATGCTACCATTTGGCAGTCGCCTTCCTCCGTCCCCCCCACGGCGCGAGGGGTGGAGAGGAAATATTCCGTCCCGCCCAAGGGGTACGAATACCTATATGTGCACCCAGCACCGGACTCTCTGGTTGTCCAGTCCGTGAACGACCGAGAACGACACGGGCAGCCGGCCGCGGCACCAAAATCCAAGGAGTCCCGGCGCATGGACCTGTTGGGGCGCAAAATTTATTCGGCGGGCGGCCTCCAGCTCCGCATTGCGAATCAGATGGCCCTCCTGTCCCGGTACACGTTCAACATCTTGGGCTGCCTGGGCAAATTTGCAGAGCTGACCCCGCAGGACTCCCGCCGGGAATTCTCGGCGCTCCTGGACGAGGGCAAGACGGCCTCCCAGACATTAATTCGAGCGGCAGTGGACTCCGCGGACTCCGGGGCCAGAACTATGGCTTCCGGGGTAACCATGCGGCGCTGCAGTCCTCCACCTTGCCGCCGGAGGTGCAATACACCCTCCAGGACCTCCCCTTTGAGACGCAGGGTCTCTTCTCCGAAAAGACAGACGCGAGAATTCAGACCCTGAAGGACGGGCTGGTGGCGATTTGTACTTTGGGCATGCACACGCCGGCCACCCAGAGACGATCGTTCCGGCAGCAGCCCTACCGACCCGCCCCCCAGGCCAGGTCTCGGCCATTTAATAACCGCAGAGCGGCCCCCTTCCGCCGCAGGCCGTCGGGGGGTCGACGTAACCAAACCCAGGGCTCGTCCAAGGCTCCTCAAGGCCCAAAGCCAGCCTTTTGATGGGACGCCCGAGGACGGCCCACCACTCTCCCCCCAGGATCCATCCCTTTTGTTTTCAAGTCGCCTTTCCCGCTTTCTCCAGGCGTGGTCTTCTATAACATCGGACAGCTGGGTCCTCAACACCGTCCAGCATGGCTACCGCCTACAGTTTATTTCGCCCCCTCCCTCCCACCCTCCTTCCCCGTCCCTCTTCAGGGACCCCTCTCACGAGCAAGTCCTCTTACAGGAGGTCCAGACTCTGTTGAGCGTGGGTGCTATCGAGGAGGTGCCTCCCAGCAGGCGGGGCAGGGGATTCTATTCCAGATACTTTCTCATCCCCAAGGCGAAAGGAGGCCTTCGTCCCATCTTGGACCTTCGGGAGCTCAACAGGTACCTGTGCAAGCTCAAGTTTCGAATGGTGACCTTGGGGACCATTATTCCTTCCTTGGATCCGGGAGACTGGTTTGCCGCCCTCGACATGAAGGACGCATACTTTCATGTGGCAATTTACGCCCCCCACAGACGCTACCTGCGCTTCGTGGTCAACGAAGCTCACTACCAGTTTGCGGTGCTCCCTTTCGGCCTCTCCACCGCACCGCGGGTATTCACCAAGTGTATGGCGGTCGTGGCTGCAGCCCTCCGCCGTCGTCGAATTCATGTGTACCCATATCTCGACGACTGGCTGATTCGCGGTCGCTCCCAGGAGCTGGTAGCGGCTCAGGTGACCGAGATACTGCATCTGTTCCGGTCTCTCGGCCTGCTGATCAACGCCAAAAAGTCCAGCTTAGTACCAGCGCAAAGGGTGGAGTTCATAGGAGCAGTCCTCGACTCCACTTTGGCCAGAGCCTGCCTCCCTCGTACTCGGCACGAGACGTTGGCCTCCCTTATACGGGCACTGCAGGCCTTTCCTACAACAACGGTGCGGTCCTGCCTGCGCCTCCTGGGTCACATGGCAGCATGCACGTTTGTGACCGCGCACGCGAGGCTGAGACTTCGCCCGTTCCAAATGTGGCTGGCATCGGTGTACCGCCCCCATCGTGACCCCATAGACATGGTGGTGACGGTTGCAAGGCCCACTCTCCAGACGCTCACCTGGTGGCTGGATCCGGAGATGGTCTGCGCAGGGGTTCCGTTCCGCCCTCCTCGCCCGTCGGTCACCCTGACCACAGACACCTCGGCACTTGGATGGGGGGCTCACATAGGAGACCTGCACACCCAGGGTCTCTGGTCAGCCCAGAAGCTCTCCCTCCACATCAACATCCGGGAGCTGAGAGCAATCCGCTTGGCGTGTCTCGCCTTTCGGACCCATCTTCAGGACCGCTGTGTAGCGGTATACACAGACAACACCACAGCGATGTTCTATGTCAACAAGCAGGGCGGAGCCCGATCCTCCCCACTGTGCAAGGAGGCGATGCTCCTATGGGATCTTTGCGTGACCCACTCGATTCGCCTCGAAGCGTTTTTTCTGCCAGGGGTGCAGAACACGTTGGCCGACCATCTGAGCAGGTCCTTCGCCTCCCACGAGTGGTCCCTTTGCCCAGATGTGGCTTACACCATCTTCCAGAGGTGGGGGTTTCCCCAGATAGACCTCTTTGCCTCCCGGGCCAACCGGAAATGCCACAGGTTCTGCTCTTACCAGGGTCAAGCTCCGGGCTCCCTCTCGGATGCGTTCCTCCTACCATGGACGGATCCCCTCCTCTACGCGTTTCCCCCGTTTCCACTCGTCCACCGAGTGTTACTCAAGCTTCGGAGGGACAGGGCCCGCGTAATACTCGTCGCTCCGGCCTGGCCGAGACAGCACTGGTACACCCTGCTGCTCGAGCTGTCAGTTCGGGATCCCATTCCCCTTCCGCTATGGCCGGACCTCATCACTCAGGACCTCGGCCGGCTTTGTCACCCGAACCTGCAGTCGCTGCATCTTACAGCTTGGTTCCTGAGTGGTTGACCAACGCAGAGAGGAGTTGTTCGTTACCGGTGCAACAAGTGCTGCTTGAAAGCAGGAAGCCTTCGACGCGATCTACCTACCTCGCAAAGTGGAAACGCTTCGCGCTCTGGTGCGACCAATGAGGTCTTAACCCATTCTCGGCCCCCATCCAGACCATCCTCGACTACCTCTGGTACCTGAAAGGTCAAGGTCTCGCGATCTCTTCCCTGAAGGTGCACCTGGTGGCCCTGTCAGCCTTTCGGCCCGCTATAGGAGATCGGTCAGTCTTCTCCAACCCAATGGTTGCCCGCTTCCTTAAAGGTCTAGACCGTCTATACCCGCCGGTACGTCATCCCGCTCCGCCTTGGGATCTGAACCTGGTTCTCGCTCAGTTAATGGGGCCACCCTTCGAGCCCCTGGCCACGTGCTCTCTGCTTCATCTCACCTGGAAGACGGCCTTCCTCGTGGCAATCACATCCGCCAGACGAGTCTCAGAACTCCGCGCCCTGACGGCAGGTCCCCCGTATACCGTCTTCCATGGGGACAAAGTGCAGCTTCGACCGCACCCGGCCTTCCTCCCCAAGGTGGTGTTGGCCTTCCATCTCAACCAAGAGATCTTCCTCCCGGTCTTCTTCCCGAAGCCGCACGCCTCACCTCGGGAGCAGCAGCTTCACACGCTGGACGTCCGCAGGGCCCTCGCGTTTTACATCGACCGGACGAAGCCCTTCCGGCGTTCGACCCAGCTCTTTGTGGCAATTGCCGACCGCATGAAAGGCGAGCCGGTCTCCTCCCAGCGGATTTCATCCTGGGTGACGTCATGCATACGAACATGCTACGAGCTTGCTCGCGTCCCCCCGTGCCGACTCACCGCACACTCGACGAGGGCACACGCCTCGTCGGCCGCTTTCCTGGCCCATGTCCCCATCCAGGACATCTGTCGAGCGGCCACCTGGTCTTCGGTCCACACCTTCGCTTCCCACTACGCGTTGGTGCAGCAGTCTCGAGACGACGCAGCCTTCGGCTCCGCGGTATTATACTCCGCCACGTCTCACTCCGACCCCACCGCCTAGGTAAGGCTTGGGAATCACCTAACTGGAATGCATAGGAGCAATCACTCGAAGAAGAAAAGACGGTTACTCACCGTAGTAACTGGTGTTCTTCGAGATGTGTTGCTCCTATCCATTCCAGACCCGCCCTCCTTCCCCACTGTCGGAGTAGCCGGCAAGAAGGAACTGAGGAGCGGACGGGCCGGCTGGGGTATATAACCGGCGCCATGGCGGCGCCACTCCAGGGGGCGCCAGCCGGCCCGCCGGAGTTGCTAGGATAAAAATGTTCCGGAGAAGCCGTGCACGCGCAGCACGCACACCTACATGGAATGGATAGGAGCAACACATCTCAAAGAACACCAGTTACTACGGTGAGTAACCGTCTTTTTTCATTCAAATTGAGTTTGTACCATTTGATGTTTTTAATCATTTGGAGGTGCATGGCTGGTTGGACAGAATGGGTTCTGCAGCACTCCCAGTCAGATTTTGATATGAAGGAAGGAAATATACGTGACTAAAAAGGGTGTATTTCTGATTACAATCAACATTGCTTAATTTTAAGGGAAAGTCATCTTGATCTCTTAATCAATATTTACGTCAAACAGTTGATGAAATTCAAATAGTGACTTATAGTAAGTGACACGTATTCTCTATCCTTTAACTTTTAATAGTGAACAAGAAAAAACTGATAAGAATAAAATTTCATTTTTTTTCATTTTCAGTTGATGCAGCCTCATGGCAGATAAAAAAAATTGTCTAGGGCACAATTTCGTAAGCGAAGGCTGATAAGCAAAAAGAAGAAAGAAAGAAGGTTAGTTTCTGAAATGTGTCTATCCACTGGCCAGAGATGAAGGTAGTTCAATGCCAAAGGATCAAGCAGAGATGGAGGTGGAGATGAGAGTTTCACAAGTTGAAGAAGAGTTTGAAGAACATAATCTGAATATTGAAGACAAATCAAATGAGACACGAGAGGATCAAAACTTAGAAGACCGTGAAAGCGAAAATGTCACTCATTTGAATTTGAGCTTTAGTGATCCTGCTAATTGGGCCAAATGTGATGATCAAGTCCGACAAATTCTGGTGGAACATGGGCTGGAACAAGTTCAGCAGTTCAATTTTCCCTAAGATAGTAAGCAAAGAAAATTCTCGATGATTCATTACAAATGTAGACTTGTCAATGGAGAAGAAATACACAGTCAGTGGCTGCAGTATTTCAGATCAAGTGATTCTGTCTTTTGCTTCTGCTGCAAGTTGTTTGGCAGTAGTACTATTGGCAGATCATCTCTTTCTGGAAAAGGCTCAAGGGATTGGAAAACATGTCTACAATTTTTTCACGGCACAAGAAAAGCAGTGAACATTTGACGAATGTTCAAACATGGAAGGAACTTGAACTGCGATTGAAATACAAGAGAACAATTGATGAAGAACATTTGCACTTGATTAAGCAAGAAGAAAAGTATTGGCAGCAAATACTAAAACATCTGATTGCTTTGGTTAGAGTTCTTGGTATGCAAAACCTGGCCTTTCAGGGAACACATGAAAAACTGCATACTTCTGGTAATGGGAACTTCTTCAAATTTGTCAAATATCTAGCTTTGTTTGACTCGCTTATGGATGAGCATCTTTGCAGGATTAAGGACCAGGAGATGCATGTACATTACCTAGGGAAAGACATACAGAATAAGCTTATTCAGCTTCTATCCAATGCCATCAAACAAAAAATCCTAGCATCTGCTCGTGCTGCAAAATACTTTTCGATCATTCTAGATTGTGCACCAGATGCAGGCCACATTGAACAAATGATCATGATCATTTGGTTTGTGGTTAGGCCTACTTCAGAGACTGAGAATGAGACTGAATCAGTATGGATAAAGGAACACTTCTTGTGATTTGTATCGCTTACGGAGACAACTGGAGCTGGTATGACAGAAACTATTCTTCACCAGTTAGAAGAGATGTTACTGCCTATAGAAAACTTGTGGGGTCAAGGCTACGACAATGGGAGCAATATGAAAGGGAAAGAAAATGATGTCCAGTGAAGAATTTTGGATATTAATCCACAAGCCTTTTTCATTCCTTGCAGTGCACATTCATTGAATTTGGTTGTTAATGCTGCTGCAAAGTGTTGCTTGGAGGCAACCGCCTTCTTTGATTTAGTTCACCGTGTGTATGTGTATTTCTCAGCTGCTACACATCGCTGGGAAGTTCTAACACGCCATGTATCTAATCTCAGAGTTAAACCATTGAGTGAAACAAGATGGAAAAGTTGAATCGATGTCTTGAAACCTCTTCGCTATCAGCTTGGTGATATCTATGATAGACATTTATGAAGACATTACTCTAACAGGATCATCTGGCAATACGTCACGAGTTGACGCAAAGGCTCTTACAAAAGCCATTTCTAGTTTCAAGTTTCTTGTTTCTCTTGTTTTGTGGTATGACATATTGTTTGAGATCAACATGACTAGCAAACAACTTCAGGCAAAAGAATTTGACATATGTGATGCTGTAGCAAGGTGGACCTCTGCTCCGGCCCTGAAGGGGTTAAAAACAGCCCTGGGAAGGGGACGAGGCTTGAGAAAGCTGCTCTCAAAGCTGGGCTGATTGGGGAAGTAGCTGCAGCTGAGCCACACTCCAATCAGGCCACAGCTGCGGCCTAGCATTGGGCAAACAGGTACTGGGAGTTGCAGAGGGCAGCCCAGGAGTAGGCCAAGGCAGCAGGTCCAAACCCTCATTGCCAGCGATGAGTAGGCTGATACTGCAGCCTGCCCCAGAGTGTAGGGCTAGACAATGACTGGCAGTAGCCATATACTGAGGCAAGGTGGGGATAGAGGGTAGGGGTTCCCTGGGGAGGGGAGACCCAGAGAGAAAGGGGTTACTGCCAGAGGGCAGCATCCCCATGTAAAAGGGCACCGGGTCCAGGGAGGGACATGGGGGCCTGAGGACAGGTGGATCAACGGCCTGCAGAGGGCGCTCCAGTGCTGGAACAGAGCTAATTCCCCGGAGTCACCAGCAGGAGGCGCCACGGGGGTGAGTCGGCCCGTCTACACGTGGTGGAGAATGCGGGTATAGTGGTCCGCCCCTGATACAAGGGGCCAGGGCAAGGCCTGTGGGACTATTGCCTGGACTTTAAAATGGTGGAGAAGAAAATGAAGATGGACGACTACTGGAGAGCCTGTGTGGCCCGGCTCGCCGAGCAGCAAGCAGGGCTGCTTCAGCTGCTGTGGGGGTGGGCACACGGACCTCAACGGGGGCCAGACACCGTGGGCTGGAGGCCAGTGCCAGGGCCTAAAGACTGTTTCGCCTGCGGGCGATAGGGACACTTGAGAAGGGAGTGCCCCTACCGGGTTGGGGCAGAGAGGCCTCACCCAGACAAGGCTCCCCCTGTGAGAGTAACAGGGGGCCCCCAGCTTGTTGGGCTTGTGGGGAGCGGGGACACCTAAAGAGAGTGTGCCCCTACACAGCTCCCAAGTCCTGGGCCAGCCCAGAGAGAAGGGCTAGGGCCCACACAATCAGGACTGGGGCCGTGGCAGGGGGAAGGCACCAAGGGTGCTTCCTCTGCCACACCAAGGGCCACACAAAGAGGCATTGCCCCCTGAGGCAGAAAGTGGGAGTGCCTGAGATAAAGGCTCTGTCTGAGACCAGCCCCAGGGAAGGGGTGGTGAAGGGTGAGGCCCCCAGAGGGACGGGGGCTGGGGCAGAGAGGCCCCACCTTAACCAGGGAACCCACACGAGGGCCAGGAGAGCCGATGTGGGAACCCAAACAGAAGTGGGAACCAACATAGGACCAGAGAGGTCTATGGTGGGGACCCAGACTGTGGACGAAGCAAGCAGGCTGCTCTAAGCAATGGAAAGTCTGCGAGCAGAGAGAGATTCTCTGCGGGCCCAGAGGAGGAGAAAGCTGGGCCGGTAGAGCATCCCCCCGCCCCCCCGTGGGCTGCAGAGGGCACTCCATGCTGGACTGAGCTAATTCCCCGGAGTCACCAGCAGGAGGCGCCGCGGGGGTGAGTCGGCCCGTCTACAGATGCCATTAATCAACTTGGAGAAACCAAGAAGTTTCTTGTGGGCTGCAGAAGTGACACAGCCTTTGAGAAAACATTGGTAGATGCAGATGAACGTGCGGAGGAGTTGGATGTACCAGCACTTTTTGAACCAGATCCAATCCGTATTAGAAAGAAGAGGAAGCAGTTCACATATGAAGCAGATGATGAACCTATTTATAATCCAAAAGAAAAATTCAAAGTGAACTTTTACTTTGCAGTCATTGACAAAGCAATACATTCGGTTGAAGAAAGATTTGCATTGATGCAGCAAATTAGTTCAGTATTTGGCTTCATACATGATGTTTACAGTTTGCAAAATAAAACACCAAAGCAAATTATGGAACATTGCTTGAATCTGGAGCAAGCTTTGCAATGTGGTGAATCCAAAGATATTGATGCCTTTGACTTGTGCAGTGAATTGCAAGCTATTGCAAGACGAGTCCAAAGAAGTTCATCACCACAAGATGTATTGAACTTCATATGGGAAAATAAGCTGACAGATAGTGTCCCTAACACAGTTATTGCTCTTTGCATCCTCTTGACTCTCCCAGTTTCTGTGGCCACTGGTGAGCGAAGCTTCTCGAAGCTCAAGTTGATAAAAACATACATGCGAACATCAACGTTGCAACAAAGACTTGTTGGGCGATCTACCTTGTCAATAGAACATGACATTGCTCACAGCATTGACCTGGAGGAACTTGTTTCTAAATTTGCTAAACTTAAAGCGCGGAAACATAACTTCTAAATTATAACATGTTACTCTGTGACCGTGTATTGTGTATAATGTATGTGATTTATTTTAGAGGGAGGGCGCAAGATGGAAGTTTCACCTAGGGTGCAAAATATCCTTGCACCGGTCCTGTCTACTTCCTAACTTAGACTTGCACCACCAAATTAAAGAAGTAAACTAGGCGTGTTTGGGGAACCCGTTCCTCGCTTACACTGCTGACATTCTCCAAGGTTTGGTAAAGGATTCTCCACTGGAGAAGTGCAAATTTACCGTAACCGAGGCCAAGGATTTGGCAAGAACTTGAGTAGAAATAGTAGGCACATAGTTGTTGGTTTTCACCCCTGAAAAGGAAGCTGTGGTGAACTATGGCCCAGGTAAAACTGGTTTTGGAACACCGCTCCCAAGTTCAGTAGCACTGATTACAATCCCAAAGGATGCCACGATTAGATTGGGAAGAATTGTCCTTTGCTATTTCAATCCAAAGTTTTATGAGGCAAAGAGAGAGAGGTCCTTCACAGGACATTCCTTCCCCATTGATCACAAACTGGCTACCTGAGTGGGTAAGAAGGACTTTCAGGCAGTAGAAATGATGGTGACCAGTCAGGCAATGAATGTGTTGGTCTCCAATTTCAGACCACAGGATACACAAATGTTGAGTCCTGATTCTATGGTTTTGTGTCTGACGCTGTGGCTACACAATAAAGCTGATGTTGGCACAAATACACCAATGTAGCTGCGCTGCTGTAGCACTGCTATTGCAGACGCTCTAAGTCAATGGGAGAGATCTGCAAGCAGTGCTAGCGATGTGGCAGGAGAAGCTGTTCTGATGAGGTAGCACTATCTACACAGGGGGTAGGATGGTGTACCTACGTTGCTTAGCGGTGTGGATTTTTCACACCCCTGAGTATTGTAGTTATACCAATAAATGTCTTAAATGTAGACCAGACAGTTTTCTCTAGTGTTTTATGTATTAATATCATTTCTCCTACCTCCTCCTACTTTGAAAGATTAAAAAGTGTGAAAAGTAGAGAGAGGTGTTTTTCCTCATGATGCAAACATTCCGACATAGGAGACCCCTTCCATCAACACACATGGCAGAAGATCCAGAGATATATGAACTCATAGATGTGGGAGGCACCTACACTGGGACAAACCACAACCTTGAGCCAAGGTTCAGTTGTCGGCAATGGGGATTAAAAGAAAACTAACAGATACGACAAGATTTTGTGATCTTTGAATATGTTCTTGTTACCAATGAAAATAAAATTATAGGTGAAGTTATTGGTTAAAGAGTAAGAGACTAATTATATGATCATCGGAATGAGAAGCAGATAGCCACTATAGCTCCACTGATTATTTCACTAACTCTTGTAACATAAATACAAAAATAGTAAATGAGACGTGTCCCTGCAATACCAATTCAAACTGCTTACTTACCAGAGTGTAGCGGGGTGACCACCTGCTCCAGCCCGGAAAGGGTTGGAAAAGCCCTGCAAAGGGCTGTGGCTGGGGCAAGAAGCCTGGGCTGATTGGGGGAAGCAGGCTCAGCTGTGGCCATGCCCCAGTCAGGCCCAGCTGGCCCCTATAAGAGGCTGTGAGCCAGGAGCCCAGTCAGTCTCCCTCTGCTTGTAGTGAGAGAAGGGCCTGGCTGCAGGGAGCTAGACACAAGGTACCTGAGTGGAGCAGGGCTGCTCCTGCCTGGAAAGCCCCAGGCTGCGGCCTAGCATTAGGCCAAGAGGTCCTGGGGGTTGCAAGGGGCAGCCCATGAGTAGGCAAAGGCAGTAAATCCAAACCCCTTTGCCTGTGATGAGTGGCTCATACTGCAGTCTGCCCCAGTGAACAGGGGCTAGATGGAGACTGGGCAGTAGCCAAAACTGAGGAAAAGTGGGGATAGTGTTTTGGGGGTTCCCAGGGAGGGGAGACCCAGATTGGTGGGGTACTGCCAGGGGGCAGCACCCCAGGTGAAAGGGGCACCAGGTCCAGGGAGGGACACGGGGGTCAGAGGACAGGTGGACCACCAGCCTGCAGAGGGCGCTCCTGAGCTGGAATGAGCTAATTCCCAGAACAGACCAGCAGGAGGCGCTGCAGGGGTGAGTCCTCTCCTCTACACACAGGTTCCTGGCTCTGCACCATGCTCGCTGTGCTGGAGTGTTGCAACCGGACAGACTGCTCCGGGGTTACAAACAGCTCCTGGCTCGCCACAACAATGGATTCCCCCACTCGCCTGTCCCCCATTCTCATCCTCCTCTTCCTTGTCCAAAACTTCCTCCCCAGAGTTGCCTGCAGTGGCCTGTGATTCCAACTCCTCCAATACATCTCCGGGGCTCGTGGGGATGGGGAAGTGACACACTGCAGAGGATAGCGTGCAGCTCCTTGTAAAAGCAGCATGTATGCAGTGACTGCTGGCCTCCCTTGCCTTCTGGTATGCCTGCCGCAACTCCTTGCTGTTCACTCGGCACTGCTGCGGGTCCCTCCTGTAGCCCTTCTCCCCCATGCCCCAAGCAGTCTGCTTGTAGATGTCCACAGTTCCGTGGTTTGATCAGAGCTATGCCCGCACAGCCCCTTCTCCCACAGACCCAGGAGATCCACCACCTTCTCTGTACTACAGGTTGGACACGTTTGGAGCAAGTCGCTGGCATGCTCAGCTGGGCAGTTGCCAGGTGAACGCTCCACCTGAGCAAACAGGAAATGGACATTCAAAACAACTGCAGTCCTTCAACAGGGGAGGGGCTTATTCCTGTGTACCGGGCTGCTGGGCAGCGGAGTTCAATATGGTGACCAGAGCAGTCACAGTGGGGCATTGTGGGACACCTCCCAGAGGCCACTTCAGTTAACATAAGCAACGCAGTGTCTGCAGTGGTGCTGCATTGACCTAACTACATTGACTTAAGCACTACGCCTCTCATGGAGGTGGCGTTTTAAGTCAACGTAGTCGGCAAGTGACATCAGCGGGAAAGATATTACTAAGTTAACATAAGCTGCCTTATGTCAACTTAACTCTGTAGACTGAGCCTGAGTGTCCCAGTTCTTTTGTTTGCAAAACAAAGGTGTCACATCGGTCAGGAGATGTCTCAATTTAAGATGGTGATGCATGAATAATAGTAGCTTTTCCGAGAATTTGTTTCAAATAACTATTTGCATGGATGCTGAGGTCCCATTTCTTTTTGAGGAGGCCTGTTGTTAGAGCACAACTGCTTAACCCTAAAGCCTGGTTATGGAAACTTCCTCAAAACTGGCTTTGTTTTTCTTTCATTTTTGAGATCTTTGAGGTTCACACATACACAGTGTGAGTGGTTTGCAACAACAGATATTTTAAGAAATCTGCTGGGTTAAGCAGCACTTTTCCAAACAGATATTGGCCAAAAGATGGCCACACGTCAACTGGATCAGGATGTGTTGTCTGTATCCAAGTGTACTTCACACTTGATTTACCAAGAGACCTTCCGGAAGGCATGGTAAGGCAGAACTTACAACCATAAAGATCATGGTAAAAGTGGACGTCCTTTGCCTCTCAGGGCATCAAGCCTTCCAAGAGAGACTGATCCCCTTGGTGAAGGAACTCATGACATCTACATCAGCCTTGACTAGTTTCTGTGCACCTGATAAAACACACTATCCTGATGCACCAGGCCAGCTACACAATCACCTGTTTCCTTCGGTGCAGCTACAGCTCCTATTCCACTTGAATCCAAAAAGTGAGAGAGCTGCAGAATTCTAACCCCTTGTCAATTTAGTAAATTATGGTTCCTTTTTCTATTTTTTGTCTTCATTAATATCCCAGACTTTCTAGTTTTGTGTGTGTGTGTGTGTGTGTGTGTGTGTGCGCGCGCGCGTGCGCACACATTCCTCCACTGGTAGAACTCAAAGAAACTAAGCTGTCAAACATAAATTCTTCATTAAGACCTTTAAAACTTCTACTTATACCAGGCTCAATAAGGTCTATCTTGGTGTTGCAGTGAGGAGGAAGCTTTAATTGGCCCTGAGGTTGTGGCTTAAAAGTAAGCAATAATTTGGTTCAGTAATATATTCATATTCAGAAATATTGAATTAGCTCAAACTGGATTGCACTGGTTGATTTTAATTCTCCGTTTTAGCATTTATAAGGGTGGATTTTCTGCTGTATTAATCTGATGATTTGACTAAACTGCTGACCAATGCAATATCATTGTTAACCCATTGATTTAACCCAAACTTGGCAACGTTGTTTAACCCTTAGTTAGCTGAGTGTTGTTTATAGTAGTTTTGTATTAGTTCAGTGTATGAAGGATATACACTCAAAATTCTTCCAATGAGCACCATGGGCTGCCACTCCGCCGCACACTCCCATTGGGTCACTCTCAATTTAACCTCTGGTTCTCACAGGGGTGCAGTTGAGGTGGGCAGCAATCTAAGGGCCCGATGAATCCTGTAGCACTCAAGGCAGCACAAGGGAAAAGAAACTCCCCCATGCAGGCTTTTGGGGATTGTGCGTGAAGGCCGTGTGGCTGTGGGAGGAATCACTGAACTGGGGGGTGTTTATGAGTGGGTGGAGCTTGCAAAGGCATTTACTGTCCTTTCCAGGCATAGCCAGGGCCCCCATCTGGCTCATCCTGGTGAGGGTCAGCTGAGGTTGTGGATTTGATTTGAAGGGATCTAAAGGGAAGGGAAAAACTTCTTCTCTTGGTGGCCGGAGAATTCAGGCTGCAATACTGAGCTTCACCCTAGCTTCTGGGAAAGGCATGCAGTACCCCCAGGCACTGCAGAAACATGCTCCTTCAACTCCACCGCAATTGGATACCACTTTTGCTCCTCCAGCTCCAGGAACTCATCCTAACAGCTGCAGCAGTAACCAGATGGGGGGAAGGGGCAGTCTCAGCCCAAGTCTAAAAACTGCTCCCCCCAAGAAAAGTCAGGCGCTGGGTGAGCAGCAAACACTGAAGGTGGATTTCTTTCAGGCTCTAGAGCACGCCTTGCACTGCTGCAGGAGAGAGCACTCAGTAAGGAGCAAAAGCTCCAAACATTCCCCAAATCCTGCGTCCAAGTCGGCAAATTCATTTATAGGCAAAAGCAGAGGCAGTGAGAGACAGCTCCCACTTCCATGAATAGCTATCGAGGAGAAATAGCAGCTCCCGAAGATTTAGGGCCCGAGCGCTTTGCATAAGGACATTAGGCCTTTCTTCCTCCACACTGCGAGGCTAGAAGGCAGGTCAGGAAGTTGCCCCTTCAGTCCCACGCACTTAAAGGGCCCTTCCTAGGAAAGGCCAATGCCTGAAGAAAATAAGTAACGTCAAGAAGGGTTCTAAAGAGAGAACTTTGGAAGTTTGTGGGGCCTGCAACAAGGGGAAAGGGTCCCTACTTGAGCAGAGACTTGTGCCCTTGGTCCTCAGATTAAAAGTCTAGTGCTCTACCAACTGAGCCAGGTTCACAGGGAAAAGCAACAAGTTGGTGTAGAAGAGAAACTAGTTAAGAAAAGGAGAGTCGGAAACAAGACAGGAAACTCGCTGCTCCCTCTATCTTCGCTGCCCGGCCTGCTCCTCCTTCCAGCCCCCTGAGGCATTTTGCTTTTTGTTTTCTGTTTATTAAAATATCAGATCCAGGAGAAAAAACAGTTATAGAAATCACAGACAGAACTGCTGTTGGAAATACCGGAAAAAAAAAAAAAGGAAAATGTAATCTCTAGCAGTGCATGGTATCCGGGCCAACCCACTAAGGTCCCTGTGTTCATACTAGAAATCTTAAGGAACCGATACCAATGCCTGAACACAATACCAATGCCTGAATTATTCACACTTATCCCTCAGAAGCTCAACTGTCCTCTGAAATTCACCCATCTAAACCCCAAATTTGTCATACACCCTATCCGGGGCCTGGAGCACCTGAGCATAATGCTCCAGCCAGGTGCAAACATCCTCCTCCCGTACCACAGCTGTGCGGAAAAATATGGTCACTGTCTTCACCGCAGGCTTGAAAAAGGGGATGGCAACTAATCCCGCCCACTCCTCCTCCATGGGGGCTTTCTCCCCAAACTTCTCCCAGAACCTCTTGGACTCCTTGAGTGAATGGAAACTAACATCAAATTCCCTGGCAGGTGAATCACTGACCCCAGCTGCCGAGGGATAAAGCCCAAGGAGCGGCATAGCAACGTGCCCACTACAAAGTCCCACGTAGGGCACCCACTTGAAACCCCTGTGTTCCATAGTCCAGCTACATGATGCTGCTGCTGCAAAGAGACAGAGGGCTGCAGTTCTGCAATCGCCACTGTCAAACACACTGTGGTTACTGAAAGAGAGGCTGCTGCTATGTAGGATTTCCTCTTGGCTGGCAGGGGACCCTCTGGTGGGAACCCCACGGCTGGCACCAGTCTGGAACTCTGCTCTGTTCTCCTGCCTTCCAGTTCAGCCATCTCAGGACCCTGACCTCTGCTGCTCAAGAGGCTCACCCGGTTCGGTCACCAACAAGTGGCCCCGGTCTCATGTCAGGTCCAGGGACACTGCGGGGCTGCCAACAGATACGGTGCTCACCACTAGGTCAGTGCTCCCCCCCGTAAGAGGAGCTAGGTGAATGAGCCCATACTGCTGCTCCCCATCTTCTGGGGTCCCACCACTACCCGTACCCAAAAAGAGCTCAGTCCCCACAAGTACCCCCAAGGCGAGGTAAACGGCTCCTGGCGCTCCACTCCCCAGCTTCACCAATTCCACTCTCTCCTCCCCCCGATCTCCAGTGCTGGGCGGGACCCAAGCCTCCCAGGAACTGGCAACACACAAATACCTTCTGCCTGGGAGAGCCACAGGCCTCCCCCCAGGCACTGCAGCCACGTACACCTCCTCCAACTCCATCCTCTCACAGAGCTGTCACACTCCTCCAGATCCCGGCCAGCAGCCCCAACACCTGCACCTGATTTAGTTGGGAATTGGTCCTGCTTTGAGCAGAGGGTTGGACTAGATACCTCCTGAGGTCCCTCCCAACCCTGATATTCTATGATTCGTCCCTCTCCAAGTGGGGAGGCCTGAGCCTCGCCCTCCTCACAGCTCCCTCAAAGGAAAGCCAAGCACTGAGTGAGCACCAAACGCTGATGATGAAATAATTTCAGGTCCAGAGGTCTTTCTTCCTCCAGCCCTGCAGAGCCAGTGGGCAGGTCAGGAAGTTGCCTCTTCAGTCCCATGCACTACAGGGCCCTTCTTAACAAAGACCATGTACTGAAGAGGAAAAAAGGGATATCAAGGTGCACTCTGAAAAGTCCCCTTTTGAAACTCCTGGAGCACGGCTTGCTGTCTGACCAGGAACTCGAAGCCTAGACCCTCAGATGAAAGGTCTTAGGCTCAACGAGCTAGCCAGGCTCACAAACAAAAGAAGCAAGGTGGTGCAGAAGAGAAAGTAGTCAAGAAAAAGAGAGCAGAAAACAATACACTGAACATGCTGCTTTCTCGCTCTTCGCAGCCCTAGACCCAGCTTCCTTTCTGCTTTTTGTTTATTAAAATATCAGATCTAGTAGAAAACACAATTATACAAAGCAAAATGAAATCACAGACCGTGATGACGGGGAGGGACAGCTTAGTGGTTTGAGCATTGGCCTGCTAAACCCAGGGTTGTGAGTTCAATCCCTGAGGGGGCGATTTGGAGATTGGTTCTGCTTTGAGCAGGAGGGTTGGACTAGATGATCTCTTGAGGTCCCTTCCAACCCTAATAATCTATGATTCTATGAATGAGATTGAAACACCCACCAAGGATAGGTGGCAAGCAAGGGATACCAAGGTCCCACCGAGACTTGAATTTGAATGGCAAGATTCAAAGCACTAAATGGTGGCCCTTACACCACGGAACCGACAGGAAACCCCTCAAACTCTTCTGTTGGGGAGGACATTCTCAGGACAATTGTTTACATCTCTCTTTCAAGGGCTCTCTGGCCAGCCCTGCATTTGGTCAACAAGTCAGCACATAGTGCTTTGCTCCAGGCCCAGAGGCCTTTCTTCCTCCGGACTGAGAGGCCAGTGGGCATGTGAGGAGGATGCCCCTTCAGTCCCAGGCAGTAAAGGGCCCTTCTCAGGAAAGGCCACGTCCTGAAAAAAAAAGTAACATGAAGCAGGACAGGCCTTCTGAAGATCTTGGAGAAGCTCTCTCTGCTTGGCTACGGACTTGAACCCTGGACCTTCAGATTAAAAGTCTGATCCTCTACACACTGAGCTAGTCAGACTTAGGTGCCAAATGGCCAAAGTTGGTGCAGTCAAGAAAAAGAGAGCGGGAAAGACTATGAAAAAACTGCTAATCTCATTCTCTTAACAGACCAGCCTACTCCTCCATTCAGTGCTCTCAGGCCTTCTTCTTTGATTAGGAAAACATCAGCTCTGGTAGAAAACACCATTATACAAAGCAAAACAAAATTACACACAGAGATGCCAGTGGATATATATATATATATATAACAAAAACAAAAGGAAAATGCAATCTCTATCAATGTACGGTATCCGGGACAATCCTGCATAGACAGCACACACTCAGCTCCCTGCATGCATACCAAAAACCTGCAGAAAGCAATACCAAAGCCTGAAAATGAAACTCCACTGCTCCCAATTGCCACAGCAAACCTCTTCCCTGCCCACAATCAGAGACCAACAAAATGGAATCAAGGCCAGTCCCAGTCCCAGAGCCCAGCCCAGCCCACGCCTCCACTCTGCTGGTGACTCATGGATTTTTCCCACAGTGGCCAGATGTTTAACGGCCACAGAAACCTGGTTAGCCACTGCTGTGGTGACTGCCTTCCTCACTGAAGATGCTTCTGATATCGGTTCTGCCAACAGTGGTACAATACCATGGCATTGATTAGGAGCAGTGTGTCCCATACTTGCCCGCTATATGGTGGTCCCTGCCGAGGGCACCCTTGCTGCAACTGCAGCTGGTGCCCTGTGGCTTGCCCTCGTTCATCCAGGAACAAGCCTAAGGCTAGCTGTAAATAATCCTGTCCAACCAAGTCTGGAACTGCCCTCGTGGAGCCAGGAGTCCCCACACCTGCCGGGTAAAAAACCAAGCCACCAGAAAGTGGTCCGTAGTCTCAAGGGGTGCCAGAGCCTGACACAGCGCCCCTGCGCATTTGCATGGGTGGACAGTTCCCCACGAAAGAGGTGCCACCACACATGTTGGTACTTAAAGGGCACCCGTGCCATTTGCAAATACTTTAAAGCTCCTGTCAGTAAGTTCTGGGGACAGTTGGCTAAGATCTTTAGCCTGTGTATGAAAACCTGGAAAAGCCAAGGCAACCTGTGCCTTAAGAATCTGTCAGAATGTTTATCACTCAGGGTGCAAATTTGTATCCTACCTATCTAGTGTGTTACGCTCAGTTTGCAGCTTTTGTTTATTTTCTTAGGTAATCTGCTTTGTTCTGTTTGCTATCTCCTGAACTACTTAAAATCTACCTTTTGTAGTTAATAAACTTATTTTTTATTATTAAACCCAGTTTATGTAATTTCTAACTGCGAGGGGCAAGAAATTGTGCACATCTCTCTTCACATTAAGGAACAGGGCGGATTTTTATGAGCTTGCACTGTGCAGATTTTTCGATACAATGCAAGACAGTATTATTTTGGGTTTATCCCCCAAGAGGGGCGTGAACGTGAGTGCTGGGGGAGTCCTCTCACACAGAGGACTCCCTGAAATTTCAAAAGCACCAGAGCCTCTGTAACTCCCTCTAATTGCAAAAGCTCCAGAAACATCAAAAATATCCCCAAACCCAAAAGCTCTAGGGATTCTGAAGGCTTTGCACCTGGCTTTATTCCTCCATACCCCTAGTGTAATGGGAAGGTAAGAAAGTTTTCCTTCCACTCCAATGGACCAAATGGCCATTCTTGGGAAACTGCAAGCCTTGAGGAGTAACCTAAAGTGAAGAAGGTTCCTACTAGGATGGCTCAAACTCCTTGTGAATGAAGCATATTAAAAGACTGACTGCATGAACAAGGACTTGAATCTTAATCCCTCAGATTAAAAGTCTGCTCCTCTAGCAACTGATCTACCCAGATTCATAAGAGAAGAAACCAAGATCATGTAGAAGAGAAACTAGGCAGGCAAAAGAAAGGGGAAAAACCAGAGGAAGGTTGCATCTTTCTCTGCACAGGCCTACCCTATGTCCACTCCTCTTGTCTTCTCTCCAGTGCCCAGAGGCATTTTTGCAGCCCCAAGCACAAATCAAGTCCACCCATCCCCAAACTCTAGAAGGTCCAGCTCATCAACCTGTGAAACTTTCGCAGCCCTGTTCTTCAGCCCTGACCAAATGGGATGAGTATTAAACCTCCCTCTCTCAGACACCCTCCCCTTCATCATTCCTGAGGAAAGACCAACACCATCAATGGTAACACTGCCAAAGTGACTTTGGCCCAGTAGGTCAAACAATAGGGCTGCCTGCAAGGCCTGTCATCCAGCTGAGGTGCAGGGCTCAGCAGAAATCCAGCTCGTACCCCTTCCCCTACTCATGGCCAGCCTTTGGGAGCTATTGTGCCCTCTCATGCTTAAGTCTCAGTAGCTGACAGGCAAAACCCAGGCTTGTCCATCATTTGGGAGAGCATGATATAACCCCCTGAGCTCTCATTATTTCAAGGCAGATAGATACCACAACGTTCAACTGAGAGTGCCACTCTGATCATGTTTCCAAGCCCTGAGCACTGACCCTTATACTATGGGACCAGCATCTGCTATGCTTTACTCTGGAGACTTTTGATGGGGACGCTTTCTTGGGACAAGTTTATTCCTTACTTTCTCAATGCCGCCATCTCCTATCTCCCTGCCTCGCTGTTTCTTGAAGGGCTCAGCCCACACCACTTTGTAACACAAAGATGTTTTTTTTCCTCCAGATTCCTAGAGTTATGGGAAAATAAGGAAGTTGTCCCTCGAGTCCTGTGGACCAAAGGTCCCATCCTAGGATTCTAGATGGCTTTAGGAGAAACAAACTCAAGAAGGATTCTCCAAGGATGCCTTTAGCTCCCTGTGCACAACACACATTGAAAAAAATCCCAGAGCTTGAATCCCAGACCTTCAGATTAATGTTTTGGGTTCAACCAATTGAACTGCCCAGATTTATGAAGAAGTGAAACAAATTGGTGTGGAATAGAAGCTAGGCATGCAAAAGTGCAGGAAAATCCACAGGACGTGTGGATCTTTCTTGACACAGCCCTAGCCCACATGTTGTCCTCCCTTTTCCCTCCAGCACCCTGAGGCTTTTTTGCAGCCGTACACACAAGTGGAGTCTTCCCCCACTAGCCTCTAGCAGCCCCAAGTCATCCATATGGGTAGTCTTGCAGTCCTGCTCTTTACTCCTGCCAAATTGGTCTGCGCGGTAAGTCCTCCTCTCTGATGGCCCCACAGAAGCATTTTAGCTTAAAGCATAAAACTGCAGGTGGGAACACATAGTTGGGCCTGGAGATCAACCAATAGGGCTGCATACACTACAGGCAGCCAGTCCAGCTGCAGGACTCAACTCAAATGCAGCTATCACACTTTCCCGTAGCTCTCCCAGTCTGATTCTGGTATCAAGAAGCTTATGAACAATGTATGCATCATGGGGGGGGGGGGGGGGAGGGATTGTGAATGATGAAGGAATGGGTCCTGAATGTTGGGTTTCAGAAGTGTTTAATGGAAAACTAGGATTATGCCGAGGAAATTGGGTAAATTGAATTCAAAGGTGACTGGATGAATTTGCCAGCTTACTTGGTAGGGCCCAAAGAACTGGCAATCCAATTGATGAGTTGGCCTGTTCCTGTGTAGGTTTTTCATGGGGAGCCATTCCTTCTGACCTAGCATAATGGCAGGGCCCTTTTCTCTTCAATGGGTTGCATATTGTTTGTAGATCTTCTTCGTGTCCTCCAGGTGAACTTTTATGCCATCTCAGGTTTGATGTTTGTGTTGAATCCAGTCCAGGGCTGCTGCATTTTGGGAAGTTGCAGGTAATTCCAGGTAGAACCAAGGGTGGAACTCATTGTTTGAAATAAAAGGGCTTTGCCATGTAGAACTGTGTTCTACATTACTGTACACAAGCTCTCCCTGAGGTTGCAGACTAGTTGCATTGGTGGAAGTTTATGTAGCATTGAATATACTGTTCCAGGATCTTGTTGGTTCTTTCTACTTAATTATTCATCTAAGCATGGTAGGCAGAGGAGGGAATATGGTAAACCAGTGCAGGGGATGAACTATCCAATCTTTATGCGGTGGTTCACTACTGTCATGAACCCATTGGACTTGGATACTTTAACTACAAAATCTAAGGTGATGGCTGTCCAGGGATCTGGTGGAGTCTTAAGTGGTTGCAGGAGTCCAAAGGATTTATTGGTCTGTGCCTTGCAGCAAGCACATACACTGCAAGAGACCACATAGGCATGTGAGGCCACCAGAGGACATGGGAGACAAAGGTGCTGAGTTGAAATATTGGAAATAAAAAGAGGTCATCAAGTCCTTGGGTGTTAAATTTAAAACCCCTGGGAGATCTCAGCAATGGGCCGTGTTTGTAAATGAAAGAGTGCATGGCTAATTGTTAATGAATTCCAAAGTAAAGCCTAGAGCTTTGTTCTTCAGACACAGAAAAAATTCTTATGCATTTTTCAATGTCCCCTTCCAAGCTTTGATTGGGGCTTGATTGGTTTAAAGGAGTGGTGGCCCACAGAGATGATCATTATTTTATTCCTAAGCATTTAGTCCTGGTGTTGACTTTGCACACTCATTAATATCTAGTGGGCAGCCAGGGCCTTTGCCCCAGTATTAATTAAAGGACAAAAATCTTCATCAACACAATTATGGTTGTCTGGGAGGATGTCAACCCCTTGCAAACCTCAACTTCAGCAAAACTCAAACATGTGAAAACAAGGAAAGGCACAATTAAGGTTGCACATACACATTACCTTTGCCCTCTTTCAGCAATGCCTTAACATGGCCCATTAACTCACAGAATCATAGAACATTAGGATTGGAAGAGACCTCAGAAGGTCATCTAGTCCAATCCCCCACTCAAAGCAGGACCAACACCAACTAAATCATCCCAGCCAAGGCTTTGTCAAGCCAGGCCTTAAAAACCTCTGAGTATGGAGATTCCACCACCTCCCGAGTCTGAGAGAATATATGACGAAATTGCTAAATAGCTATCCTCTTTTTGTGGCACTTCTCTTGCTTATGTAGTTGATATAAAAGTTTTCCACTACAAGAACAGTCTATATTTTTATATACTCAATGCCACAGGAGAAAGCGGGTCACATTTTTCCAAGAATATTCAAAACCATGTCTAACTGCTAGCAATAAAGATGGATTCATCTGCCCTTCTGTTTCAAAGGCAGATCCTTTACTGCAGAACTAAGTGAGCAGGTGAGGGTATCTCTAGGAAGCCAGCATTTTGGATTAAGAGGAATCGTTTTAATAATTTCCCAAACCATCTTGTGCTTGGACATAACTTCCACACAAAGTCATGGATTTGTAGGAAAGGAAGGGAACCTCGAGAGGCAAAAAGAGATTGGAGAGACCATGGTAATGTAAATGATTCAAACAGCCTGAAAGGCCACTATGTGGGAATTAGCAAAAGTATTAAAGAATTTTTTTTGGTCAGCTCTAGATAAAGTTTTTATTGTGTTTATCTCCCGTGTGGATTCTCTGATGATAAAACTGAGCTCTGATGGAAGCTTTTCCCACAAGAGCATCTCTAGGGGATCTCTCCTGTGTGGATTCTCTGATGTGCAGTAAGGGCTGAGCTCTGAAAGAAGTTTTTCCCACACTCACAGCATCCATAGGGTCTCTCTCCTGTGTGAATTCTTTGATGTCTGATAAGGGCTGAGATCTGAGAGAAGTTTTTCCCACACTCACAGCACTCATAGGGGCGCTCTCCTGTGTGGATTCTCTGATGTGTAATAAGGTGTGAGCTCCGAGTGAAGGTTTTCCCACACTCACGGCATTCATAAGGTCTCTCCCCTCTGTGGATTCTCTTATGGTCAAAAAGCCCTGAGCGACTACTGAAGTTTTTCCTGCACTCACAGCACTCATAGGGTCTTTCTCCTGTGTGGATCCTCCGATGTGCAATAAGGGATGAACTCTGACTGAAGGTTTTCCCACACTCACAGCATTCATAGGGTCTCTCTCCTGTGTGGGTGCTCTGATGCATAACAAGGGTTGAGATCCGAGCAAAGCTTTTCCTGCACTCATGGCATTCGTAGGGTCTCTCTCCCGTATGGGTCCTCTGATGTGTAATAAGGGATGAACTCTGACTGAAGGTTTTCCCACAGTCATAACATTCATAGGGTCTCTCTCCTGTGTGGACCCTCTCATGCCTTACAAGGGTTGAGCTCCGAGTGAAGCTTTTTCCGCACTCACAGCACTCGTAGGGTCTCTCCCCTGTGTGAATTCTCTGATGTTCTACAAGGTGTGAGCAGCTACTGAAATTTTTCCCACACTCAGTGCACGTGTTGCTTCGCTCTCCTGTGAGGATTCTCTTCTGGACTGTGGTTTCCTTCTGAGTTTCCTGATAATTAATGGATTTACTCATTTTCTCCCCTGTCTTCTTTCCCTGCTCTCTCTCTGGCCTGTGCTCACTCTCACAGGCTTTTCCCTCCACATGAAGCCTCGACACATTCCCTTTGGATCTTTGTGATAATCCCGCATGTGCTTCCATTTGCTCAGCATCTTCCTGCTGAGGATTCTGCGCCTCATTCTCATTCAACATCCCATCACCTGCTGGGATAGAGGGAGAAACCTCAGAAACAGGGATGGGAAAGGGGAGAGCAAACCAAAATAAATGCTAGTGTCAGAAAAAAATCAGGATCAGAATCCCTCCAAATTCTTCCCCACACAGGAGAGAAGAAGGAATCAAAATCTGTTTCTACAACCCGTCTGGGGTGGGAGGTCAAGTTGGGACGTCTGACCAGGGGTCTGTCGTTATGGGATGGAAGCCATGAGTGATATCGGCTATGAGCATACGACTCCTGCTGGGAACAATCCTGAACTCAGAGAGCTAACAAGGGTCTTTGTAGGAAATCCCAGCTGTTTCCTTCATCTTTTGCGCTGATTTAATGATTCCTCACCTGGGCGGGCATCCCTCCAGATCTCTCTTTCATCTGAGCCCTGGACATCTGGCACCCCTGGCTTTTCTCCTCGTTCCAGCTGGGAGATCACATCAAATTTGGAAACTGGAAACTCTGCTCAGAGAAAAGAAAACAAGTGAGATCAGGTGAGTTCATAGGACATTTGTCACAATAAAATGTTCTATTATTTTAACTCCAGACTATTTTAAAGCAGTAATAGCCTGGGACCACCTATCTCGGTTCTCAAAAGTGTAGGATACTCTGCTTAATGAGGGATTTAACTATCCCCATGTCTTCTGGGAACACACACAGCCAAATACTAACCATTATTTTTAGTAAAAGCCACAGACAGGTCACAGTTCCCATGATTTTTTTTTATTGCCTGCGACTTGTCTGTGACTTTCACTAAAAATAATCATGACAAAATCTTAACCTTAATCGCATCTAAGGATTCTATCAAGTTCTGCCAAGAATTTAGGCACTCACTGAAGCATGAGTTTGCTCTATTGAAGTTGAAGCAATGTTGGAATGGAACAATGATGGGAAAGACGGCATCGATTACCTCAATTCAAATAGGGTTGTGTTGTGATCTTAGAACTGAGTCTAACACCAATTTGCTACATATACCAACTCATGTAGCACTAGATCAGGGTTATTATACCCATGCTTCGACCGGCCACTGTTAAAAGGAGTAAGTACCTTTGGGTCACGAATTAGGATCAGCTAATGAACAACTGCCCATGTCTCAACCAAGATTCCATCAGCAGCATTCTCTGTACAGTCCCACTGAATGCTATGGTGGTTGAAATCACCAGTTACAATGCATGGCAAAATTAATCATTGTACGCGTGTGACAGGGTGGACTAAGTCCGGAGGCCCCTGCTGGAAGCCTTGCAGCCCTGCCTCATCCCACCCCAGAAAAGAGAAGAGGAGAAGTCCTCCAGACAGCCTAGAGTGGCTGTAGGAGAAGCAGCCAATCAGAGGGGCTGCAAGAGCAGCAAACCAGGGGCCAGGAGGGCCATATAAAAAGCAAGCAGCAGACACAGAGCAGTCAGCTGTTGCCTGGAGCTGGAAGAGGGAGGACTTTTGACTCTTGCCAGCAAGTTAAAGAAGTATGGGCTGGATGAATGGACTGTAAGGTGAATAGAAAGCTAGCTAGATCGTCAGGCTCAATGAGTAGTGATCAATGGCTCCATGTCTAGTTGGCAGCCGGTTTCAAGTGGAGTGACCCAGGGGTCAGTACTGGGGCTGGTTTTGTTCAACATCTTCATTAATGATTTGGATGATGGGATGGATTTCACCCTCAGCAAGTTTGCGGATGACACTAAGCTTGGGGGAGAGGTAGATACTTTGGATGGGAGGGATGGGGTCCTAGACACATTGGAGGATTGGGCCAAAAGAAAACTGATGAGGTTCAACAAGGACAAGTGCAGAATCCTGAATTTAGGATGGAATAATCTCATTTACTGCTACAGGCTGGGGACTGACAGGCTAAGTGGCAGTTCTGCTGAAAAGGACCTGGGGATTACAGTGGTGGTGAAGATGGATATGAGTCGACAGTGTGCCCTTGTTGCCAAGAAGGTGAACAGCATATTGGGCTGCATTAGTAGGAGCATTGCCAGCAGATTGAGGGAAGTGATTATTCCCCTCTATTCGGCACTGGTGAGGACACATCTGGAGTACTGCATACAGTTTTGGGCCCCCCACTACAAAAGGGATGTGGA
This sequence comes from Cuora mccordi, assembly GCA_003846335.1. NCBI lineage: Eukaryota > Metazoa > Chordata > Testudines > Geoemydidae > Cuora > Cuora mccordi. Next base: position 348,557 of record ML123234.1, read on the forward strand.
CAAATTGAAGAGAGTCCAGCAGAGGGCAACAAAAATTATTAGGGGGCTGGGGCACATCACTTACGAGGAGAAGCTGAGGGAACTGGGCTTATTTAGTCTGTAGAAGAGAAGAGTCGGGGGATTGATAGCAGCCTTCAACTACCTGAAGGGGGGTTCCAAAAAGGATGGAACTAGGCTGTTCTCAGTGGTGGCAGATGACAGAAGGAGGAACAATGGTCTTGAGTTGCAGTGGGGGAGGTCTAGGTTGGATATTAGGAAACACTATTTCACTAAGGGAGGGTGGTGAAGCACTGGAATGAGTTAACACCTAGGGAGGTGGTGGAATCTCCTTCCTTAGAGGTTTTTAAGGTCAGGCTTGACAAAGCTCTGGCTGGGATGATTTAGTTGGTGTTGGTCCTGCTTTGAGCAGGGGGTTGGACTAGATGACCTCCTGAGGTCTCTTCCAACCCTAATCTTCTATGATTCTATGACTGGGTTTCTGGCTGGCTGGAAGAGCAGCAGGACCACGGACAGCTCAGTGTGCGCTGGACCAAGCCCAGGGAGGGTTGTCGAAGACCGGAGGAGCTAAGAAATTGCTCCTGGCTGGCTGAGGAGAGTCCAGAACCTAGCCAGACAAAGCAAGAGTACTGTGATGGGCCCTGTTGGTCTGGTTAGAGACTGAGACCAAGGAGTGCTTCTGAAAAGGACACACCAACCGAGGGTACCGTGATGGACCCCTGTTGGACTGTTATAGAAGGCAGTGTGTCTGGGAAGGAAGCCTTAGTGGTACGGCCTCATACCAGGGCCTTGAGAAAGAAGGTAGAGACTCTATTCCCTGGAAGGGGTTTGTTTGCTCCACTTACAGATAGCGTGGGTGACTGAAGACCCACCATCGGTTGGGGGGGGGGGGACGAGGGGGCGCTTGCGAGAAGTAGGTGCCATCTGTATTCCAAACAAAAACAGCAGGCTCACACCCAACCAGAATGGGGGATCTCGCAAGAGGTGGGTGCCGACCCCATTATAGGGCTAGGCTGGCAGCATGGTATTTTGGGTAAGATCCAAACTAGTATTGATCTGTGTAGATTTCAGAGTAGGAGCTGTGTTAGTCTGTATCCGCAAAAAGAACAGGAGTACTGTGGCACCTTAGAGATTAACAAATCTCTAAGGTGCCACAAGTACTCCTGTTCTTTGATCTGTGTAGAGAGGCAGAGTGGCCTCCCTCTGGAATGAAGAGCAAAGGATCACTACATTCCCCCTGGTAGGTGGAGCCAAACCCACCCTGCCCACTCACTGGAAGTACCAGAGCTGGACAGGATGTATAAAGGGAGGGCTCTGCAGCTCAGTTGAGTGGGAGCCAGGGAAGGAGACGGATGCCTCCACACTGCTGCAGGACCCGGGAGCTGAATCTGTGCTCTGCAGCACCTTGCCCCTGGAGGAGACAGACCCAGAAGGGGACTTGTCGGGACTACCATCCACTGTGTACCCAGAGGACCTGTGGATCTCAGGAGGTACCAAACCACAGGGGGGCAGCCAACGACTGCCCGGCTACGTGACTGACTACTTCTAGATCAGCGTGTTGCGGCTGGATCCCCACTGACAGACCATTCCACCACTGTTAGGACGTGGTAGAGTCAGGCGGGCCCACGTCTCCCTACCCCTGCCACCCCACCGCTGGGGTGGCCGATGCCCCACCATAGGCCAGAAGGCCTGTGTGAATCTACTGTCCACCAAGCTAGGACACTCTCACTCCTTCCAAAGCCCCAAGATTGTGTGGGTGCTCGTCCCTACCGGAACTCAGAAGTGAGGGTTTGCTGGATGTCTTAGCCAGGAAGCTTAGGATATAACCTGCTCCACCCCACCCAAAGCTCCAGACTGTTAAACCGAAGGGCTGCGAGCTAAGGACTACCCAGTGCTCTGCCGCACCTGAGGGTGGGGACATGAACACCAGGCTATTGTTTGTTTGCCTCTGTCAGATGGGCCCAGAACTATAGATTACTTATGGCTTGGGCCCACTGGTGTGACCCAAGCCCGAGGGTTACCACCCAATATCACGAGGCAGAGTGACCTCCCTCCCCGCTGGAGAGCGAGGGGTCACAGCAATCTGGTAACGTGGCTGGTGCTTTGGGGATCAGAACAACACTTTGTATAGTGAGTCTAGTTTTAAGTAACTTCTCACTTTACCGGATCTATTTGCTGACTGGGAGCCAGAGCCTGGAATGCAATAAGGGGTCAGTGTCATTTCTTTTTTTCAGCTTCTTGACAGGAGCAGAGTTTGTGGCTGGTTGGTGACTAACTACAGTGTTAACCACCAGTTCTAGGAGAATCTGCTCTTCTTTTTGCAGCCTGCACTCACCTTGGCATTTGCAGTGTGGGCTACCCTGGACGCCTCGGGTCACAACTTTCTAGAGCAGGGTTTCTCAAACTGGAGTCTGCGGACTAGTACTCCAGGAGGTTTCCAAGTCATATCTAGGGCTGCCAGTCCCACTGATCAGCTCCTCCTTCTCCCTCCCTCCCAGGGCCTCTTGCACGCTGGGGGAACAGCTGTTCAGCGGCGAGCAGGAGGTGTTGGGAGGGAGGGGGAGGAGTAGGGATGGGGTGCCCTCGGGGGAAGGGGTGGAAAGAGGTGAAGAAGAGGAGGGGCACGGGTGGAATGGAATGGAATGGAAAGAGGCGAGGAAGAGGTGGGGCAGGGCCTGGGGCTGAGCGGGTGGCTTGGGGGTCCGTGAAAATTTTTAAATCAAAATGGGAGTCCTTGGGTTGCTAAAGTTTGAGAACTGCTGTTCTAGAAGATGATTTAGTCGTACACAAGCTATTCAGCTCATTACAGCAGTCAGACAAGGTGGCGTAATATTCCCTTCTGGCCATAAAATGGATTAATATGTAATCAATATGAGGAAGAACTAAGGGAAGATGCTATTGTTTGTGTTGTGTTCCACAGACGGAAATCTCAGCATTTATCGGCATGCCCTCCAGCTCTGTGCCCTGCGCCAGCTGTTGCTGTAATTGGACAGGAGAGAGATTAGATGCAATAGCATGGCAGAGCTGTGAGGTGCATGTGGACCGTGTATGCCTCCTTTCAGGGCTCAGTGTTGTAGGCTGTGTTAGTAAAGGTGCAAAGAGTGAGTTCTTGCTATGGGTCCGTCAGTAATTTGGTGGCATACATGCTACTGGTCTGCAGGGCCTAGTGAGGTTAAACGGCTGGTCGCATTTTGCAATTCTGTGACATTAGACTTTGTGCTATATGGCTCCTGTGCTCCGTTCCCAAGGTGTTCTGTAGCAGGGGAGGGGAGAGTGCTAATCTGTGTGTCATTGGCATGTTGCAGTGTTGCTGAAACAGGGCAGAGATCAGGTTGCATTGTGGACGTGGCATGAACCTTCACTTTTCATTTCCACTTTTAATCACCAAGGGGACAGGAATCCTTACCCAGTGAGGTCACATTCTCACAGTTCTCCTGCATGACATCTCTGTAGAGGGCTCTCTGAGTGGGGTCCAGCAGAGCCCACTCTTCTTCGGTGAAATACACAGCCACCTCCTCGAAGGTCACCGGCCCCTGAAAGAGCAAGAGTCCAACACTCAGTACCTGCTGCTCCACTCACAACCCCACTATTCACAACACAGCAGGGACAATTAATTGGAAGCATAAGGAGGCACAGAGTCCCACCCTGCTCAGAGCATGCAAGAGGCATCAGAGCGAGGGGAGAAAGAGAGTCCCACTTCCCTCCTAGCAGGCAGAGGCTGGCAGGGTCTTCACACTCATCACACACCTAGCCAGAGGCTGATGCAGGAGATGGGTCCCTAGAAGGCTCCAGGCCCCCTGGTATGAATCCCAACCTCCTCCCCATTGCCAGCAGCCAGATGGGAGGGGATGATGCACCTCCCCTAAGCCTCTCTGGTCAGTAACTACTTCTTATCTCAGAGCAGCCTCCACTTAGTAGGTTTATGCTCCAGTGCAAGTTAACCCAGCCAAGTCCAGGGCATCTGTTTCCTGTTCCACGGAGAAGGAATTTCCACCATAACCCCCAGGGGTCTGTTCCTATAATCTAGTCCCCAAGTAAAAACAGGTTCCAGCAGGTTTGTCACCCACTGTTCCCCTCCCTTTCTCCACACTGTGCACAGGTGCTGACTTTTACTTTTCCTCTTCCTGCCCACTCACCGCTCTCCACCCTCCCCCAAGCCCTTCCCAGCTATTTGGCCATCAGTGCCTATGACCCTGTGCATTTCCTGCCCCCTCCTGCCTCCAGATTGAATTTCCCAGAAGTTCCCACCTCCTGTGTATTTTCTGCCCCCCTCTCTCTCCAGCAGGAACCCACCAGCAACTCCCTTGAGATCCCTACCTGAGCCTGCTCTTCTGCAGCCATTTCCCTTCCCAGTCTCCTTGGAGGATGGGGCAATCTGGAGCTAAATGGAGGTGTTATTCTGCAGCCTATCAGGGTGAGAGAGAGCACTGGTGAGAGTCCAGAAGGGACTTTAGTTCATTCCACATCTTGATTCCCCCTAGCGCTTTCCCTGCAGACAGACGTTCCAGACACTCATGCTGGGAACATCGTCCGTCATTCTATGAATTTATTACAGCACATACACAAACCTGTCCCCATCAGGACTGAACCTGCTGAGACATTTTCCAACCCTGACATGGTCCCTAAGGGCAGCACGGGAAGTAGGCAGAGGCAGGTACTGGACAAAGTCTGTTCAGTGCGGGTGCAGTACATGAAATGAAATCAGCTGGAGATGCGAAGGATCAGAACATTGTACGGCTGTGAATGGCCTCCAAGGCTAGAGTGACAGAAACGGGATGAAATTCAATAGTACAAAGTGAAAAGTCTCTCACACACAGCGTCTAATAATAAGAATTTCCGCTACAAGTCGTGGCTGAAAGAGACAGAGGAGGAAAAGACCTGGGTGTGTTGGTGGATCACAGGTGACTTCTGCAGAGGCCTGTGTGGCTGGCCTGGGAGCCCCTTGGGCAGCCCCTGGGTTAGTCGCACCGGCTACTGCTGGTGCAGTCTTGGCCTCCCCCCCCCCCCCCCGCACCTCCCAGCAGCAGGAGTTGGGGGGTGGCTCTGGGCTGGTGATTGGGGTGCATGGCAGTGCTTACCTGGGGGTGGGGGCCTCCCCGGAAGGGTGACAGGAACTCCTCTCCCACAGCTCCTAGCTCCATGTGCTGCCTCCGCCCACAAGCATCGGCCCCGCATCTCCCATTAGACGCGGTTCCCAGCCAATCGGAGCTGCAGAACCGGAGTTGGGGACAGAGCAGAGGCAGCACATGGAGCTAGGAGCTGGAGGTCGCCACTTCCCTAGAGCCAGGTGGGGAACCTGCCCCAGCCCTGCCAACCCTCACCCCCCCCCCAAGCACCTGTGTTGCCCATTGAACTGCAATCCCCCACCAAGCACTGGCAGTGCCCTCCTGAGAACCCATGGTGCCCCCACGGTCTGTCCCCCCCCCCCAAGTACCTGTGGTGCCCCCAGCCCACCCCCCTTTCCAGCACCTGCAGTGCCCCCCTGCTTCCCCCCCAAGTTTTAGTCGGGCATATAGTAAAAGTCATGGGCAGGTCACGCACCATGAATTTTTGTTTCCTGCCCATGATCTGTCCATGACTTTTACTAACAATACCCGAGACTAAAACGTAGCCTTAACTATGAGCCACCAATGTCATGTGGCTGTTAAAAAGGCAAATGCAACTCAGGCAAGGAGTTTCCAGTAGAGATAGAGAAGCATTGATGCGTTTACACAAGGCACTGGTATGACCTCATTTGAGCTAGACAAGGCAGGTCACCCATGTTCAAGGAAGATGAATCTAAAAACGGGAACATTTGCAGAGAAGAGCTGCTAGGATGAGCAGGGGAATGGAGGGCCTGTCTGATGAGAGGTGACTGGAAGATCTTGGTTTATTTACTCTGGCAAAGAGAAGCTTGAGGAGGCAGTCCCTGGAAAAATCATGGAACAGGTCCTCAAGGAATCAATTCTGAACCACTTAAAGGAGGGGAAAGTGATCAGGAACAGTCAGCATGGATTCACCAAGGGCAAGTCATGCCTGACTAACCTAATTGCCTTCTATGATGGGATAACCGGCTCTGTGGATGAGGGGAAAGCAGTGGATGTGCTATTTCTGGACTTTAGCAAAGCTTTTGATACAGTCTCCCACAGTATTCTTGCCAGCAAGTTAAAGAAGTCTGGGCTGGATGAATAGATGGTAAGGTGGATAGAAAACTGGCTAGATGGTCGGGCTCAACGGGTAGTGATCAATGGGTCCATGTCTAGTTGGCAGCCGGTATCAAGTGGAGTGCCCCAAGGGTCGGTGCTGGGGCCGGTTTTGTTCAATATCTTTATTAATGATCTGGAGGATGGCGTGGACTGCACCCTTAGCAAGTTTGCAGATGACACTAAACTGGGAGGAATGGTTGTGTAGGGATAGGATACAAAAGGACCTAGACAAATTAGAGGATTGGGCCAAAAGAAATATGATGAGGTTCAACAAGGACAAGTGCAGAGTCCTGCACTTGGGACGGCAGAATCCCATGCACTGCTACAGACTAGGGACCGAATGGCTGGGCAGCAGTTCTGCAGAAAGGGACCTAGGGGTTACGGTGGACGAAAAGCTGAATATGAGTCAACAGTGTGCCCTTGTTGCCAAGAAGGCTAATGGCATTTTGGGTTGTATAAGTAGGGGCATTTCCAGCAGATCGAGGGATGTGATCATTCCCCTCTCTTCAGCACTGGTGAGGCCTCATTTGGAGTACTGTGTCCAGTTTTGGGCCCCACACTACAAGAAGGATGTGGATAAATTGGAGAGTCCAGCGGAGGGCAACAAAAATGATTAGGGGGCTGGAGCACATGACTTATGAGGAGAGGCTGAGGGAACTGGGATTGTTTAGCCTGCAGAAGAGAAGAATGAGGGGGGATTTGATAGCTACTTTCAACTACGTGAAAGGGGGTTCCAAAGAGGATGGATCTAGACTGTTCTCAGTGGTAGAAGATGACAGAACAAGGAGTAATGGTCTCAAGTTGCAGTGGGGGAGGTTTAGGTTGGATATTAGGAAAAACTTTTTCACTAGGCGGGTGGTGAAGCACTGGAATGGGTTCCCTAGGGAGGTGGTGGAATCTCCTTCCTTAGAGGTTTTTAAGGTCAGGCTTGACAAAGCCCTGGCTGGGATGATTTAGTTGGGGATTGGTCCTGCTTTGAGCAGGGGGTTGGACTAGATGACCTCCTGAGGTCCCTTCCAACCCTGAGATTCTATGATTCTATGAAAAGGACCTAGGGGTTACAGTGGACGAGAAGCTGGATATGAGTCAGCAGGGTGCCCTTGTTGCCAAGAAGGCTAATGGCATTTTGGGCTGTATAAGTAGGGGCATTGCCAGCAGATCGAGGGATGTGATCATTCCCCTCTATTCGACTTTGGTGAGGCCTCATCTGGAGTACTGTGTCCAGTTTTGGGCCCCACACTACAAGAAGGATGTGGAAAACTTGGAAAGAGTCCAGCGGAGGGCAACAAAAATGATTAGTGGGCTGGAGCACATGACTTATGAGGAGAGGCTGAGGGAACTAGGATTGTTTAGTCTGCAGAAGAGAAGAATGAGGGCGGATTTGATAGCTGCTTTCAACTACCTGAAAGGGGGTTCCAAAGAGGATGGATCTAGACTGTTGTCAGTGACACCTGATGACAGAACAAGGAGTAATGGTCTCAAGTTGCAGTGGGGGAGGTTTAGGTTGGATATTAGGAAAAACTTTTTCACTAGGCGGGTGGTGAAGCACTGGAATGGGTTCCCTAGGGAGGTGGTGGAATCTCCATCCTTAGAGGTTTTTAAGGTCAGGCTTGACAAAGCCCTGGCTGGGATGATTTAGTTGGGGATTGGTCCTGCTTTGAGCAGAGGGTTGGACTAGATACCGCCTGAGGTCCCTTCCAACCCTGAGATTCTATGATTGCGCTCTGTAAATATATTAGGGGGTAAATATTAGGGAGGGTGTAGAACTATTTAAGCAAAGGACAACCCTGGCACAAAACCAAGTGGATCTCAACCTGTCTGGAAATTAGATGATGTTTTCTCACCATCAGAGGGGTGAGGGGCTGGTACAGCCTCCCAACAGCAGCTGTGGGGCAAACAACTTCCGTAGCTTTAAGGAAGTGCTGGGCAAATGTATGAATGTGTATGATGGGGTGGCTGCCCCTCACTGGCAGGTAAGAGGTTAAAGCCACCTTGAGGAGGCTGCGCGGGAGGCAGCGAATGAGGAAAAGGCTTATAGTGCCAGCCAATCAGGGCCATATAAGAAGGGGCTGCTGCGCAGAGGAGGGGCAGTCACTCCCTGAAGGGTGAGGGAGGAGGGCTGGCTGCTTAGAAGGCTGGAGCACCATGCACAGAGCAGTGCTGGGCAGGGTCAGGGGAGCATGAGTGAGCTCCCGGCTGACCGCTGCCAGACTGAGCCCTGATACAAGGCGGTGGAGGTGCCAGGGCTGCGGGCGAGTGGCCCAGGGAAGGAGAGGCCAGAGTTGGAGGAGAGGCAGTACATGTCTGCCGGCTACAGTGCATCCCCCGCCAGACACCTTGCCCCACTTGCCATGAGGGGAATGGCCAGTCAATAGATTGCAGTTTGCCACTGAGACAAGCGGCTAGAATTGGGACTGCAGTTTGCCACTGAGGCAAGTGGTCGGGCAAAGGACTGTCAGTACCCCCGAAGGGGGGGAAGGGACAGACTGGGACACCACCAGAGGGCTGTGTCCAGAAGAGGACGACCCGGTCCGGGGAGCGACGTGGGTCATGGAGACAGACAAGACGATGGGTGAGACATGGGCGTACTGGTAAACCCCAAGCTAATTCCCAGGACAGCCAAGAGGCGGCGCTGCAGTGGTGAGTTGCCCCCCGGTTGCAGGGCTCAGCAGCCCTGGGGCTCACTTCCAATTTAGATCTTATGTTTCTGAACCTCATGCTTCAGGGGTTCAGCTGGCCACTGGCAGAGGTCAGGAAGGAAGATTTTTCCTCAAGGAGCTGACTGAGGAGAGATCTGAGCCATTAGTGATTATTTTCAAGAACTCATGGAAGACGGGAGAGAGTCCAGAGAACTGGAAGAGGGCAGATATAGTGCCCATCTGTAAACGGGGGAATAAGGACAACCCAGGCAATTACAGACCAGTCCTCTTAGCTTCAGCAGCCGGAAAAATAATAGAGCAAATCATTAATCAATCAATTTGCAAACACCTTCTCATAAACAAATACAGCCTTGATGGTCAGGCTTGACAAAGCCCTGGCTGGGATGATTTAGTTGGGGATTGGTCCTGCTTTGAGCGGGGGGTTGGACTAAATACCTCCTGAGGTCCCTTCCAACCCTGATAGTCTATGATTCTATGAGCTACTACAAGGCAGGTGAATAACTGGTTGGAAAACCATTCCCAGACAGTAGTTATCAGTTATCACAGTCAAGCTGGAAGGGCGTATCGATCGGGGTCCCACAGAAATAAGTGGTTTTTCCCATACACCATTTCCTTCCTCCCCCTTCTGCATTTCTTCCCTACCCCTCTTTGCCTAACCCTTTCCCTGTTCCACCTCTTTCCCTCCTCTCCCTTGACAACTCTACTCTCCCAACTGACCTTTGTCCTTCCACCATTTCTCCCCCGCTTCTTCTTACAGCATATTTAAAGTCAGGTCTGTGCAAACTAACACCAATATATATATAACCTGCCATCTGTGTGTTCTTTAACCAAAAACAATTCAAAACTCTTTTTACTAATAAAAAAAACCAGCGTCTTCATGCATGTCTTCCCTTCTTTTTAAAAAGTCTTTGAAAAGTTAATTATACACATAAACAGCTACACAGAAGCAACCCAATAAGCCATCCAGTTAAAAAAAGAATTTTCTTCCACAAACCTATTTGGAAAGGTTCAAAATGTTCAGGTTTTGAGAGGGATTTGCTTCCCCGTTCACATAGGGAATATGAAATTCATCCATTGCCTAAATGTAGTCCAAGACCTACCATATCCAGCGTGCCTAGGAACAACTGCACTGGCACAAAAGGCAACAGTTTTAGTTTTTGAACACAATCCAGTTTTTACTTATCTAAAGAATAACTGTCTCTCTAAAAGTCAAAGTCCCTGTTAAAAATCGGATCCAGTTCCAAAAGGAGCAATGTCATTAGTGAATTTTCTGTGGAAATTCCAAACTTTGCAGAGAATTTCCCAGTAAAATGTAGTAATTCAGAAAGGACAAATAACCTTAGGGTTTATTTCCAGAACACTCAGCTTTTCCAGGAAATTAGCCTTATATCAGCTAAAAAAATGTTCATCTCTTAAATTCTAAGGAGGGCAATGCTCTTTTTTTTTAGGGCATAATCCATTGTAAACTTCCTGCAAAATTTAATTTGGATAGTGTGTTTTCTTCCACATGGAAAGGACAAAACTTTGTCCCATCAGTCACCACGACTGGTAAAACTGCAGAACTGAATCCTGAAAATTTTATCAAAGAGGGTATGTGTTATCTTGTACCTTATTTTCAGTTTAAGATCTATTCAAAAAATTATAAAATTCTCCCTGCCCCTTGCTAATTAAAGAGCAAAACTTTGTGTTAAACAAACAAAAAAAAACAAAAACAAAATAACCAACACCAAGACCTGATTAAATCCTTCTTTAATTCTAGTACAATATCTGTGCAACAATCTAAAACAGTGGGTAAAGTTAAAAAAAAATTCCTCCCCCAAAAGCTGCACATAATTTCCTACAAGTGAAAATAATTAACAAAACTTGCTAATAGTTTAACTTAAAAAAAGAATTAAAAGATATTAAAAAATAGTTGTTTTCTAAAACCAGCCTGAATTTTGTGTGTGAGTGTGAGTGAGAGTGAGAGAGATAACTGTTTATGTTAACATTGTTTACATTTTTAGAGTAGCTTTAAAAGATCATGTGAAAGCCAACAATTATGTGCTAAAATACTTTAAAATGTTGGGGCAAAAATTGTCTTTATTGAAAAAGTCAATGAGCCAAAAAGGGGAAAACTATTTAGGCTTTAAAATTTGCTAAGGGTCTAAAATTCCAAGTACATAATTTATAGCCCCTCGCCAATGTATCAGAATTATGCAGTTTTCTGGAAATTTGCAGTTACTGCAGGCAATTCATCCCGGCATATGCCAAATTACTAGACCCCTCAGTAAATTACTACAAGTACATAAGGATTGGGACTGGGGACCTGAAAATAATCAGGCTATACAAAAATTAAAAACAAAATCAATGTAAGCCCCTTGCTTCATTTACCTTGAACAAGGCAAAAAAAGTTATACTATGTTCTAAACATGCAGTTGCTAAGTAAAAGTACTGGGTTGTATCAAAAAATAAACTTGAAACCTCAAGCTATTGCTTATCATAGAATCATAGATTATTAGGGTTGGAAGGATCCCGAGTCCAAGAAATCATCTAGTCCAACCCCCTGCTCAAAGCAGGACCAATCCCCAAATGGCCCCCTCAAGGATTGAACTCACAACCCTGGGTTTAGCAGGCCAATGCTCAAACCACTGAGCTATCCCTCCCTCCCCCAACAAACAGTTAAGTAGTGCAAGAAAGAAAGAAAGGGCTTGCAAGCCTTCACTACTGCGCTACATCACTGCTGCTGCAACTGAGGCACTGATTTAGCAGGTCTAGTGAAGCCATGTTAAATTGACGGGAGAGCGCTCTCCCACTGATGTAATTAAGCCATCTCAACAAGAGGCAGAAACTATATAGACACTGTGTTAAATCAATGTCGCTCAGGGAGGTGGTCTTTTTACACCCTTGAGCAATGTAGCTTATGTCAATTTAAGCGGCAGTACAGACAAGCCCGAAGAAAGAAAGAGCCTCAAAACTATAAAAAACAATTTAAGATCTACAACATTTTTTTTTATTAATAATGTCATTAAAAGTCATTATTAATGTTAACCGCCACTCTTTCAAATACCTACAATCTAAACAAATAAAAAAAAGGAAAGTGTCAAGTGCCAGCTAACCTCCTAAATTCTAGAAATAAAATAAAGTAAAACGAGTATGTTAAAAATAAACTGTTCTTAAAAGCAAAAATATTAACCCAACTACATCAATGTCAGGACACTAATCTTAAGACACTAATTAAAGAAAGAGGTACCATTATTTGTCCACAAAATTTGCAATATCAGTCTTATAAAAGAAATGTTTGTGCCAGTTTACGCATTGCATATATAAATAGCTATTCATTCCATCAAAATAGGGCCAATATGCCAGTGCCAATTTTTTTTTTAAACTTCAAACATTTAAAGTAATTTTTGTCCCCAGTCAGTATCCTGACATTGTTGTTGTATTGTTCGCCTTAAAATCGTCTGTAAAAAAACTAATTGCATCAACTTTCGTATTATGTACAAATTCAAAATATGGGACAAGTAGCTTCCTGATTTATCTTCATACCTGGCATAATAATAAATTCTAAAGTGCTAAAAGAAAACAAAACAAACACTTTAAACTAATTAAAATAATAAATTAATTAGTTAAAAAATAAATGAATGAACCATTTATTTTAAAGACGGGGAAAAAAATCACCCATATGCAAATAAGCAAACTTGTCTAATCAATAAGAAAGCTAACACACTTGCCAAAAAATGTGCATTAAACAGTATGGCAAGTGAAAATATTAACTCATGCTCAATCAATAAACTTTCAACTAAAATAAATGTTTTAAGTGTTTGCCAAAAGAAAAGTAAAACCAAAGCCTCTAAGAAAGAAAGAAAGAAAGATCACTATTTTAATATTAAACAGTAAAAAAAAAAAGTTAGTAAACACATTTAACCTTTAAGCTTTTAAAATCAATACAACAGCTCACCAATGGGAAAAGTGTGAGAGAAACAGATATACCCTACAGCAGGCTCCATCCTCATTCAAGATTAGACCATATTCAACCCAGGGATCTCTTCCCATTCATAGCCAGTCTATATCCACTATCCCATCTCTCATTCAAGGTCAGTCTCAGGTGGAGCCCAGCTGTATCTTTTATAGACTTTCTGCCACCCACTGTGGCCATTTTCAGTCACCCGTTCAAAGCTGCCTGACTGCTCAGCCTATGGATGTTTCATCTTTGTCTCATCCTGTTTCACATCTTTCAGGTGCTTGTTCCTTGCCCCAAAGGGAAACACCCCAGTGAGATCAGGATTCACTCTGATGTCACACCAGGAGTGAATTGGGCAGTCATGGGGCTCACCCGGCTTCACATTGTTCCACAGCTTCCACGTGCAGATTGGGACTGGAGGCCGTGATACCCTGTCGCTAACATGGTTACTGGTCTGAAATCTCCCCATGACCCATCAGAGACAGACACGTACCTGTGTCGCTCCCCAGCTCCCGTTGCAGCATCTCTAGGGGAAGGAGAAGATGAGAGAGATGAGAATTCAGGCCCTCACTTTCATGGAGAAATCCCCATTGCTTATTAATGGAACTGCTGTTAATGACGAGATGGTGACAGAGATCAGAGGCCGATAACGCAGCCGCTGCAGACAGAGCCAGCCCCACAGGGCTGCTCTATGGGGAAGGGCGATTCGCTGAGTCCCCGACTCCTCCCCAGGGTCAGGGTCGCTCTAACCAGAGGAGATGCCACCCCCAGACTCCAATTCACCTTTGAATCCCAGCAGCACCTCCTGCAGGTGGGCACTTTTCAGAGAGAAATGGCTGAGTCTCTTCTCCAGCTCCGCAAACCCCAGCTCCGGCTTCCGAAACATCCCGTCCTCCCTGCTGGGGAAAGGAGAAGGGGTAAGAAATGAGCCCAACCCCCATGGCAACAATTAGTTACCATTCTCTACTAAGTCCTTTATTGTCACGATCAGAATCATTCAATGGTACAACACCCCGCCCAAACACACACACACACACACACACACCTATGCCCGATTAGGGCCCCTGCTATTTCTACCTTTTGTTCCCTTCCTTTCCCACCCTCCTTTCTCCATTTCTCTCTCTCCTCACTGTCTGTGTCTCTCTCCTCTCCTCCCTACAGCAGTTCCCTGTTCTCACCCCTCAAAGGCTTCACTCCAGCCCCATCCCCGTTCCACCAGTGACCGGCCATGGAATATTGAATATTGACATTAAAGTGATCTCATGTCAATTGACACTCCAATGAGATTAATGGGGAACAGAGGAGTTCACACCTCCCTGAGCCATGGTGTCAGCAGACCCTGAAAGGCAACTGTGTCTCCGTTCGCAGTTGGGAGGGTTTCTTTGTAACCAGGAGGGCTTGACGCTTACTTAAAAAAAACCTGAAAGCTGAGATTCTGCACACGGTGAATATGTGATGTGTCCATGTAAACCTGTCAGACAGGCCGGGTCTGGCCCATATGTCTGACAGCCCTGGTGGGACCTCATTAGCTGTCAGAGTAACAGGCTCTGCCCTTGCAGAGGCAGCGACTGGGTGTGGGGGAAGGAAAGACAGAATCACAGGCACCAAACTGGCATGTCACACTGCAGGGGCAGGGGGGAGCTCCGTATTTAGTGCAGATTCCAAATGTCACTGAGCATGAAGGGGAGTGAAATGGAGCCAGGGACTTACCTGCCCCCAGTGCTCCCAGCACCCTGGAGAAGGGGAGAAAGAAGAGGCAAGTCAGGGGGGTTGTCCCAGCCTGGGGAGCTCTCCTGCTCTGCAGGGGAATCACCACTGGGCAGGACCGCCCAGAGGATTCCAGGGGCCCGGGGTCTTCGGCGACGGGGGCCCCTTCCGTTCCAGGAAGTGCCCCGAAGACCCGCGGCGGGCCTCCATCCCCGCCGCCGACTTACCGCCGAAGCGGGACCCGCCGCCGAAGCGCAGCCCGGTTTTCCGCGGTAATTCGGCAGCGGGGGGCCCCGCCGCGGGTCTTCAGGGCACTTCGGCAGCGGGTCCCTGAACGGAAGGGACCCCCGCCGCCGAAGACCGGGCTGCAGTTCGGCGGCGGGTCCCGCTTCCGCGGTAATTCGCCAGCTGGGGGTCTTTCCGCCCCGGAGCAGAAGGACCCCCCGCAGGCGAAGACCAGGAGCGAAGAAGCTCCTGCGCCCTTCCCCGCGAGAGTTTCCAGGCCCCCCGGAGCGAGTGAGGGACCCCACTCCAGGGGCCCCGAAAAACTCTCGGGGGGCCCCTGCTGGGCCCGGGGCCTGGGGCAAATTGCTCCTTTTGCCCCGCCCCTCTGGGCGGCCCTGCCACTGGGTATTTGGGGAATTTCAGACACTCGGGTTCATGTTCCCAGACCAAGCAGGGACTTCTGCTCTCAGCGGCCCCAGCAATCCCTGCTGGGGGGCTGCCGTTACAGAAGGAGTCTCCCCAGGCACTTCACAGGAAGAAAATGTTTCTCTGCCTTGAGAGTCAAATTTCCCCCAGTGCTGAGAGACCCACAAACCCCCTGACGCCAGTAACCCACTAACCTGGTGTAAGTGGGGCCTTAGGCCTGACTCAGGACCTCTGCATGGGGGAGGGGATTTCACCCTCCAAGTGCAAAGGTCAACAGACTTTTTCAGGGCAGGAGAGAGGGTCTTGGGGTTGTAGCATCCAGGAATTCCAGGACTTATCCCTGGCACCGCTGCCACAGCCTCATGATGTGACCTTGGGCAGGGCTCTAGCCCTCCCTCTGTCTCGCTTTCCCCCTTTGTCCGATAGGGATAATGTCCCTGGCCCCCCTTTGTAAAGTGCTTTGGGATCCAGGGCTCAGAAGCGCCTAGAGAAACACTGCGTATGATCATTGCAATGACAGCCTGACCTGCAGGGGTTGGCTCAGCGGCTGCTGCCCCTTCTCTCCTCCCCTCTCGCTGAGCAGGGAAATCTGCCAGGACAGGCTGCAGACGCCCTCATCCCTTCTCTGGACAATGGCTCTCTCTAGCTCCTCCAGCCGGGCCAGCAGCCGCTGCTCCTGCTCCTCCAGAAACCCTCGCAGCTCCTGCCACTCCCAGACGATCTTCTGCCTCTCGGCTTCCGTCTGTTTCTGCAACAGGGAGAGGGCGGCTTGGTAACAAGGGAGAACCATAAATGCACCTCCCGGCGGGTGGGGGAGTTATTTACCAGAGCACAGGATCTCTTGTGGTGGCTCATGGGAAGCGCATTTAGGCCAGGAAGGGTGGACGGATGATGGCAGGGGTGAGCTGTACATCGCTAACAGGATGTTCCCCCGAAAACCTCATCAACTTGCACTGAGCCAAACTCTCCATCCCTGCAGCCCACCTTTCATTTCCTTCCTCCCCATCGCCTCCCCCACCACCCCCAGGGTGCTTAAAGGATCCCCGGTCACTGTAACATGCAGAAGCCCGTGGGCAGGGGCTCTGGGCTAACACACAGACTGACCCTCTCCTGCCCAGCAGCCTCTTGCACCCTAAGGGCATCATGTTACCCACATGCCTGACCCTGCCTCTCCCTGGGCTCCAGTGGGGATTGTTCCCCGGCTGAGGCTGGCAGGCCGGGCCCTGCATTCACCGTCACTCAGGGCACTGTGATGCCAGGCAAACCTGAGGGGCAGGGGGCTCTGGGCACCTACCAGCAGCTCCTCGCTCTGCTGCTGCTCCTCGGCTTTGGCTGCTTTTTTCTCATTTTGCAGAGGGGCCAGACACTCTCGTGGGGGCTCCTGGAAGAAGCGGGGAAGGGGTTACACACGGCTGCAAATGGCCTCACAACTGCCAGCTTTCGAGGCCCGTCCTGCCCTGCAGATGCCCGAGCAGAGTCCCTGGCACTCAGACTTTTATCCAAGGTCTTCTTCAACCTCAGCCAGGAAGATCTGAGAGAGGCTGGTGAAAGGGGCATCAGCTTTCCCAGGGAAAACACAGGACCCCTGGCTGAAGTGAAGGGGTGCAGCCCAACCCCCTAGCTGCAAACATCCCCAGGCCCTGCCCACAGCCAAGTAACCAACTTCAGACATTCCACCAATTTCCCCAGCTGCACTCCCCGCCCCCGCACACACTCCCCAAGTGCAGTATCTGAACACGGACCCCCCCACCCCCCAGCTCTGCCCCCCACCCTGACACCCCCCAAGACTCCCAGCTCCAAACAGTTCCCGCCTCCAGGCTACGACCCCCAATGCCCCCCCCCTCGCTCCCGGGCCCAGCCTGGGCTCCGAGCTCTGCAGCCGAGCCGCGCTCCGGCCCCTCCTGCAGCTCCCGGGCCCCGCCCCGGGCAGCCGCGCGGAGCTCGGGGACCCCCCCGGGCAGGGGGCGAACCAGGCAGCCGGGCCCGGCCCCCCCCCGGCAGGAGCGCGTCCGCCCCACGCGTGTCCCCCCGCTGCCCCCGGCCCCACCGCGCTGCCCCGCGGGCTGCAGGGCTGGAGCAGCCCCCGCGCCGCGCTCCCGGCCCCGGCCATGGCCCGTGTGCAAACCCCAAGGGCTCCTGCCCAGGCTGCTGCACACGGAGGGGGCGTCTCCTCCCCAGGCCCGGCTCCGTGTGCAGCGGCCCGGTCGGTGCGGGCCCCGCGCAGGGTGTTTGTGACACGCCGGGGAAACCCGCCTCCAGCTGGGGGAACCCGCGGCGAGCTGGGCTGGGCTGAACGGGGAGGATGCTCAGTAGCCGGCTGCTGCCCTCGCTCTGCCTCCCGGAGGGGATCTGCTCCCTGCTGCTCGTGCGGGGGGGTTAAAGGGGGGCAGATCAGAGGGGAGGGGTCACAGGAGAGGAGACCAGGGGCAGGGAGCATCTAGCGATGCAGGGCCAGAGGGCCCCAAAGTCACCACCAAGGGGGTGAGCCATCTGCATTGATTGCAAAAGTTCAGGTTGCGGGGGAGAGGCTTTTGGGGTCCCCCTCCCTCTCTGCCGGGCAGTAGCTTCCGAGCTGCTTCCCGGGTCTCTTTTCTTAAAGGCACCTTCCATCCTATTTGCTAGACAAAGCTGCTTCTTCCCTGTCGGAAATGACGGATTGAGCTGCTAAAGGAGACTGGGGACACACCCCTCCAAGCATTATCATTCTCATACGTGGTTAGTGTTTCAAGGGATCCCTTCTCAGTGTCTAGGTCTGCACAGAGCTGTACTGGCCGAGCAGCTGTTCTGGTTGCAATCCGCTAGAAATGTGGTTAAATTCTTTACTTTTCAAAATGTTATTTTTGTTCCCTTTACCACTTGCTTTATCGTCATAATCATGGTGCGGACGGATGTCATTCTGCATCCTTGTGCATATCTTTAATAGCAAATAAGCACTGAAAATATCATGTTGCTGGGAATTTCAGCCATCATATCTCACAGTATTTCTGGGAGAGCACTGCCTGTGTGCAGTGTAGTTTTAATGTTTAAAAATCATTTTTAATAAGTTTATTCTTTGGGAGCCTGCAGGGTCAAGGCCGACCGATTTCCTGGGTTGGTGTCAAAACATCTTGTCTTTCTTCTAATCCACCAATAGGGACTGCCTTTATCCACTTGTTTTTCCTCTCAATTCAGCACTTTTTCACGTCACCATTTGTGCATAGAACGTGGTTCCCAAATACTACAGATCAAATTTTTAAAGGTTGGAAGCACCTAGATGCTTTTGAAAATCCCACTAATTCCCTAAAAAAACCTTTAAAAATCTGGTCCCACGGGCATGATAATATCTTGTATGAAATCCTTCTGTAATTTTTACTAAATATAGGCATATAAGCCCAAGGTAAATTGAGTAGTCAAGTATTCAAGAATCATGAGTTATGCACCCAAAAGACATGAAATTAAAATACATACATATTGGATTCTTTTAAATTTGCTTTTAGGGAGCACTAGCTTCATACTTTTGCTGTTCTCGCTCCCAAAGAATCCATATACCTAAAACAGTTATAGTTTCCTATAACATTCAGTAACATTTTGGACTTAAACATGTGACCCCTCACCCCAATTCTTTTGTAATTGATCACTTATTTTTAATATTTATTTTTGTAAATAATTCCCTAACCTGCACACACCAAATGGCACAGGTTCCTCTTCTATTCCTTCATTTGTTAAGAACATACGAACGGCCAGACTGGGTCAGACCAAAGGTCCACCTAGCCCAGTGTCCTTTCGTCTGACAGTGGCCAATGCCAGGTGCCTCAGAGGGAATGAACAGAACAGGGAATCAAGTGACCCATCCCCTGTCGCCCATTCATATACAGTATGACCTGTGAGGGCTTGAGTACAAAAGGGGGTGGAATTGTACTATAGGGTTTTAATTAGAATAAAAAAAAACTAGAAATCATTGCTCAGTGAAAATATATGGGTTGGTATTGCTGTTTGTGGATGTGATGTGGGCAGATCAGGTGACAGCTCATGCCAAAGCCCCAGGCCTCACCAAAAACTTACAGATTCATAGCTGGAAGCCAGGCCAATCCACTTGCGTATTAGTAGAGATCAAAGTGATTGTTAAATGTATACAAGTGTATTTGGTGAAAACGTAGGGGGTGCTGCATGCATTGAACATTCCCGTATCTCTATTCTGTTACAATGTAATAGCAAAGATTTACATTGTATATACCCCTGTAACTAACTAATTATCCAGCAACCTAGAAAGAAAACTTGTATAATGCAAAGGAAGAACTTTAACAGGAAAGTGCTAATTTCAAAGCCAGTAGTCACTGTGTGTGATGATCAGAGATCAAAGACACTAAATGCATTCCTCCTTCTCCCTCATCGAAGAAACACCCAGCGTGGGTAGTGACCCTGTCAGCTTGTTTTCTGTGAGAAGAAGCTATAAATACGGATGCAAGGAAAAATTCTTCATCTCTGGACTGTTTGGACTCTTACAGGACAGAGTAACCAAATGAGAAGACCGAGATCCCCAGTGTTACTCTGGGCAGCCCTAAAAGACTTTTGGGAAACTGGCAGATGACAACATCTCTGCTACCATTTGGGATTATAGACTGTGACTCCCCTGTACAGACAGGTGCTGACTTTCCAATGTGCTGGGGGGGGGGGTGCTTCACCCCCACACTCTGTCCCAGGCCCCACTCTCACCCACCTCTACCCCACCCCCCCCCCCGAGCATGCTGCATCCCACCACCCCCCCCCCCCCCCCCCCCCCCCGAGTCTCCCATGCCCCACAAAGCAGCTGATTGCAGTGGGTGGGAGGCATGGGGAGGGAGGGGCAGATGTTGATCAGCAGGGCCCACTGGCAGGCAGATGGAGCTGGGGGGTGGGGGAGGTTCTAATAGGGGGGCTGCCAGTGGGTGCTTAGCACCCACCATTTTTTTCCCCATGGTGCTCCAGCCCCAGAGCACCCACACAGTTGGCACCTATGTAGCTGTACACATTTTACCGGGGTTAACTGCTCAATAACTCTCATACCTTTTCCCAAGCTAATAAACCTTTAGTTAGTTTACTATAGAATTGTCTACCAGCGTTGTCTTTGGTGTGAGATCTAGGATGCAAATCGACCTGGGGGACTGACGGTCTCTTGGTACTAGGTATCAGAGGGGTAGCCATGTTAGTCTGTATCCTCAAAAACAACAAGGAGGCTGGTGGCACCTTAAAGACTAACAGATGTATTAGGGCACAAGCTTTCATAGGTAAAAAACCCACTTCTTCAGACACATGGAGTGAAAATTACAGATACAGGCATAAATATACAGGCAGTACTGACAATGCTAATTCAGTCGGGGGGGATATAGACCACTCCCAATAATTGATGAGGAGGTGTCAATACCGAGAAAGGGAACATTGCTTTTGTAAAAATTGCTCACTACAATTTTTGGGTGTCAGCCTCACGTCTGACAGTCTGCCCTGAGGTAGGCACTCATGGCCATCAGCATGACTGTGGATACCCAGGATAACATAACTGAGAAATAGATTTAAATTATAGCATGGGGGTGGTAATATTTTAAATGTATACTTATTTTTCATGTAACTGCTCACTCATCGGCATAACATGGTCTGCCGTGAGGGTTAAATCAGTACAAATTTTCCACAGCCCTGAGTGACGTCATTATACTGACATAACTGTGTAGTGTAGACCACAGCTTGGGCTCCTATTTTGGTGTCTCTGGGCCTACTGCACCCTAAAGAACAAAAAGACAGATAAAGACAACCCAAAATTCTTAGGTTTTTTTTTTTTGTTTTTTTTTTTAAAGAGTCATGGCTTAGGTGTATAACTCAAGATGTTTGAATTTGTGTGGTTGTCAATCTATTTTGGAGTTGGAGATGTATGTTCAGCAAAAATTACAGTAGACGTTTGCTTTTGGGAAGGATTTCATAGGCGATAGTATACTGCCTTTAGTGAATATTTACAAGCCAAGTCCTATGCACAAGCAGTGACGTGAAAAAGCACTGAGGGCTGGATTGAGAGGCAAAGGAACTATTGAGACAGGAAATCCCCTTGGTGGATCAAATGAAAATGAAGAAAAGCTTTGAGACCAGTCAAGGAAATCCATCAGCCTGGAAGTCACATGATGCAAATTTGTGGTGTAGAAATAAGAACAAAAATAAAAAATCACAGTAAAAACATAGGCAGTGTGTAGGCCTGGCTTGACGTAACTAACTTGGTCTCATGTCTTATTGGGAATGGAAAGTTAAGTTGTAAACGGGCTTGACAAACAGTATGCTGGAGTCAGAATGTCTGTGCTAGCTAAGATAAGCAGCAACACCCTGATGGTTGGGACTATGGACAAGATAAACCTGGCATGTAAAGATCTGATTTCACATGAACAGCACATGGACAGAGCATGCTGCACAGGGATTGGTTCCTGCAAAGTAACTAAGCCAATCCAACAATGTGTGATTTAACCATACAGCAAATGCAATGTGACGTGTAAACGTACATAGAGGAAGAGGTCATCCATGCAACTTTGGATGTTTGGTACACCCTATCGCCACCCGCTACGCTTGAGTCTGATCAACTCAGCAGTGTGCAAACCGCAGGAACCTGAATGACATAATTCAGAGCCATACTGAGTGTTCGGGAAGCGGGTGCTGAGATTCACCTCCCACAGGATGGTGTAATAAAAAAGCCCCTCTGCCAACTCACCAGAGTTTTGCAAACACGGCAGGTGGCTCATCCCACCTAGGGTAACTTTTATCCCTTCCGCCTCTCCCTGGGCTGGGGTTTTCCCCTCTGCTACTATCCGGTGGTGCCTCCATCCTGTTCTTGATCCCGGCTCCTACCCCCAACTCTGTCCCTGATTTTGCACTTTGCCCCCTCTCCTTCCCCGGCTTCCAGCTGTGCAGCCAATTTGCCCCACTCCCTTGCCCCATAAGCAACAGGGAGGCAGCAGCTGCAACTTGAGCATTCTCAGTTCCAGCGATGCAGGGGTGCTGGAACCATTTGTATAGCCCATCCCGCTCCTTAAATTTGTATCTATGGCCTTTCACATACAAATACGTATTCCCAAAGCCACCATATAAGAGGGAGATACTTGAACCCTAATGGCCTTCGTTTATTGACCACTGGGGCAGACTGCAAGACTCTTTCCTAAACTAGAAGAAGTTTTAGGACTGTTTTCAGAGTTCCAACCTTCTTAACATTTGGTTTTGCCATTGCCTAGCAAAGGAACACCTGGAAGCAAGAGAGAAACTGATCTTAGTTCACTGAGCTCCTCCTAGCTGCAGTCTAGTGCACAACACCAACATTTGTCTGACAAAGCCAGTGTTAAATGCCAGGATCTTCTGCAGAAGTAGCGCTGTGGCATCTCGCCTTGCCAGTTCACACCCTAACAGGAAGTGAGGGTAGGGGAAGGACTGCAGCCGTAGTCAACACCATAGCACTGATTTCAGCTCTGAGCAGTGGGGGTCTCCTTCCTCTGATACCAATCCCCTGGGAGTCTGGCTAAGCAGAATTGAGTCAACTTCTAACACATGTTACAAAAATCCCTCCACAGTAGTAAAGATACTTATCTGCAAGAGGAAAGGCGAGATCTTCTTTCTGTTCTGTAAGCAGCTAGCGATCAGATGAGAGCACAAGGCTAGGTCTCAACATCACTTTTAAATAGTTAATGAGACCGTTTCTATTGACAGGTATGGAAAAAATATCAGGATGCTAGAGAGTCTTTAGTCAGTATCCCTTTTATTTAAGAAAAAGGCCTATTCCAAATAAATAACAGGTATCTTCAATTATCGTTTCAGACAGCTGCAGTGGCACAGGAGCCGGTAAACAGAGCTGTAAACAGGGGAGTTTGCAAGGGGAGTTTTGGGGGGAAAGACTAAGAGAGGCAGGTAGAGGACCAGACACACTAGTGAAGGGAGCGTGTGGCATTCTGGCAGTGTTCTGATGCTCGTTGAGGGTTTGTTTTGCTGTGGGTGGTGGTGTTTTGGTTTGTTTGGGACTAACAGGATTTAGGTGGGAAGGCTATGACAGATACAGAGGCAGCAGTGGTAGTGACCCAAGCAGTGGAAGACACAATGAAGATGACTGGATGTGGAAGCTGTGGCATGTACATGATCCTGGAGGGGGTACCTGAAAAAAGTTTTGTCTGCATGAAGTGCCGCCCGATAGAGCTGATGGAAGAAAAGATCTGAGGATTGGAGATGCAGGTGGAAACTCTGGTGGGATTTAGAAGGGGGTTCGAGTAGATGATGGAGCAAAGACACCAAGAGGCTGAAGGGAAAAGCTCAGACTTGCAGATGGACGCAGGACCAAAGAATTCTGAGGGGGGACCGCTGGGTGAGGAAAGTGGATGGTGGGAGCATGTGACTAAGGCAGAGGAAAAGACGGGCCAGTGAAGGAGCAGTAGAGCTCAGGAACAGGTTTGCGGAGTTGGAAAATGAAGAAGGGGCACAGCAGGTGGTCGCTGAAGGTGAGAGGGCAAAGAAGAAGAAAAAAGCAGCTAGTGCTATAGGAAGAGGGTAAGAGTCAATGGAGAGAACCGAAGACGGGACTTGGAGCAGTGCTGATCATCCAGTTGTTTCCCTTCCTTTATAATAGTTACTTCCCCTCAGTTTCCCACTGAGACACTCTCCCCTGGCATTACTAGTGCAATAATGCTTCAGGATTCAAGGAATGTGCTTCCTGTCAGGACTTTATGGCAATGTCCGATGGACACTCACACTGCGTGAAGTTCCTTGGCGAGGCATATGTCCCTGCCAAGTGTGTCCACTGCACGAGCCTCAAAACCAGGGCTCGTCCTGACAGGGCCTCTGCGGCTGAAACTGCTTCTCATGCAGAAATCCCTGCAGCCGCCTCTGGAGATGGTCAATGGCAAACCCACTCCCTCACGCTCCCCTGCCAAGGCAGAACCGACCGGGAGCCCGGCTTCACCCTCTCTGGAGCAGAGGCAAGAAGTGCTGCAGCTGCCTATGGAGCAGGGCAGTAAACCCACTCCCTTGCCAGGTCAGAACCGACCGGGAGCCCGGCTTCACCCTCTCACGTGAAGAGGCAGGAAGCCCTAATGTCTCCTCTCAGAGACATTCAAGAGGGTAAATGATCTCCTGCAGTCTCTTTACCCTTGGTGCTGTCAGCGCGGAGAGCAGGCAACTCTGACCGCCCCTGCACTTTACAAGCAACTCTCACAGGGCTCTAAAGCAGGAACCCGACTTCCCGCAGTGGGAAGCTCTCCTCGGCACCGGTTCCCCCGGCACCGACAACAGACCTGGTGCCAACAACGCGTTCGTCCCCTGGCACCGAGCCTGCCTGCTACCCCCCCCCCCGCCCCAGCAGATTCAGACCCCCCCTGCGGGGCTCTCACAAACGGCTCTCGGCTCCTGCAAAAGTGAAACTAAAATCACTTCGGGCTGCCGCTCATACTTCACACACTGCAGCACACCAGCCTAGGGAGCAGCAACAATTCCTGCATCTGCAGGATAGCTCTGTGGCCCCTAAGTCTGACTCTCCACTTCGGGACAGGGAGCACTCATTGTTTGAACAGCAGCTCTCCCCACGTGACCTGGATACTTTCCCTGATAGTGAGAATGGCACACAGCAGCAGGCAGAGTTCTCCCTCCTGAGTCTTCCCCCCCACCAGAGCCATACATACCCTAAGACATGGGGCATCATAAAAACCAGCCTCAGTTTCCCTACTTTGTCCCCCAGTGGCCAGGACCCATCTTTTTCCTACCCGGTGCCCTGGCCTCAGTGGTACCCATGGTCGGCTCCTGCCATCACTCCTACCGAACTGAAAGCTCATCGTATGCCTATATCCCCAGCTCTATCAACATCTAGAGCTCCTGAACCCCCTCCTGAAGATGTGGGCTATGATCCCTTCCCTGTTTTACTGGCTCCTGTCTCGCCATCAGCCGCAGAAGTCACCCTTATGCCTCCACCTCCACAAAACGTGGACGGCTTTATGCAATTCCAGGAAATTTTTAAGAGAATGGCACTCAGCCAGGACATCCCTTTGGAGGAAGTCCAGGAGACACAACATAGGCTTTCAAAATCCTCCAACCCTCTGAACCTTCAAAGATAGCACTACCCATAGAGGAAGCTCTCCTAGAACCAGCTGGTACTCTCTCGCAGACCCTGCCTCCATTCCACCAACATGCACGAAAGCTCAACATAAATACTACGTGCCCATGAGGGACATTGATTTCTTATTTTCCCACCCACAACCCAATTCTATTGTGGTAGATGCAGCGATGCACAGAACAAAGCAGCCACACTACCGGCCCACTCTGCAGGACAAGGACCTCAAACATCTTGACCTCCTGGACCGCAAGGTTTATACTCTTCTACTTTGCAATTTAGAATTGCAAATTTATTCCACCCGCCTTGCAAGTTATGACCATGACAACTACAACAAGCTCTTTGATTTGCCTCCCATATACCGAAGAACAGGAGAGCGGACTTCGTTAGTCCTCGTCGAAGGTCAATTGGTGTCTAGGATGGCACTACAAGCAGCCATGGACATGACTGATCCAGCAGCCCGCACCACTGCAGTGGTGATGCGCTGGTCTTCTTGGCTCTCGGCATCCGGTATCCCCAAAGATTTGCAGTCCAAAGTGGAGAGTCTCCCCTTTGACAAAGATAACCTCTTTTCAAAAAACAAACAAACAAAAAAACCCCCAGATGAAATCTTTCACACTATGAAAGACTCTAGAGCCACTTTGTGCACATTGGGCATATACCCATCCCTCCCCAGGAGACAATGGTATCAACCTTACCAAAGGCCCAGCACACAATATCACTGACCCCAGTCCAGATCGTATGACACTGGGAAAAACCGCAACAGACCTCCTAGACGCAGGCAAAACCAGGCGCAACCAACTACTTCCCACCGTTGGGTAACAAACAATTTGAAGTGCTGGTTGGGGGTCTGTGCAACCACCCCTTGACTCAGCCGCCTATTTGCCCATTTGGCTACTGCCTCCAGACTTTCCACCATATCTGGCAACAGATCATGCAGAACCGTTGGGTCCTGGAAATAGCTCAGTCAGGTTACTCCATCCCTTTCCTATTTTCCCCGCCCACCCTTTCCCGTTCCCCATCCCTCTTAGGGACCCCTCTCACGAGCACCTTCTCTGTGTGGAGGTGGCTCATCTTCTCCACCTAGATGCAGTCGAACATGTGCTGACGCAACATCAGGTAAAAGGATTCTACTCCCAAAAGAAAGGCGGGGGGTGGAGACCTATATTGGATCTACGCCAACTAAACAAGTTTGTACATGTACAAAAATTCAAAATGGTCATGTTGGGCACAATACCTGCAACGCACAAGGGGACTGGTTCACAGCCCTCACCCTACAAGATGCCTATTTCCATATATACATTCATTCAACCAAGCAGACATAGTTTCTGCATAACACTGACTCCGCCACCGAATGTATTGGCCTCCTACATTAGTAGACAAAACCAGAGAACCTATGCACGGACGTTCCCTTCCATCCACACTCTTAAAATACTCATGCTGACCATGGTCGCTTCCCAGATAGATTGCGGAGCGCACTTAGGCGACCACACGGCATGGGCACGATTGTCTGCACATCAATCTCCTAGAACTCCGAGCTGTCAGGCAGGGAGGAGCACACTCTCACTCCGTATGCACAACAGCCATTAAACTATGGAATTGGTGCATACATCATCACATAAAAGTCACCACTTCCTACCTGCCCATGTGTCACAACACTACCGCTGACACACTCAGCAGACACTTCTCCGAGAAACACGAATGGGAATTACATTCCTCGATACCCCAACAGCTCTCCTCCCACTGGGGCACTCTGTCGATAGACCTGTTTGCCACTCCTCAAAACTGCAAATGCCATCTATTTTGCTCCAGAGTGGGCCTTGGAAACACACCTCATTCCTTGGAACAACTCCCTCATGTACGCTTTTCCACTGATTCCACTCATACACAGGGTGCTAAGCAACATCACAGAGGACAAGGCCCGGGTCATACTTATTGCCCCAGCTTGGCCCAGGCAGACATGGTATCCTTACCTGCTACACATGTCCATCCGTCATCCCTGTACTCTCCCCGACAGACCACATCTCCTCTCCCAGAACTGTGGTTGGCTTCTTCATCCACAGTTCTGGAAACTCCATTTCACGGTGTTGTTCCTTCATGATTTCAATCCCACAAATTAGCCTGCTCAGAACAGGTACGACATGTCCTCCTGCACAGTAGAAGGGACTCCACTCCTAAGACTTACCTGCAAAAGGGGAAATGCTTCTCCATCTGGTGCTTCCACGGATGCCTAATACCCCAGACTGCAACCCTCCCTGACGTCTTAGATTATCTTTTCGAACTAAAACAGGACGGGTTTTCACTCAGTTTTATCAGAGTATGCCTCATGGCCCTTACCACCTTCCATGAACTCTGGACGGCTGTTCACTTTCACACACCCCACCATGAAACGCTTCCTCACGGGTCTGCAAAATCTCTACCCTGAGATTCATTCACCAGTAGACTCCTGGAGTCTCAACCTAGTTCTCTGCGCTCTTATGAAACCTCTTTTCGAGCCCCTGGCCACTTCATCCCTGCTCCACATGTCCATGAAAGTGGCTTTCTTGGTTGCCATAACATCAACAAGAAGGGTTGGTGAAATAAGCGCCCTGATGGCCTACCCTGCCTACATCATTTTCTCTAAACACAAGCTTATCATACAAACCCGCCCCAAATTCCTCCCCAAGGTGGTGTCTACCTTCCACCTTAATGAGTCAATACACTTACGTGTATTCCATCCCAACCCTCACATGACTCCACGATGAAGCTGCATCACATACCTCGACGTCCGACGGGCTCGTGCATTCTATCTTGACAGAACTAAACCATTTCATGAATCCCCTAGGCTTTTGTTTCTACTACCAAGAGATCAAAGGGTGGCGCTATCTCTAAGCAAAGACTCTCCAAGTGGATCTCCGCCTGCATCAGATCCTGCTATCAGACCCAGAATGTTCAACCACCAGATGGTGTTAGGACTCATTTTACAAGAGCCATGTCAACATCCATTGCCTTCCTCCACAACATACCTGTTACAGACGTATGCAAGGCAGCCATGTAGACATCTGACCACACATTTGTCAAACATTATGCTATTACATGGGATACCACAGCACACACCATAGTGAGCCATACGATACTGTCTACCTTTGTTCCTCACACAACTCCAAAATCCCACCAACCATAGTGGGTACTGCTTCACATTCACCTACAGTGGTGCACCCACAGGGACAGCACTCAAAGAAGAAGAGAAAGTTACTCACTTTGCAGTAATTGAAGTTCTTCGAGATGTCTGTCCCTGTTTGTGCTCTCCTCCCCTCTTTGGAGTACTAGTATGATTTCTCCACGGTAGAGAAGGAACTGAGGAGGGTACAGGACGCACATGCTCAGGAAGAGTCCAATGAGAAGAGAGATACCAACTGAGTACGTGCGTCCCGACCAGGCACTGCCACCCCCACAAGCTGCAGGCTTAATTGAAAACAGCTTAAGAAGTGTTCCTGTCTCCCACACTCAGATACCCAACTCCCAATGGGGTCCAAACGCCAAATAATCTGTTTTACCCTGTATAAGCTTTATACATGAATTGTTCGCCCTCTATAACACTGATAGAGAGAGATGCACAGCTGTTCCTCCCCCCATGTATTAGTACATGCTCTGGGTTAACTGATAAGTAAAAAGTGATTTTATTAAATACAAAAAGTAGGATTTAAGTGGTTCCAAGTAATAACAGCTAGAACCAAGTGAATTACCAAGCAAAATAAAATGAAACATGCATGTCTATGCCTAATACAGTAGAAACTAAATCCAGGTAAATCTCACCCTCAGAGATGTTCCAATAAGCTTCTTTGATAGACTAGCCTACTTCTAGTCTGGGTTCAGCAATCACTCACACCCCTGTAGTTACAGAATTGATTCCTTGAGGACCTGCTCCATGATTTTTCCAGGGACTGAGGTGAGGCTGACTGACCTGTAGTTCCCTGGATCCTCTTTCTTCCCTTTTTTAAAGATGGGCACTACAGTAGCCTTTTTCCAGTCATCCGGGACCTCCCCCAATCGCCATGAGTTTTCAAAGATAATGGCCAATGGCTCTGCAATCACATCCACTAACTCCTTTAGCACCCTTGGATGCAGCGCATCCGGCCCCATGGACTTGTGCTCGTCCAGCTTTTCTAAATAGTCCTGAACCACTTTTCTCCACAGAGGGCTGGTCACCTCCTCCCCATACTGTGCTGCCCAGAGCAGCAGTCTAGGAGCTGACCTTATCTGTGAAGACACAGGCAAAAAAAGCATTGAGTACATTAGCTTTTTCCACATCCTGTCACTAGGTTGCCTCCCTCATTCAGTAAGGGGCCCACACTTCCCTTGACTTTCTTCTTGTTGCTAACATATCTGAAGAAACCCTTCTTGTTACTCTTAACATCTCTTCCTAGCTGCAACGCCAAGTGTGATTTGGCCTTCCTGATTTCACTCCTGCATGCCTGAGCAATATTTTTATACTCCTCCCTGGTCATTTGTCCAATCTTCCACTTCTTAAACACAAAAAGGAAGCTTACAAGATCAGCAAGGATTTCACTGTTAAGCCAAGCCAGTTGCCTGCCATATTTACTATTCTTTCTACACATCGGGATGATTTGGTCCTGCAACCTCAAGAAGGATTCTTTAAAATACAACCAGCTCTCCTGGACTCCTTCCCCCTCATGTTATTCTCCCAGGGGATCTGGCCCATCAGCTCCCTGAGGGAGTCAAAGTCTGCTTTTCTGAAGTCCAGGATCCGTATTCTGCTGCTCTTTCTTCCTTGTGTCAGGATCCTGAACTCGACCATCTCATGGTCACTGCCTCCCAGGTTCCCATCCACTTTTGCTTCCCCTACTAATTCTTCCCTGTTTGTGAGCAGCAGGTCAAGAAGAGCTCTGCCCTAGTTGGTTCCTCCCGTACTTGCACTAGGAAATTGTCCCCTACACTTTCCAAAAACTTCCTGGATCGTCTGTGCACTGCTGTATTGCTCTCCCAGCAGATATCAGGGTGATTGAATTCCCCCATGAGAACCAGGGCCTGTGATCTAGTAACTTCTGTTAGTTGCCTGAAGAAAGCCTTGTCCACCTCATCCCCCTGGTCTGGGGGACAAATGAAATGCATACACTCAGCGATGTCATCGGGGAGAGTTTAGGGATATAAACAGCTGGGCAACTATTCTATCTGATGCCTTCCTTTGTGGATTTTATGGGTGATCAAGACAAGGGCATGCATTGAGCCACAGTGTCACAGTCTAATGTTATAGAAAGGTCAGGACATCTCCCACTTAATGCAAAGGAAAGACTAAAAACAGAAAAAGGAAAAATAAGATACTAAAATGAGAAGGGGTTGGAACTCTCCAGCTCCTTCAGTCTTTGGACTTGTGTGGTAGGAGCTGTAGCTGTAGTCAAGGAACCAAGAAATGGAGTAGCTGGCCCAGCACTCCCCACTAGTAGGTTTTATTAGGTAGAGAATACAGGCATACCCTGTCACTGATGTTGTGAGCTCCTTCCCAGTGGGGACCAGTCTCTCTTAGACACCCTGGTGACCTGAAAGGAGAAGGAGTCTCAGCCTTTCCCTTGGTGTTTGTGGATGACGATTCCAGCTTACCCCAATTTATGGTGACTCCTCTGAGATCTTCCAGATAAAACTGATATGAACTATGCCTCGGATATAGCACCAACTGGGCATGTTGTCATGTCTGAGTTAATGACTTGAGATTGTCAAAATAACAGGCTCAACTGAAATGATTTAATCTAAGATTATTAATCAGAGATTAGTACAGCACTATGCAGAATACAGAAATAAATAGCTCCATTACTACCCTTTGTTGTCAGATTAAGAGCTGGATCTGTGTCTCTCCTGCATCTGCACAGTTTTCATTCCCCCAACTGAGTTCCCACATTGGTATCATGGTATAGGGTTTCAGACAAAGGAACCTAGCTGCCAAGAATATTCTCCCAGAAACATATGTTCTGGTGTCATTTCTGTCCATTCTCAAGTTTACCGTGGGTCTCTCTTACCCCGCAATCATTCTTCCATGTTGATTTCCCCAACAGAAAACATCTGCTATAACAATAATCTCTTACTAGTGTCCCTAATCTATATATGCCTATGTTAGCATTTTAGATATATGTTAAGGAGATGGTTTCCAAGAATATCAAGAGTTTTACAGACATGAAGCCACCCTAGATTTATTAAATACAGCATAATGAATACATTCCTGAATAGGGTTACACATTGGTCAAGACCTCGGTTCTCGGCCTTCGAATTCAGACACACTCTTTGTTGAAGAAGATAAAGATTCTAAAGAATAGTTAATATATATATATGAATCAAATATACTCAACTAATGGTATGACTATTCACTAACAAGTACTAACACCAGTCCTGTTGGAATGAGGCAGATGTTGGGCTGTCAGTTTGGGAAAGTCTCCTTCAACTCAGCAGTTTTCCTAAAATAGCAGTTGTTGGAAAAACATCAATTGTGGATGTGCGGACCCCAAAGATAGATTAACAAAAAAGAAAGGAAAAAAAAGTAAAAGAAAAACAATGTGTATTTTGAGCTGATTCCTGGCCTGAGGGTTAAATACCCTTCCTCTAAGAGCTATCATCCTCAGAAGGAAAAGGAATCTCAGCACACACACACAAAAAAAAGGGTTGCAGGAATTTTTAAAAGATAAAATACTCACTGTCATGCATCTATCACAATCCTTATTAATAAGTGTGTGTATCTCATGACACATCTCACGTCTTTCCTTTGCAAACAAGAGAAGGTGGGAACTCCATGATCCTTAAAATCTAACTAGGGGAAAAGGTCACACAAATTGTGTCCTTAAGTTGTTTTCCTCTTTACAGACATTTACTTTAGCACTTATCCAAATGAATTCCATTTGAAATACAATTAAATTCTCTATGGAGTTTGTATTCTCAGTTCCATTACTTCCCCAAGCTTTCCCCACCCCAAGCTTTGGAGTAAGGTTTGATGTCAGAACTCCCCTGTCCAAGGGGGATAAATTATCCCAAATAAACTTTTCAGCATTAACCACCATTGCCTATATTAGTAACAAAAACATATACTTCAATTTACCAATAAAATTCAGGCTAGCACATCATTAGCGTCTTACTCTTTAACCAATAAATTCATGTTTAATTTCTTTTTCATTGGTACCTATGACACAACTAAAGATTGCAAAATCTCATAACTGGCTCTGTGGATATGAGGAAAGTGGTGGATGTGATATACCTTGATATACGGTCTCCCACAGTATTCTTGCCAGTAAGTTAAAAAAGTATGGATTGGATGAATGGACTATAAGGTGGATAGAAAGCTGGCTAGATCGTCGGGCTCAAGGGTAGTGATCAATGGCTCCATGTCTAGTTGGCAGCTGGTATCAAGCAAAGTGCCCCAAAGGTCTGTCCTTGGGCCCGTTTTGTTCAACATCTTCATTAATGATGTGGATGATGGGATGGCACCAGTAGCAAGTTCGTGGATGACACTAAGCTGGGGGGAGAGGTAGATACACTAGAGGAGAGGGATAGGGTCCAGAGTAACCTAGACAAATTGGAGGATTGGACCAAAAGAAATCTGAAGTAGTTCAACATGGAGAAGTGCAGAGCCCTGCACTTAGGACGGAAGAATCCTATGCACCGCCACAGGCTGGGGACCAACTCTTTGGGTGTCACAGAATTTGTTATCATTAAATATATTTTAAGTAAGAAAATGGTACAAAAATAACTGATGTTCAGCACAATCCACGGCAATGTGAGAAAAATGGGAATGAGGGAATCTGTGCTGAAAGGGGAACTTGGTGACTCTAACAATCACTTTACAGTGAGAGGAAGAGTAGCAATGAGATGCTCCAGGGTTGTTTAGACAAGGAAAACTGATGGAGCACTGGTGAAGTTCTGAGTAAACCTGCTAGACACCCCCAACTACTATACACAGGCTATGGCTTTACTGCAGGAATAGATGTGGTTTTACATTAAGCTAGCTAAGGCCATGGGAAATCTGAGTGGAGATGAGGGCCTGGTAATTTTATCTTGATGGAGCTAGTTTAGGTCACCTCTGTCCCCCTGAGCTAATAGGGAGACATGTTCCCATGACACACAGAATAAAGGATGGAGCAGAGGATTACTCCCAAAGAATGGTGAGCTACAAAAGAGAAAAATGGGAAACCCACCTAGTTCAAAGAGCTTTTAAGAGGGAATTAGCAAAAACTAGTGAAGAAAAAACAAACAAACCCTGTTGTCAGCCCTTGATAAAGTTCTTGGGGTGTTTATTTCCCTTGCAAATTCTCTGATGAGAAGGAAGGGCTGGGTTCTGAGACAAGCTTTCCCACACTCAGAGCACCTACAGTGTCTCTAGGCTGTGTGGACCCTCTGATGTCTAATCAGGTCTGAGCTCCGAGCGAAGTTTTTTCCGCACTCACAGCACTCATAAGGTCTGGCTCCCATGTGAATCCTCTGATGTCGCATAAGATCTGAGCTCCGAGTGAAGCTTTTCCCGCATTCATAGCACTCATAGGGTCTCTCTCCTGTGTGGATCCTCTGATGTGCAATGAGATCTGAGCTCTGAGTGAAGTTTTTCCTGCACTCGCAGCATTCAAAGGGGCTCTCTTCCATGTGAATTCGCTGATGTTTCCTAAGCTTTGAGCTCTCAATGAATTTTTTCCCACACTCGCAGCACCCATAAGGTCTCTCCCCTGTGTGGATTCTCTCATGTGTAATAAGGCTTGAACGCCAAATGAAGCTTTTCCCACACTTGCAGCATTCATAGGGTCTCTCTCCTGTGTGAATCCTCTGATGTGCAATGAGGTTTGAGCTGCGAGTGAAGGTTTTCCTGCACTCCCAGCACTCATAAGGTCTCTCCCCTGTGTGGATTCTCTGATGTTTAATAAGGTCAGAGCGTCTACTGAAGTTTTTCCCACACTCACTGCATGGGTTATTTCTCTCTGCTGTGTGGATTTTGTGCTCGGCTATGGTTTCCTCAAGGTACTCATGAGGTCCCCAATAATTAATGGAGCTATTTGTTTTCTCCATTGGCTTGTTTCCCTGCTTCCTCTCTGGCCTGTGCTGACTCTCACGACCTTCTCTCTGCTCATGACTCCTGGACACGTCCTCCTGAGATATTTGCAGCAATGCCCTGTGTGGTTCCACTTGCTCAGCATCTTCCTGCAGAGGTTTCTTCTCCTCATTCTCACTCACCATCCCATCACCTGCTGGGATAGAGAGAGAGACACCTCAGAAACAGGGGAGAGCAAACCAAAATAAGTGCTGGACAGATGGGAATTAATCAGGAACTGAATTTCCCCAAAGTCTTTCCCACAGGGGTGGGGGAGATCAAGTCTTCCTGTAAATCTCATCCAAACACTCAGGGAGAAGGAAAGTCTAGGAGGGAGCTACTGCCAGATGTCACTCAGGATGGGTAGGAAGTCATGAGCGACATCTGCCCTGAAGATACAAACCTGCTGGGGACAATCCTGAACTCGGAGAACTCACAAGGTCTCTGTCGGGAATCCAAGCTGTGTTCTTCAGACATGGACAGGTTTTGAATTAGTTTAATGATTTCTCACCTATGCAGGCACCTCTCACGATCTCTCTTTCCTCTGAATCATGGAGATCTGGGACCCCTGGATCATCCTCTTGTTTCAGATGGGAGATCGCATCAGGTTTGAAAAGCAGAAACTCTGCAGAGGGAAAGGAAATCCGGTAGGTTCATAGATTTGTCACACACCAAAATTCTATTATTTTAAACCCCAGCCCATTCAGAACTTGCAATATGCTGGGGTTAGCTCCCTTGATCAGGGTGACCAAACTCAGCCTGAAAAGGAGCCAGAATTACCAAAGAGTCACCGTAATACATCAGCAGCCCCCATAAGCTCCACCCACCTCTGCTCCCAGCACCTCCCGCCCACTGGCAGCCCCGCCTGTGATGGGTTGGATTACAGAAACCCCCTTGGGGCTGCCAACTGATGTGCCAAGACTGCTTCTGCCTCCGCTTTCCCTGCCAGCTTGGGACTCCAGCACCCTGTCTAGTTGAGCCAGACACGCCAGTCTGCTCCAACACAGACCCAGGGTCTGAACCATGTGCCCCAAAGCTGCAGACTTAACTGAAAGCAACTTAAGAAGTGTTCCTGTCTTTAACACTCAGATGCCCAACTCCCAAGAGGGTCCAAACCCCAAATAAATCCGTAAACTCAAATTGTTCACCCTCTACAACACTGCTAGAGAGATATGCACAGCTGTTTGCCCTCCCAAGAACTGGGTTAATTAATAAGTAACAAGTGATTTTATTAAATACAGAAAGTAGGATTTAAGTGGTTCCAAGTAGTAACAGACAGAACAAAGTGAATTACTAAGTAAAATAAAATAAAACATGCAAGTCTGAGTCTAAGACAATAAGAATCATAGAATATGAGGGTTGGAAGGGACCTCAGGAGGCATCTAGTCCAACCCCCTGCTCAAAGCAGGACCAAATCCCAACTAAATCATTCCAGCCAGGGCTTTGTCAAGCCTGACCTTAAAAACCTCTCAGGAAGGAGATTCCACCACCTCCCTAGGAGGGAGCCCAGTTGCCTGCCACCTTTCCCCTTTCTTCTCCAGCTCAGCCCGTTGCTCTGCTTCCCTGCTGAGAGGAGGGGGAGGGGGATTCCCTTTCCTTGCACTTGTTTGTTGCCATGTGGAAATGTCCTGACCAGGGGGGTGACTTTGTCTCTTTGGATTCTGCATTGACCTGGGTCAGCTTCAGTGTGTCCTTTAATGACCCATTTGGTGCACCCAGCCGGCTACCTGACAAAAACAACTCAAATCTCCAGTCCTGCCCCAAGAGCAGATCAATCCTTTTTTCACCCCAGGTAGCAATGCAAAGGACACAGGGAAACTGAGGCAGGCATCGGCATCATAAAACTACTACCACAGTTCCCCCTGGGTCACACCTGCCTAGCTGACCATTGAGGTAAGACAAGCAGGCGTGAAGATTGTTATTTTAAAATCCTTTTTTCTCTTACCCTTGATTCCTACTGCAAAATAGACACGACTCTGGCGTGAAGAAGGCTGTTTTGTGACCGACGAAGGTGTCTGCACTCAGCCTGGCCTGCTGGGTAAGCATGGTGCATCTCTGGGGTACTGTAGCCCAGAGCCCCTGGTCTAGGAGCAGGAGAACTGCAGAATTCAGCTTCAGGAGAGAGAAAGGCACGAGGCCTGACTGGGGAGGGGGACTCAACGAGCTGAGGAAGGGGATGGAGATTCAGCTAGCCCTGTCACTCACTAATACACCCAGGCCCCCTCCTCCCACCCCTCGCCACCTCCTGGGACCCCAGACGCACTCACTCCTTATATTGGCTCCTCCTTTCCCATGTCTTGCAGCCCTGCTCACTACCAGTCATCTCAAATTTCCTGCTCCCCAACCACAGGCACAGACTTCTATTATTCCCGGTGGGTGCTCCACCCCAAGCCCTCCCCCACCCACTTCTCCTGAGGCCCTGCTCTCACCCCACCTTGCTCCCCTCCCTCCCCCAGTCCCTCCACACCCACCCTTCTCTTGGTCCTCTCAGCCCCCTCCCCCAAGGTCCCCCTGCCCACCACTGGCTCCTCTCCACCCGCTCCTGAGTGCCTCCCACCAGCTGCCGAAAAGCCGATCAGCAGCCAGCCCTAGGGCCGCCCAACAGCTGTGGCTGGCGTGTGCAGAGCACCCCCTATTTTTTTTTCCCATGGGTGCTTGAGCCCCAGAGCACCCACGCAGTCGGCACCTATGTCCCCCAACCATTTTGCATCCCTCTCCCCCAAGCAGTCCTTGCTCCCACCTCCCAGACGCTCCTGCCAAAAAGTGTCCCTTCCCTCCCGCACTGCTAGCACCCCCATTTCCTGGAGCACCCGCCCTGCCTTTACTTCCATCACCACCAGCACACCTTGGCCTCCCCCTGCGCCCTCCACCACCACGTGCAATTCAAACTGGAGACTGGGAAGCACAAACACTGAAACAAGCATTAACAATAAAACATTGCTAGAAACTCGTATTCTTGCTAAGGTCTTAACAATAAAAACCTGATCTTGCCTTCGCTGTCAGTACGCTGCTCTGTCCCAACCCCGCTGTGTCAACAGGGAACTGTACGGGGTGGGGAGCTGGAATGGAGTCCATTTTAGCTCAGTGGAGTCCAGGGGTGACAAAACCATTTGTCTGAAATACAGCTGAGGGGTCCAGCAATAGGAGGGGGGTTATGCAGCGTTCCTTATGAGTCCCTCGTAGGTTATGTGTTTGCATGTAGCCATAAAAGCCTGTATTCAAAGCCGTCGGGAGGCCATAAGGCATGCAGATGTTAACACAGTATCCTGCTGATTCCCGCATGAATTTTGCCCCAGTCCTAGGTGCTGCAAACTTTTCCCGTATATATAGAGTCACATTTAAAGGTAATAAAAAAAGGTAATAATTGGAGATATACCAATCTCCTAGAACTGGAAGGGACCTTGAAAGGTCATTGAGTCCAGCCCCCCTGCCTTCACTAGCAGGACCAATTTTTGCCCCAGGTCCCTAAGTGTCCTCCTCAAGGATTGAACTCACAACCCTGGGTTTAGCAGGCCAATGCTCAAACCACTGAGCTATCCCTCCCCCCCTTCCGGGAAGGGTTATTTTCCAGGGTGTCCTCAGTAGTGGATCAGCCCACTTCCCTTACAGATGTGATGTTCCGTCAGCATAAATTAGCATACTTTGATGGCATACATGGTCGGCTTGCCACCAAAGGCACGGAATAAAATCTCTCTTTGCCATTCAGGAACCACAAGAACTGTTGTGTCCTCCCAAACGTGGAATGCTTGAAATGACGGAGAAGGCCTATGGAGTAGGTCCTGGCCATATCACTTCCTCCAGAGCCCAAAATGTTCTGTAATTTTAAGCAAAATTGTGATTTTAAAGTTACCATTTTCTGTATGGATTTTTCACTGCGATTCACGCAGTAATGGCCATGGAGCTTCTGGAATCTGCAGCATTCCTCTCACAATATATTGAAGGTCAGTTTCACAAAATATCCAATTTTTCTTTCAGATTCCACCAGTATTTTTTTTTTCCTGAGCTTTTGCATTGAACCCTGTTATAGTCTTGGCCCTCACAACATCCTCTGGCAAAGTTTCCCCAGGTTGACTGTGTGTTGGGTGAAGAAATACTTCCTTTGGTTTGTTTTAAACCTGCTGCCTATTCATTTCATTGGTGACCCCTAGTTCTCGTGTTATGAGAGGAGTAAACAACACTTCCTTATTTACTTTCTCCACACCCATCGTGATTTTATAGACTTCTATCATATCCCCTTTTAGTCACCTCTTTTCCCAGCTGAAAATTCCCAGTCTTATTAATCTCTCCTCATACAAAAGCTGTTCCATGTCCCTCATCACTTTGTTGCCCTTTTCTGAACCTTTTCCAATTCCAATATATCTTTTTTGAGATGGGGCGACCACATCTGCACAAAGTATTCAAGACATGGGCACACCCTGGATTTATACAGAGGCAATATGATATTTTATGTCTATCCCTTTCCTAATGATTCCCAACAATTGCATCGCCGTTCCTGGAACAGGAACATTGGTTGAGGAAGGAGGTCAGAGTGCAGCAAAAAGACCTGAGTGGCTGCTTTCATTAACCGCCACAAGGGGGCAGGCTCCTGCTGCACCCCCACTATAGCCCAA
Organism: Cuora mccordi; assembly: GCA_003846335.1. NCBI lineage: Eukaryota > Metazoa > Chordata > Testudines > Geoemydidae > Cuora > Cuora mccordi. The sequence goes on from ML123234.1 coordinate 387,422, forward strand.
GTCCCCTCCATGGTACCATGCAATGTATCCCAGAAAGACTTTGGCCAACATCATGGCTGGGTGGCCCATGTAACCAGAGCTTAAAAGTAGCTGGACAGGACAAATCTGCCTCTTGCATACATTCCATGGCAACCCCTTGCCCCCTTCTGGACCGGTCAAGGTCAAGTCAAGCTGCTCAGAAAGCTCCAGAAATGTAACTTTCTTCACGCAAAAGTTCTGCGCCCATTGCTGTTCACCCCATGTCTGCATGACGATGTGATCCCACCAACGTGCTCCAGGAGTGCCGGAGGGAGAGGACGTCAACAGCTACACCGAGAGCCCTGGTAGCAGCAGCCATCTGAGCATCCCTTGTCCGTATCATCCTCCTCCTCCTGCACCATCATTAGCTCTATCAGGTGTGTTCAGTGGGTCAGAAAATACTGCCAGAATGTCCACCAGCGTTTCCCAGCAGCTCTGCCCATTTTGTGAGACAGGAGCATTCCTCTTGCGTTCTCCAGGAGTTCCTCTTGGAGCTTTGCCCAGGTGTGAAGAATCACACCAAAACATTTTAAAAGCAAAATCTCGAGTGTAGGCACAGTTAATTAACTTCTGTCATACAGAGTTAAGGTTGCCAAGTGCTGCCCGTGAGCCCTTCCAGAACCTGGACAGTGACTAAACTTAGAGCTCTGAAAACCAGGGAATGAAGTGTGAAAGTTCATACCACACCTGCAACACAACCTTAACTCTACCCCACCCCCTAGCCCCAGAGCTGGCATTAGCCACTGACTATGGTGCAGTAAGGGTGGTGCAAAGGTGAATAAACAACCAAGCAAATGGGGAATTCTCCTTCTCTTGGAGTCTTCAAGTCAACACTGGATGCCCTTCTGGAAGATGATTTAGTCAAACACAAGGTATTCGGCGCAATACGGCAGTAACTGGATGAAATTCAACGGTCTGTGTGATACAGGAGATCAGACTAGATGACCTAATAATCCCTTCTGGCCTTAAAATCTATGAATCTACAATAGATAGGAGGAAGGACTAAGAACGTGCCATTGTTTGTGTTGTGTTCACAGATGGGAATACCAGCATTTATCGGCATGCCCTCCAGCTGTAGCTGTGATTCAATGACGGAGTGATCAGTTGGAGCAGTTTGGCAGAGCTGTCACTGTGATATAAAGGGAGGTGCACATGAACCTTGAAGGAGCAAACATGCCTCATTTCAGTGCCGAGTATTGAAGGTTGCAACAATAAATGTGCATGGAGTGGGTACTTTCCATAAGCATTGTCAGCACTCTAGTAGCATACGTACTTAGTGGTCTCCATGGCTTAGAGAGGGGTAAGTGAAGGTAATGACTCAGATGGAATCCTCAGGGGGTGGGCGAACGTGTGTTAAAAGTCTGCGATGGTTAATGTGGAATAGGCTCAATCTCTGAGTGCAGGCCAAGGATTGGAAGATTCTGTTTGCTGTGCCAGACCTAAATCAAAGTTTTCCCTTAGCAAAGAGAAGTTGTTAGACTTTGTGCTGTACTGCTCCTGTTCCCAGAGCGCTCTGTAACAGGCGAGGGGAGAGGGCTAGTGTGCGTGTCACAGGCATGTTGGGGTGATGCTGAAACAGGGCAGAGCAGAGGTTGCATTGTGGGCGTGACATGAACCTTAACCCTGTAATTTCCCCTTCTAAGAACCAAGGGGACATTCTCATAGTTCTCCTGCATGACGTCTCTGCAGAGGGCTCTCTGAGTAGGGTCCAGCAGAGCAGAAAACATTAAGAACATTCCCACTTTGTCACAGGTGATGTGAACCTTAACTCTGCATTTCTGCTTCTGAGAACGGAGGGGACGGGAATCCTTACCCAGCGAGGTCACATTCTGATGATTCTCCTGCATGACGTCTCTGCAGAGGGCTCTCTGAGTGGGGTCCAGCAGAGCCCACTCTTCCCTGGTGAAATACACAGCCACCTCCTCGAAGGTCACCGGCCTCTGAAAGAACAAGCATCCCCCACTCAGTACCTGCTGCCCCACTCACAATCCCACTCACTATTCATGGAGTAGCAAATGGATACACAGTCAGCAGAGCCCCACCGACAACCTACTCAGAGCACCCAGGAAGCATTAGCATGAGGGGAGATACAGAGAGCCCCTCGTCCTTCCCAGCAGATAGAGGGAGCAAGGTCTTAACTTTCATCAGACACGGACTTACCAGAGGCTGATACAAGAGACGGAGTCCCCAGCAGGGTCCAGGGTGGTTCCCTGATAGGAAGCCCAACACCTTCCCCATTGCCAGCAGCTGGATGTCAGGGGATGGGGCATCTTCCCTAAGCCCCTCTGCTGGGTGTCCCCTTCACATGTCACAACCACTTCTGGTTAATGGGTTCACCCTCCAGCACTGAGAGTCTGGGAAGTTTTCCCAGCCCAGGCTGGTTTGTTCCCTCTTCCACAAATAGGGGGATTTTCACACCCAACCCCCTAGAATCTAGACCCAGATTTACCAAGTCCCGGCAGGTTCATCACACTTTGTCCCCCTCCCTTTCTCCACCCTGTGCACTGTCTGCACCCTCCCACCCTTAGATCAAACTCCCTCTTCCTGTGTATTCATTGTCCCTCTGGCTCCTGCAGAACCCCCCCAGCAATTTCCTCAGCATCCCTACCTGAGCCAGCTCTGCTGCACCCATTTCCCTTCCCCAAGCAGGCTGGGAGAATCTGGAACGACTCGGGGATGTTATTCTGCAGCCTGTCAGGGGGAGAAGGGTTATTGGGGGGGATTTCAGAATAGACTTTACGTCATTTCACATCACGAGTCTCATTGGTGCTCTCTCTGCAGAGACGTTTTAGACTCTCACACTGGGAAAATGCTCTGTCATTGTGCGGTACAGAACCATCCCCTCCCACCAGCACTAAACCCACCGAGACCCTTTAAACCTGACATTCCCCAGGACGGCACATTCCCCCAGCAGAGGGGGAACGACGCAGAGCTAGGGACCGGGCAAAATCTGAGCAGTGCTGAGACAGGAACTGGATCTGAGCAGGTTTCAGAGCCTGTGGCCTCTCTCCCCACTTATTTCTCCTCCGTTTCCCTCTCCCCTACTGGCTCAGAGACTTGGTTATCGTCTATTCCTGGCAGCCTTTCCTATCCTGCAAGAGCTAATGCCATTTCAGCTCGACACTCTGCCTCGTCGCCATCTCTCCTAAACACGGGTGGCACGTCAGTCTCTCTGGTTGTGATACAGACACAGCAGTGAAAGGGTTACTTCACTTTTCACTACAGATATTAGGCTTCAGGCTGCCTAATATCCAAGTCCCTTCATTTTCCGTTTAAATGGATTTCTCTTGAAAAATAAAGTATTATTCAGGTTTTTTCTGATCTTCACCCTATTTTTTCCATCATTCAAATATACAAAAAATAACTTGTTTTGTTAGGACAATACAATCCATTACATGAGATTGAGGCATTACGAGAATACATTAATCTGTGTGTATACGCAACCCTGCCTGTTGAAGAAAGGCTCTGTATTACTCTAGAAGATGCACACAACAAAGAAAGAGGCATGCATGCAAGCACCGGAGTGAGTGCGCATCTGCACGTACTGATGAATCTATGTGCCCATCACGTGCACATTTCCAGCTGTTAGCAGATAATGGTTTAAAGATCTGATACCCTAACATGGGAAGAAAACGAAAATCTGTCTCAGAATAGGTTTCAGAGCACAAGGAAGTATTTGAAAGTTTTAAAAAAAACAAAACCAGGAGAAAAGGATGAAGTTGAGTGTATGCGCTGCAAATGGTGCAGCCCAGTTATTAAATGGTAATATTTATAGGCTAACGGTTGAAAGTCTGCAACAGAAACCTGTTCATTCAAATGAAAAGTTTTATTTGGGGATTAGGCCTTGTGTTTTGAGTTCTGTTTTAGTTCTGCAGCAAAACACGCTGATGAATGGAATTCAAAGGATCAATCTACTGAATGCTTCCCCCCCCACACACCTCTTTCTTTCCATCCACCAAAATAAACCCCAATATTTACCCAGAAAAATGAATAGTTTTTTTGCATTAATTTTCACCTGTTGTTGTTGTTGGGGTAATAAACACTGATCAATTCCCCAAAAAATTAAATCAAACTGAAAATGAAGGGCCCTACTAATATCACAGCTGGGATTCTGAAGGATTATGAATGTGGCTTGCACTGAAATCAATATTTCCCAGGGTTGGGCCATATCTGCTCTAGCCACTAGCTGTTCAATTCAGACTTTCTTTACACACAATGTAACACTCTCTTCCCATTCACAGGCAGTAGGGATACAAAATCAGGAAGAATCTAGTGCAATGTTTCTCAGCTGGTGGATTGCAACACCCAGGGGTTCACGACAGGCAGCCAGAGGGGCCGTGAGATACTGACAGATTTACTATGACCTTAAGCAAAGAAAATCTCACTCCCCCACTTTCTGCACTTTCAGCCCTCACACATGAGAAATTATATAGGATCGGGCTTGATACGTGTTTTATTCTCATGTCATAGTAAATGTCAGGAGATTCCAAAGAGGGGGGGGGGGGATTTCAAATAAGGGGTCACCAATGTGAAAAGGGTGCGAAACACCAATATGCGCTACAGCAGCTCCATCTTTGTTCCAAATGCGCATTCAAAGCCAGTCTGTATGCAGCAAACCAGCCTGTGATAGGGCCTTCAGTGGCTGGGCGGCCTAGTGGCTAGATCACTGGTCAGAGGGGTGCCGGGGGACCTGGGCCCTCCCTCTCCACCAGGTCCCAGCCCAGGGCCCTGTGTAGTTGAACCCCTAAACAGGGGAGACAGGTGTCCCTCCCAGCAGAGGGGGGCGAGTTCTGTTTTCCTGGGCTACTTCCTACTGCAGTCTCCACTGGCTGGCACGTCACTGATCCGTCCCTTCAGGCAGGCAAACAGAGCTCCTGCCTCCTCCACTGAGCCAGGCTCCCTTCTTTTCTCCCCCTCCAGGCCTGGCATTGACTGCTGAACCCACAGGTTTTCTTTAACCCCTGCTGTGCCAGGGGGCAGTTTCTCTGCTCCGTCACACAGCCCTATTGCTCAGCCAGAGTCAGTCCATACAAGGTACAGCTGGGCTCCACCCCTCCTCGCTCCTGAGACTCTGCTGCCACATCTGACCATTTTCAGTCATTCATGGAAGCTTTCAGACTCCTCAGGGTCTGGATATTTTCTCCTTGTTTCATCCTATTTCAACCATTCGGGTTGTTGTTCCTTTCCCCAAAGGAAAACACACCCGAGATCTGGATTCACTCTGAATCCCCATCAAACGTTACAGCAGGAGCGAATCAGTCTTGGGGCTCACCCTGCTTTGCACTGTGCAGCTGGAAGCTGTGGAACATCGGGACTGGAGGCCATGATGCCATGTGGCTAACCTGTTTATTGCTCTGAAATGTCCCCATGGCCCGTCAGAGACAGACACGTACCTGTGTCGCTCCCCAGCTCCTGTCGCAGCATCTCTAGGGGAAGGAGAGGATGGGAGAGGTGAGAATTCAGGTCCCCACATTCATGAGGAGCTTCCCCATGGTTATTAATGTATCCACTGTTAACTATGAGATGGTGATGCAGACCGAGGCCGATGATGCAGCCGCTGCAGACAGAGCCAGCCCCACAGGGCTGCTTCATGGGGAAGGGTGACTCATAGACCTGGGGCTGAGAGATGGCGCATGGGGTCAGTGACATCACTAGAGTTCCCAACTCCTCCCCAGGGTGGGGGGGCCTCTCTAACCAGAGGAGACACCACCCCCAGACTCCCATTCACCTTTGAATCCCAGCAGCACCTCCTGCAGGTGGGAACTTTTCAGAGAGAAATCGCTGAGTCTCTTCTCCAGCTCCACATACCCCGGCTCTGGCTTCCGAAATCTCCCGTCCTCCCCGCTAGGGAAAGGAGGGGTGAGAAATGGGTCCAGTCCCCAATCCTTGAGCCCAGCAACCTTTAAATTCCAGCAAACCTGGATCTGAGCTTTGTAGCCTGACATAGTCACTCTCATGGTGAGTCACCTGCCCTCAGCCCTGTACTCACCATGGGCCCAGAGAGATGGGACACCGGGAAACATTGGGGCAAGGAACAGAGACAGGTTCAGGAACTTTCTCTGGGACACTCTGGTTCTGTGGGGAGCAGAGCCACCATCCACACTGGGATATTCCAGCAACAAGAGACACCAGCACTGGGATTACGTGGAAAGGGAGGAGACACGGACCAAAGAGTGAGTGTGTCCCCACATGCTCAATGTGGACACAGACAGAGCCCAGATCTTTCCCTTCCTTTCCCACCCTCCTTTCTCTATTTAACTCTTGCTTCCTTATTCTTCTGTCTCTCCTCTGTTTTTATTTCCCTACAGCAACCCCCTATACCCACCCTTCAAAGGCTTCACTCCCACCCCCTCCCCTTCCACATGCTCAAGTGATCAGCCACGGAATATTGAATGTTGATATTAAAGTGTCGTCATTTCAGATGACACTCCAAAGAGATGGACAGAGGACAAGGGCATTCACACCTCCCGGAGCCGCTGTTTCAGGTTGTGTGCACAATCCAAAAGTCAACACTGTCTCTGTGTCCATTTGGGAGGGTTTCTTTGTAACCGGGAGAGCTAGAAAAGTACTTTTAAAACAATGCAAACTGAGATGCTGAACACTCTGGATACGTGATGCGGACACATAAATACACCAGACAGGCTGGATCTGGCCCAGGGGCCATATGGCTGATAGCCCTGGTGTGACCTCATCAGCTGCCAGAGAGTAACAGACTCTGCCCCTTGCTGGGGCAGCCACTAGGGGGAGACAGAATCACAGGCCCCAGGCCTGCGTGTCACACTGCGGGGGCAGCGCCGGATTCAGTGCAGTTACCAGACCTAACAGACTATGAGGGGAGTGAGACAGTGCCCAGGACTTACCTTCCCCCAGTGCTCCCAGCACCCTAGAGAGGGAGGGAGAGAAGAGGCAGTCAGAGGACCTGTCCCAGGCTGGGGAAGCCTCCTGCTCTGCAGGGGAATTACCATTGGAGTCTCTGGTATTCAGACACGCATGTGCCATCTCCCCCTCCCTACCAGCAGTTGCTCTCAGCAGCCCCAGCAATCCCTGGGAGGTGGCCACAGGGGAAAGTTTCTCCCCAAGCACTTTACAGGAAGAAAATATTTATCTGTCTTTAGAGTCAAATTCCCCCAGTGCTGAGAGCCCCACAAGCCCTCTGGTGCGAGTGGGGCCTTAGGCTGGCTTGGGACCTCTGCATGGGGGAGGGGATTTCACCCTCCAAGTGCAAATGCAGGCAGACATTTACAGGAGAGGAGAGGAAATCTTGGAGTTGCAGCACCCAAACTCCCAGGTCCCATCCCTGGTGCTGCCACAGATTTACTATGTGATTTGGGCAGGGCTCTGCCCCTCCCCCTGCCTCACTTTCCCCATTTATTCCATAGGGATAATGCCCCTGACTCTGCTTTGCACAGTGCTTTGAGGTCTAGAGCAGAGAAGTGCCTACATCAGTGGGTCTCAACTTATTACACAATGTGTTACCTGGGCCACAGGGACGGGGTGGCAGGGCAGCAGCAGCCTGGACCCCTATGCTGCGTGGGGCCGTCCAGCTCAGACTCCTGCCACGTGGCTACCCCGGGGGACCTGCTGGCTGCCCCAACCACAGACCCTCACCATGGGGGGTGGGCCAGCTGCCTGCCCTGGAACCCTGTTGTGGGGCTGCCCTGGGGCCAGCCGGCACCTCCGGACCCTGCCACACACGGTGGGCCAGCTGCCCCGGACCCGGAGCTTGCGGGACAGGCTGATTGCCCTGTAGCTAGAGGGGCCAGCCAGCTTTCGCAGACCTCTGAACCCATGGGGCCGGCAGGCAGCCTCGACCCCAGACTCCTGCCATGTGCTGGAGCACCCACAGGGAAAAATTGGTGGGTGCTCCCCGACTGCCCCCCCTGCCCCAGCTCACCTCCACTCCTCCTCCTCCCCTGACCGGGCTGCCATGTCCTGCTTCTCCCCACTTCCTCCCAGTTTCCTGCGGCAAGCCTGGGAGGGAGGGAGGGAGCGGGGAGGAGGAGGAGGAATGTGGCGGTGCTTGGGGAAGAGGTGGGGCCAGGGCGGAGATTTGGGGAAGGATCCAATATGGGCAAGGAGGGGCAGAGTCGGGGCAGGGGGCGCGAACACTCACCGGCACCAACAAAGGTTGGCGCCTGTGGCGGGGCAGCCCAGACTCCTCTGCACCAGGCAAACGGGGAACCTGACGGGACCCGGCCCACGGGCTGCCCTTTAGCACACAGCTGTGCTGGGCTGCAGCTGTGCTAATTGGGCTGCATGCGGCCCACAGGTTGAGAACCCCTGGCCTATAGCAACTGTGCATATGATCATTGCAAAGACAGCCTGACCTGCAGGGATTGGCTCAGCGGCTGCTGCCCCTTCTCTCCTCCCCTCTCGCTGAGCAGGGAAATCTCCCAGGACAGGCTGCAGACGCCCTCATCCCTTCGCTGGACAATGGCTCTCTCTAGCTCCTCCAGCCGGGCCAGCAGCCGCTGCTCCTGCTCCTCCAGAAACCCTCGCAGCTCCTGCCACTCCCAGATGATCTTCTGCCTCTCGGCTGCCGCCTGTTTCTGCAACCACAGAGAGAGGGCGGCTCAGTAACAAGGGAGAACCATAAATGCACCTCTGGGCGGGTGGGGGAGTTATTTACCAGAGCACAGGATCTCTTGCACTGAGGGATGGGAAGGTTATTTACCCCAGGAAGGGAGGAGGGATCAGGACCAGGGTGAGCTGTACATCACCTACAGGAGGGCCTGTTCCCCCCAAAACCTCATCAACTTGCACTGAGCCAAACTCTCCATCTCTGCAGCCCACATTTCATCTCCTTCCTCCCCATCGCCTTCCCCACCACCCCCGGGGTGCTTAAAGGATCCCCGGTCACTGTACCATGCAGAAGCCCATGGGCAGACTGACCCTCTCTTGCCGAGCAGCCTCTTGCACCCTAAGGGCATCATGTTACCCACATGCCTGACCCTGCCTCTCCCTGCGCTCCAGTGGGGATGGTTCCCCGGCTGAGGCTGGCAGGCCGGGCCCTGCATTCACCATCACTCAGGGCACTGTGATCCCAGGCAAACCTGAGGGGCAGGGGGCCCTGGGCACCTACCAGCAGCTCCTCGCTTTGCTGCTGCTCCTCGGCTTTGGCTGCTTCTCTCCCTTTTCTCAGAGGGGCCAGATGCTCTCGTGGGGGCTCCTGGAAGAAGCGAGGGAGGGGTTAGAAACTGCTGCAAACAGCCTCACAACTGCTAGATTTCAAGGCCCGTCCTGCCCTGCAGATGCCCGAGCAGAGTCCCTGGGATGCCCTTAGGCTGCCCACCCCCGGCCTCGTTCACCCTTAGCCAGGACGCTCTGAGGGGCTGGTGAAACGGGGACCAGGTTTCCCAGGGAAAACACAGGACCCCTTGGAGAAGTGACAGGGGTGCAGCCCAACCCCCCAGCTCCCAATGCCCACCACCTCCCAAGCAACCAGCATCCGGCATTGCCCCCAACTTCCCCCTCTCCAACCGTCCTCCGCCCCCCCCCCCCAGCCCAGTGCTGGATCTGAACACAGACCCGCACCAACCAAATAGCCCCAATTCCCAGATCTGCCCCCCACAATGACACCCCCCCCCCCAAAGTGCCAGCTCCAAACAATCCCAGTCCCCAGCAGCTCCACGATCCCCAGCACCAGCCGTTCCCGCCCCCCCGGCCGGCTCTGACACCCGATATACCCCACCCAGCTGCCCCCATCCCCTCGCTCCCGGGCCCAGCCTGGGCTCCGAGCCCCTCCCGCAGCTCCCGGGCTCCGTCGCCCCGGCCCCGCCCCGGCGGCCCCGCTCCGGCCCCGCGGAGCTCGGGGACCCCCCCGGGCAGGGGGCGAACCAGGCAGCTGGGCCCGGCCCCCCCCCGGCAGGAGCGTGTCCGCCCCACGCGTGTCCCCGCCCCCCCCGCGCCGCCCCCGGCCCCACCGCGCCGCCCCGCGGGCTGCAGGGCTGGAGCAGCCCCCGCGCCGCGCTCCCGGCCCCGGCCATGGCCCCGCTGCCGCACAAAGGGCGCCTCTGTTTGCAGGACACAGGCCGGGGCTGGAGCAGCCGGGGGCGGGGCCGGGAGGCAGGAGCCGGGAGAACAAAGCGCAGAGCCGGGGGGGGGCAGATCCTGGGGGCGGGGCCCTCACAGGGACCAGACGCTGCTGCCGCCGCCTCCGCGTGAGCTGGGCTGGGCTGAGCCGCTGCTGCTCCCCGGGGGGGTCTGTGCGGGGGGGGCTTTCTCCAGCGTGGCCCCGCCCCCTTGGCAGCCCCCGGTGAGTGAGAGACCCCGGGGGGGGGGGCGGGAACGTGACTCTGCCCCGGGGAACCCGGGAGAAGCCTCGGAGCCGCCTCGGCCCCAGCGGAGCTGCAGCAGGATCCGCCGCCCATGCCGGGGGGGGTTCGGGAAGCTGGAGGGAGGGGAAAGTTCAGTGGGACGGGGGGAGGGGTAGTTGAACTGTTTCTGTACAGCCAGAAAATTCCGGGGGGGTGGGAGGTGAATTAATTGGATCCTTTCCCTCTTCCTCCCACATACGGATCCAAATTCTCAAGTTTTTCCCCTTTTCTCTCTCAGTATCACACGTGGCTATAAAACCCAGGGCGATTTCCCGCCTCCCCCCCCATGATCAACTGTCTAGTCTCCCCCGATTTTGCCCTGTTCTCTCCATGCTTCTCAAATGTCAATTTAAAATCTCCGATGTGCGGGGCTTCCCCACCCATTTAATCTGCAGCGATTTGTCCTTGTTTAGGTGGGAAATCATTCCCCAAAACATGGCTGCCCCTGGAGTGGGGATGGGGTGAGATACAGGGAAGGGAGCTGCACGTGTCCCCCAGGGGGGCTGCCCAAACCCCGGTTTCCCACTCCCAGTTGCTGCCCCCTAACTACCAACACAGTTGCCCACAGCCACCCGCCCGTCCCCCACTGCTGCCCCCTTCCCTCATCCAGGGACCTTCCAGCTCCCCCTCCCCCTCCCTTGCCCTCTTAAAGCAGCTCCTCAAAGGGCTCCCTGCTGCCCATGGGAATGGTGGGGGTGGGGGAACCATCACTTCGTGTTTATGTATTGGACAGTCGTATAAAATCCAGTCAAGCAATCCCCTCAGATATCATAACAATATAAAATCCCCTCAGATCTTGGTGCTTTTCTCTCGTGTTATCAATTGCATAGTTTGTGACACCTTTTCTCTGCAAATCTCAAAGATTGATATAAAATACCCTAAACCAGGGGTCGGCAACACCTTTGAGAAGTGGTGTGCCGAGTCTTCATTTATTTACTATAATTTAAGCAGCAAAGAGTCTTGTGGCACCTTATAGACTAACAGATGTTTTGGAGCATGAGCTTTCGTGGGTGAATCCCCACTTCGTCGGATGCATGTTGACATTTATAGGGGCCGGCGGATGGAACCCCAGACCGGTGGGAGTTCTGGAGTTCCATCCACCGGCCCCTGCTAGGCGGGGTCCCGGCTGCCAGCTCGCTCAGCCCGCTGCTGGTTTGGGGTGTCGTCCATCCTCGAGGTTGCAGGGGGTTAATTTGCGCAGAGATCATCTTTCCCCTCTCCTTTGAGAATCATTTGTTCCCTCCTTTATCTCTGTTAAAATGTTTGCTGATGGAAGAGACCAGCCACATATTTAATACCCATCAAAGCCAGGGGCTTCCCCCTGTCTGTGGGATCAGTGGTTCCCAGCTGGTAACGGGAGAGTTGGCTGGACCCTTTTCTTTTCTCCAGCTGGCACGGGATGAGGAGGTCACTGTGAGTGCAGTGTGGCTCCAGAAGTATCCCAAACCCCATGACAAATGGTCTCAGTGAGGGGTTGCTTCCCAGTGTGCTAAGATGTAGCCACCTCTGAGGTGGCTCCATGGTGGCCATTATTTGCTAGTGACAGGCATGGACATTTCTTACCTATTTTGTCCCTCCAGGCCTTCCATACTCCAGTTCAAGAGACATCCCCCAGGGCTCCCTCTGCCTGTGCGACTGGCCAGCAGGGGGCGGTGATAACTTTCTATCCACTTATTAAACACTGAGGTAACCCTGTTGCTGGGGGAGGGGAGGGGGGGGAGGTGTCTGTGTGGGGAGATTGCAGCTGGAGCTGAAGGGGCGTTGTGGTAGGAGGAGGCCTCTGGGTGACTTGACGGGAGGTACCCTAGCTAGGTTGGTGGGTTCTGGAGGTTTGGGATTTCGGGGGTGGTTCTGATGTACTAGCCCCCTAGAGCAGCTCTGGGCCCTGTTAATACTAAATTCTGAGCCACAGACTCCAGGTAACTGAAAGACCTCAGGGCAAGTGTTGGGGTCTGGCATTACAGTGACTCTGCACAAACAGCCCCCGCTCATTTCTCCTCCCATTAGCAATTGCCAGATCCAGCCATGGGAGAGCAAAGAACCCAGGAATGGGACTTTCCCAGCCAGATGTTATACTTAGAAAATGAAAACCAGCAGGATCTTATCCCTTAAATAAGGTAATACGCCATGTTTATTGTGAATACAGAAAGAATGAAAGTAAGCAATCAGTTATAGCTATAACATTTCATTCTCTCAGACATTCATTCACTCATACACACCGAGTTCTGCAAGGTTGTTATAGTTACCATCTTTAAGGTTGCTCGTGCCAAGTCACTGACCAGGACATGAGGAGGGAGCAGGGCCTTGTCAGATGCGCATCTGATGTTCCTGGAGGTTGGTTGCACAATCAGACCCAAAGTTCTCAATCTTCAGGGCCTGTTTAAGGATTTGTCCTCGTTCAGGTCTGTAGGGTTTGCTTCACCGTGCTGTTCTCACGTTTGAAGTGATGGTCGATCGCGCAGATGGCACAGCAATGATGGCTTCTTGTTATATTATTCTTCACCCCCCTATCATTGGGACAGTTGTGGGTGGATTCCCGTGTGCCCTCAGGGTTATCATTGGACTATCTCGCCCAATGCACTCTCCAGCCTGTTGGTTCTTCCTCTCAACATGAGTCATTTATTAGGCTGGAGCTTCAACCTTTTTATTACTCATCCAAACACACAATTGCAGTCACGCTCTATTTTACTTAACCTACTTCCTATCACATTTACATTTTATTGCCTATATATTCTTTAACATAACCATTCTCAAATCACTGGTGCGTGACAGACTCCAGTGAATCTATCCATACCACTTGTTATACATGAAAAGAAAACAAGCGAGAGGAATGGAAAAGTGGAGGAATAACAAGTCTTGTTCCTGACCTCAGGGAAACTGCTGTTCTCGTCTCACTTTTAGAACAAACCTTTTGTCTCTGGATGTTTTTCTATAATTAGCACAGACCTTGCAAACTAACAGGCCTGCTTCACTTAGCACAAACTCAGCAGGCTGAGAAAACAGGTTGAGAGCAGGGTCGGCTCCAGGCACCAGCGCAGGAAGCAGGTGCTTGGGGCGGCCAAGGGAAAGGGGCAGCACATCCTGGTCTTCAGTGGTAATTTGGCGGCGGGTCCCTCAGTCCCTCTCGGAGGGAAGGACTGGCCACCAAATTGCCACCAAAGAATGAAGCGGCGTGGCAGACCTGCTGCCGGAGTGCTGCCAATTGCAGCTTTTATCTTTTTTTTTCTCTTCGCTGCTTGGGGTGGCAAAAAAGCTGGAGCCGGCCCTGGCTGAGAGAGATATTTATTTCTAATAACACAAGCAAAATCCAGGGTCTGTACTGGACCATATTTTCCCAAAAATAATTGATGTATTAATTATTACCTTTAATCCAATACAGAGGGGAGGGAGAGAGGACAGGGGAAGGAGAGACTGAAAGGGGCAGTGGGAGAAATGAGAGGGGAGAGATTTCCAGCTCTCTAGTCCACCCAGACACATGTATTGCTGCATCCCTGGGCAGAACCACTTTCCAGTGAACAAAACAAGGAGCAGCCAGAGGAAAAGCCAGTTCCTGACAACATATTCCTCCTGCTGGGGTGTGGCTGCTGTGGGGTCAGTGTCCAAGGGAATCCCTCACGGTGACTCCTTGGGTTCTGCTCTTTTCTAGCCTGGTGTTCAGAGACTTTGTTATGGGATGGGGGGAGGCAGAAGGGAGGTTAAAAATGTCTCTGTGGGCTTAGCCTGGCAGGAGGGGCCAGGTCTACACTGTAATAAAGAGATCAAGCATGTTCCCAGCATGGCAGAATCTAGGATGTCTGTCTGGGAGAATTCTGATGTGAAATTAACTAAAGCCTGCTTTGAAACCTCCACAATTACCCTTCTCACCTTCCCAGGCTGCAGAATGACATCCATATTTCGCTCCAGCTCATCCCATCCTCCCATGGGACAGGGGAGAGAAATGGCTGCAGAGGAGCCAGTTCAGGTAGGGATTATCGGGGGGTTGCTGGTGGGTTCCCGCAGGAGGGAGAGGGACAGCAAATACACCGGAGGTGGGAAGGTTTGCACAGTCTGGTTTGGAGGTTGGAGCGGGGCAGAAAATGCACAGGGTGGAGAAAGGGAGGAGGACAGGGGTGTGCTAAACCTGCTGGGAGTTATTTAATAAGTGGCCTAGATTCTAGGAACAGACCCATGAGGTTCGGAGGTGGAAATGCCCTATTCTGTGAAACAAAATAACAGAAAATAACCCACCTACATGGGGCTGGGAAAACTGACCAGACTCCCACTGCTGGAGCCTGACCTGACTAACCAGCGGCTGCTGTGAGATATGAAGGGGGCACCCACCAGTGAGGTTTAGGGGAGCTGCCCTTTCCTTCATATCCCGCTCCTCACAATGGGGAGGTTGTTGGGCTTCCTACCAGGGAGCTCTCCCTGGACCCTGCTAGGGGCTCCATCTCCTGTATCAGTCTGTGGCTAGTAGGGGGGTGATAGATCTTCTGGGAGAGACAAGGGGCTCTCGCTTCATCCCCTCACCCTGGTGTTTCCTGGATGCTCTGAGTGGGGTGGGGGTTGGAGTCTAACTGAGAGCCACCCAGAGCTCCCATTTGGCTCCTCTCCCCCACCAATACTGAGGCTGTGAGTGGGGCAGCAGGTACTGAGTGTTGGACTCTTGCTCTTTCAGGGGCCGGTGACCTTCGAGGAGGTGGCTGTGTATTTCACCAGGGAAGAGTGGGCTCTGCTGGACCCCACTCAGAGAGCCCTCTACAGGGATGTCATGCAGGAGAACTATGAGAATGTGACCTCGCTGGGTAAGGAGTCCTGTCCCCTCTGTTCTTAGAAGGGTACCTGATGACAGAACAAGGAGTAATGGTCTCAAGTTGCAGTGGGGGAGGTTTAGGTTGGATATTAGGAAAAACTTTTTCACTAGGAGGGTGGTGAAGCACTGGAATGGGTTACTAAGGGAGGTGGTGAAATCTCCTTCCTTAGAGGTCAGGCTTGAGGAAGCCCTGGCTGGGATGATTTAGCTGGGGATTGGTCCTGCTTTGAGCAGGGGGTTGGACTAGATACCTCCTGAGGTCCCTTCCAACCCTGATATTCTATGATTCTAGGTCAGCCCCACAATGCCACCTCTACTCTGTCCTCTTTCAGTATTACCCCAACATGCCAGTGACACACACACAGTACCAGAGACCCTCCCCTGTTGCAGAACACTTTGGGAACAGAGCACAGGAGCTGTATCACACAGTGTCAAGATCTCCTGGTTGCTCAAGTAAAACTGGGGCTTAGGTCCAGCCTAACGAACAGAAGGTTCCTACCCCCAGCCTTCTCTTCAAACACTGAGCCTACTCCACCCAGACCAGAATGTGCTTGGTCTGCTGGAGTCAGAGCTGCCAGTCCAGGGTTACTTATCACACAGACACTTGGTGCGTCCTTGAATGCTGGCTGGGAGTATCCAGACAGGGGAGCTCCAGCAGCAGAACACTGAATCTCACCCAGGATTACAGATGACAAAACTCCTGACTGCTCTGGATTGCACCCCAGCACATGAAAATGGCCTAGGTTGGTAGTGAAACTTCCTGAGACGTGAGTCTTGCTCCCCCATCACCATGTGTAATAGCCTGCAGGCTCCTTGGATCTTGGAATGCATCATTCCTGAAGTCACATGACCTGATGCGTCTTTTTCACATTCTGCTTTTCCAGACTAATTAGAGTCTCTTGCTCCTGAATTATAGCTTCTAATTTCCCAGTGTTCTCCACAGTCAGGGATTTTCCTACTCCCTCCCATTACACTGAACTCACTAGATTCCCTAGTACATAAAACTGGCCATATTGGGTCAGACCAAAGGTCCATCTAGCCCAGTGTCCTGTCTTCTGACAGTGGCCAATGCCAGGTGCCCCAGAGGGAATGAACAGAACAGGTCATCATCAAGTGATCCATCACCTGTCGTCTATTCTTAGGTTCTGGCAGTCAGTGGCTAGGGACACCATCCCTGCCCATCCTGGTTAATGGGCATTCATGGACCTATTCTCCATGAATTTATCTTGTTCTTTTTTTGAACCCTGTTCAAGTCTTGGCCTTCATAACATCCTCTGGCAAAGAGTTCAACAGGTTGACTGTGCATTGTGGGAAGAAATACTTCCTTTGGTTTGTTTTAAACCTGCTGCCTATTACTTTCATTGGGTAGCTCCTAGTTCTTGTTATCAGGAGGAGTAAATAACACTTCCTTGTTTACTTTCTCCACAGCAGTCTTGATTTTATAGACCTCTATCATAGACCCTTCGTTGTCTCTTTTCCAAGCTGAAAAGTCCCTGTCTTTTTAATCTCTCCACATATGGAAGCTGTTCCATACTCCTAATCATTTTTGTTGCCCTTTTCTGAATCTTTTCCAATTCCAGTATATCTTTTTTTGAGATGGGGTGATGACATCTGCACCCAGTATTCAAGATGTGGGTGTATCATGGATTTCTATAAATTTCAATATGATATTTTCTGTCTTATCTATTCATTTATTAATGATCCCAACATTCTGTTCTCTTTTTGACTGCAGCTGCACCTTGAGTGGATGTTTTTAGAGAACTATCCACAGTGACTCCAAGATCCTTCTCTTGAGTGGAAACAGGGATAGTTCAGTGGTTTGAGCACTGGCCTGCTAAACCAAGGGTTGTGAGCCCAATTTGGGGATCTGGGGCAAAATCAGTAGTTGGTCCTGCTAGAGAAGGCAGGGCTGCACTTGATGACCTTTCAGGGTCCCTTCCAGCTCTATGAGATAGGTATATCTCCATATATTATGGAGAGAGGAATAGCTCAGTGATTTGAGCATTGGCCTGCTAAACCCAGGGCTGTGAGCTCAATCCTCGGGCTCAACGGGTAGTGATCAACGGCTCCATGTCTAGTTGGCAGCCCGTTTCAAGTGGAGTGTCCCAAGGGTCGGTCCTGGGGCCGGTTTTGTTCAATATCTTCATAAATGATCTGGAGGATGGCGTGGACTGCACTCTCAGCAAGTTTGCAGATGGCACTAAACTTGGAGGAGTGGTAGATATGCTGAAGGGTAGGGATAGGATACAGAGGGACCTAGATAAATTAGAGGACTGGGCCAAAAGAAACTTGATGAGGTTCAACAAAGACAAGTGCAGAGTCCTGCACTTAGGACAGAAGAATCCCATTCACTGTTACAAACTAGGGAACGAATGGCTAGGAAGCAGTTCTGCAGAAAAAGACCTAGGGGTTATAGTGGACGAGAAGCTGGATATGAGTCAACAGTGTGCCCTTGTTGCCAAGAAGGCTAACGGCATTTTGGCCCGTATAAGTAGGGGCATTGCCAGCAGATCGAGGGATGTGATCATTCCCCTCTATTCGACATTGGTGAGGCCTCATCTGGAGTACTGAGTCCAGTTTTGGGCCCCACACTACAAGAAGGATATGGAAAACTTGGAAAAAGTCCAGCGGAGGGCAACAAAAATGATTAGGGGGCTGGAGCACATGACTTATGAGGAGAGGCTGAGGGAACTGGGATTGTTTAGTCTGCAGAAGAGAAGAATGAGGGGGGATTTGATAGCTGCTTTCAACTACCTGAAGGAGGGTTCCAAAGAGGATGGATCTAGACTGTTCTCAGTGGTAGCAGATGACAGAACAAGGAGTAATGGTCTCAAGTTGCAGTGGGGGAGGTTTAGGTTGGACATTAGGAAAAACTTTTTCACTAGGTGGGTGGTGAAGCACTGGAATGGGTTACCTAGGGAGGTGGTGGAATCTCCTTCCTTAGAGGTTTTTAAGGTCAGGCTTGACAAAGCCCTGGCTGGGATGATTTAGTTGGGGATTAGTCCTGCTTTGAGCAGGGGGTTGGACTAGATGACCTCCTGAGGTCCCTTCCAACCCTGATATTCTATGATTCTATGATCCTTGAGGGGGCCATTTTGGGATCTGGGGCAAAAATCTGTCTGGGGATTGGTCCTGCTTTGAGCAGGAGGTTGGACTAGATGACCTCCTGAGGTCCCTTCCAACCCTGATATTCTGTGATTTTGTATGTATAGTTGGGATTATGTTTTCCAATGGGCTGCACTATGTGCTATCCTGTCATCTAGTACTGCTGAGATCCTGCATTCAGTAATATCCCTGCCCTTCCTGTTCCATTTCTCCACTGAACCCCACCAGCCCATGGTTACTGTTCCCAGCTTCCCCAGGACTCTCTCATTGTCTCTGGACCTGTCTGTCAGCAAGAAGCAGTGCCAGGGAGACTTTCTCTCTCTGGAGTCTTCCATTTCTGGGACATGGATTTACCTTCTCTGTGTTGTAAGAGGCTCTGTCATAATGAGTGTCTGTGACATTAACCACAGTACAATCTGGACTGTTGAACAGCTGTGTCCCCTCAGTTCTCCAACCTGGGGTGCCTTTTCCACTGTTTTACCGTGAGAACAGCCCCTCTTGGCCAATTAACAGTCTCCAGCATGTAACTCGCTCCCAGCTACACAGAATTGAGTGCTGCTAGACAGCCACTCATGAATTACACCTCAGGAGAAAACCAGCAAATTCTCAAGTGCCAGACTTTCCCCCAGAAATGTGCATCTTGCACTGTCCAGCACGCTACTGAACAACGCAAGCTCATATGAAGTCTGTCATTTCATCAGTGGAAAATGACATGCAGCAGCCTTGTTATCCCAAATGGAATTTCCCACACACTTTAATCCAAACACACTGGTTAGATAAAACAATACAAGAAGATTAACTACCAAAAAAAAAAGATTTTAAGTGACTATGGGTAATGAGGCATAAAAGTCAGAATTGTTTACAAAAGAAATGGAAAGATAAAACACAAACTAATATCTAGGTTAACAAGCTAAAACGGATTCAAAGCAAATGTTTCTCTCACCATATGCTGAGACAGGCTGGTTTTCCTTTCAGCCAGGACTCCCCCTAACCTTCCCCTGCCGCCCTGAAGTTCAGTTCTTCAGGAGTTGTTGTCATGAGGAGAGGGAAGGGAGGCGGGATGGGGGAGGAGCATCTCAAGCGTTTTCCCCACCTCTTTTTATAAATGAGTCATAGAATATAGAATCATAGAACATCAGGGTTGGAAGGGACCTTCTCTTCTGCAAACTAAACAGTCCCAGTTCCCTCAGCCTCTCCTCATAAGTAATGTGCTCCAGCCCCCTGATCATTTTTGTTGCCTCCGCTGGACTCTCTCTCCAATTTTTCCAAATCCTTCTTGTAGTGTGGGGCCCAAAACTGGACACAGTACTCCAGATGAGGCCTCACCAATGCCGAATAGAGGGGAACGATCCCATCCCTCGATCTGCTGGCAATGCCCCTAATTATACAGCCCAAAATGCCGTTAGCCTTCTTGGCAACAAGGACACACTGTTGACTCATATCCAGCTTCTCATCCACTGTAACCCTAGGTCCTTTCCTGCAGAACTGCTTCCTAGCCACTCAATCCCTAGTCTGTAGCAGTGCACGGGATTTTTCCGTCCTAAGTGCAGGACTCTGCACTTGTCCTTGTTGAACCTCATCAGATTTTTTTTGGCCCAATCCTTAAATTTGTCTAGGTCCCTCTGTATCCTATCCCTACCCTCCAGCATATCTACCACTCTTCCCAGTTTAGTGTCATCTGCAAACTTGCTGAGGGTGCAGTCCACACCATCCTCCAGATCATTAAAGAAATTGAACAAAACTGGCCCCAGGACCGACCCTTGGGGCACTCCGCTTGATATCGGCTGCCAACTAGACATGGAGCCATTGATTGCTCCCCATTGAGCCCAATGTCTTGTTCACACCTTCCCCCTGCTGGAGAATGGCTATTTCACCAGCTGTTTGCCTTGCTGTCTCTGAGGAACTGGTCTGTGGGTGTTCCCCAGAATTGTAACTTTTTCAGTAATATCATACAGTAAAATCTCATCACTTTGCATACAGTGTTGCTACACATATATTAACAGGAAGATAATATTCAGTAGATTGAGTTTTCAAATGTTACCTCACAAGCCATACTTGTTCACTGGTTTACTAAGTGTGACACTGTATATAATTGTGAGACACTTCATATTATTATTAATAGCAATATTATAAAATTGCAATGAATCATGCTAATATGCCATGTAAGGCACCTGTTATGATTGTTATGATTTTCCAGGTATGAGATTCTTGTTTCTATGTTTGTATCACCTTTGTATTGTGAGTTATAAGCCTGGTCTACACTATGATTTTAGGTCAAATTTAGCAGCGTTACCTTAATTTAAGCCCGGACCCATCCACATGACGAAGCCCTTTTTTTTTCGACTTAAAGGGCTCTTTAAATCACTTTCTTTACTCCACCTCTGACAAGGGGATTAGTGCTGAAATCGGCTTTGCCGGGTTGAATTTGGGGTAGTGTGGATGCAATTTGACGGTATTGGGCTCTAGGAGCTATCCCAGAGTGCTCCATTGTGACCGCTCTGGACAGCGCTCTCAACTCAGATGCACTGGCCAGGTAGACAGGAAAAGGCCCGCAAACTTTTTAATCTCATTTCCTGTTTGGCCAGCATGGCAAGGTGCAGGTGAGTGCAGATCGCATCAGCAGAGGTGACCATGATGGAGTTCCAGGATTGCAAAAGAGCTCCAGCATGGACCGAACGGGAGGTACGGGATCTCATCGCTGTATGGGGAGATGAATCTGTGCTAGCTGAACTCTGTTCCAGTAAATGAAATGCCAAAACATTTGAAAAAGTCTTCAAGGGCATGAAGGACAGAGACGCACAGCAGTGCCGCATGAAAATTAAGAAGCTACGGCAAGCCTACCAAAAAACCAGAGAGGCAAACGGCCGCTACTGGTCAGAGCCCCGAACATGCCACTTTTATGATGAGCTGCATGCCATGCTAGGGGGTGCAGCCACCACTACCCCAACCCTGTGCTTTGACTCTGTCAGTTGAGAATCACACAACATGGAAGCGGGTTTTGGGGACGAGGAAAATGATGATGGAGATTGATGATAGCTCACAGCAAGGAAGTGGAGAAACCAGTTTCTCCAACAGCCGGGATATGTTTTTCACCCTGGACCTGGAGCCAGTAACCCCCCAACCCACTCAAGGTGTGCTCTCAGACCTAGACCCTGAAGGCGGAGAAAGGACCTCTGGTGAGTGTACCTTTGTAAATATTACACATGGTTTAAAAGCAAGCGTGTTTAATGATTAATTTGCCTTGGCATTCGCAGCTAGTACAGCTACTGGAAAAGTCTGTTAACGTGTATGGGGATGGAGAGGAAATCCTCCAGGGACATCTCCATAAAACTCACCTGGATGTGCTCCCAAAGCCTTTGCAGAAGGTTTCTGGGCAGTGCAGCCTTATTCTGTCCTCCATGGTAGGACACTTTACCATGCCAGGCCAGTAGCAGGTAGTCAGGAATCATTGCAGAACAAAGCATGGCAGCGTATGGTCCCTGGTCTTTGCTGGCATTCAAACATCTGTTCCTTATCTCTCTGTGTTATCCTCAGGAGAGTGATATCATTCTTGTTCACCGGGTTGAAATAGGGTGATTTTATTAAGGGGACATTCAGAGGTGCCCGTTCTTGCTCGGCTGTTTGGCTGTGGCTGAACAGAAATGTTCCTCGCTGTTAGCCACATGGTGGGGGGAGAGGTGAAGCGATCATCCCAGAGAATTGTGTGTGTGGATGGGAGGTTATTTGGGTTTGTGCTGCACGCTAACCCGCAAACTGCAGCCCCTCCTTTTAAATTGCCAACCCATTTTAAATGACCAATCCAACAGCTTGGTATGGGAAATGAGGGCGCTGCTGTTTGAAACCATTCCCACATGTTATGAATGTTAAAGAAGCTAAAAGACTGTGGCTTACCATGGCTGCCTGCAAGCCGAATTCCTTTGCCTGGCACTGCATGAGTGATCTCTCCCACCAAACCGGCAGGCCCTCAATATATAAGAGGCAAAATGTGACCTTGTAACGAAAGCACATGTGCTATGTAATGTGAACAGCAAGGTTTAACGTGAAAGATTGTACCCATTGTTCTCTAAAATGTCTTTTTAACTACCACTCTCCCTTTTCCTCCACCAGCTGCAAATGTTTCTCCTTCGAAGAGACTAGCGATGATTTAGAAGGCGAAAAAAAACTCACTCAGGATGAAATGTTCTCTGAGCTCCTGCTGTCCTCCCACACTGACAGAGGCAGACAATGTCAGAGTGCAGGAAAGCACAATATGAATGCGAGGAGAGGTGGCGGGCTGAAGATGATAGGTGGCGTCAGCTTGCTGACAGAAGGCAGGAGTCAGTCCCCAAGTTGCTGGAGCATCAAACTCATATGCTTCAGCATATGGTTGAGCTGCAGGAAAGGCAGCAGGAGCACAGACCGCCACTACAGCCCCTGTGTAACCGACCGCCCTCCTTCCCAAGTTCCATAGCCTCCTCACCCAGACGCCCAAGAACGCAGTGGGGGGGCCTCCGGCCTCCCAGCTACTCCACCCCAGAGGATTGCACAAGCAACAGAAGGCTGGGCCTTCCATAAATTTTAAAGTTGTTAAGTTTTAAAGTGCAGTGTGGCCTTGTCCTTCCCTCCTCCCCCACCCCACCCCACCTGGTGCTTCCGTCCTCCTCTACCCCTCCCGGGCTACCTTGGCAGTTATCCCCCTATTTGTGTGATGAATTAATAAAGAATGCATGAATGTGAAGCAACAATGACTTTATTGCCTCTGCAAGTGGTGATCAAAGGGGGGAGGGGAGGGGAGGGTAGCTAGCTTACAGGGAAATAGAGTGAACCAGGGGAGTGGGGGGGGGCTTATCAAGGAAAAACAGAACTTTCACACCGTAGCCTGGCCAGTCATGAAACTGGCTTTCAAAGCTTCTCTGATGCGCAGCGCGCCCTCTTGTACTCTTCTAACCTCCCTGGTGTCTGGCTGTGCGTAGTCAGCAGCCAGGCAATTTGCCTCAACTCCCACCCCATAAACGTCTCCCTCTTACTCTCTCAGATATTGTGGAGCACACAGCAAGCAATTCCCAAACAATGGGAATATTGGTTTTGCTGAGGTCTATCTGAGTCAGTAAACTGCACCAGCGTGCTTTTAAATGTCCAAATGCACATTCCACCACCATTCTGCACTTGCTCAGCCTATAGTTGAACAGTTCCTGACTACAGTCCAGGCTGCCTGTGTACGGCTTTATGAGCCATGGCATTAAGGGGTAGGCTGGGTCCCCAGGGATAACTATAGGCATTTCAACATCCCCAACGGTTATTTTCTGGTCTGGGAAGAAAATCCCTTACTGCATCTTTTGAAACAGACCAGAGTTTCTGAAGACGCGAGCGTCATGTATCTTTCCCAGCCATCCCATGTTGATGTTGATGAAATGTCCCTTGTGATCCATCAGTGCTTGCAGCAGCATTGAAAAGTACCCCTTTCAGTTTATGTACAGTTTATTCTTGGTGCTCCGGTGCCAAGATAGGGCTATGGGTTCCGTCTATCGCCCTTCCAGTTAGGGAATCCCATTTCAGCAAAGCCATCCACTATGACCTGCACATTTCCCAGAGTCACTACCCTTGATAGCAGCAGCTCTTTGATTGTGTTGGCTAGTTGGATCAAAGCAGCCTCCACAGTAGATTTGCCCACTCCAAATTGATGCCTGACTGACCGGTAGCTGTCTGGCGTTGCAAGCTTCCAGAGGGCTATCGCCACTCGCTTCTCAACTGTGAGGGCTGCTCTCATCTTGGTATTCTGGTGCTTCAGGGCAGAGGAAAGAAAGTCACAAAGTTCCATGAAAGTGCCCTTATGCATGTGAAAGTTTCGCAGCCACTGGGAATCGTCCCAGACCCGCAACATTTTGCAGTCCCACCAGTCTGTGCTTGTTTCCCGGGCCCAGAATTGGCGTTCCACAGCATGAACCTGCCCCATTAACACCATTAATTGTGCACATTGCTGGGGCCCGTACTTTGTGAGACGTCTATGTCCTCATCACGCTCAACACTGTGCTGCCGTAGCCTCCTCACCTGGTTTTGCTTTGGCAGGTTCTGGTTCTGCATATATTCCAGGATAACGCGCATGGTGTTTACAGTGCTCATAATTGCTGCGGTGATCTGAGCGGGCTCCATGATCCCAGTGCTATGGCATCTGGGCTGAAAAAAGTGCAAAACGATTGTCTGCCATTGCTCTGACGGAGGGAGGGGCGACTGATGACATGGCTTACAGGGAATTAAAATCCACAAAGGGGGTGGCTTTGCATCAAGGAGAAACACTAACAACTGTCACACAGAATGGCCCCCTCAAGGATTGAACTCAAAACCCTGGGTTTAGCAGGCCGTTGATTTCACGGAGGGAGGGAGGAAACGAATACAAAACAAATCAGGTCTATTTCTTGTTTTGATCCACTCCATCTATCTTTTACATCTTAGGCTGGCAGCAGACGGTGCAGTACGACTGCTAGCCATCATCATCTCCTGGGTGCTCGGCAAAAGATGGGAATGACCTGGCTCAGTCACTCCCATGTCTTCCCAGACGCCCCTGACCGACCTCACCAAGGTTGGCCAAAAGAGCACCCAGGAATACGACAAAGACAGCTACCAATCGTAATGCACCATCTGCTGCCAAAAGGCAATGAGCTGCTGCTGTGTAGCAATGCAGTCCCATGTCTGCCAGCACCCAGGAGATGTACAGTGACAGTGAGCTGAGTGGGCTCCATGCTTGCCATGGTATGGCATTTGCACAGGTAACCCAGGAATAAAGGTGTGAAACAATTGTCTGCTGTTGCTTTCATGGAGCGGGAGCCTGATGACATGTACCCAGAATCACCCGCGACACTATTTTTGCCCCATCAGGCATTGGGATCTCAACCCAGAATTCCAATGGGTGGTGGAGACTGTGGGAGTTGTGGGATAGCTACTCACAGCTACCCACAGTGCAATGCTCCAGAAATCTATGCTAGCCTCAGTACTGTGGACGCAGTCCGCCGACTTAATGCACTTAGAGCATTTTGTGTGGGGACACACACAATTGACTATAAAAACGATTACTAAAAAACTGACTTCTATAAATTCAACCTAATTTCATAGTGTAGACATACCCATAGATATGCAGATATGGATATATCTGTATTTCCAGACTTGTGCAGTGTTTCTGGGGGACACCCCCAGGCAGAATGGCATTGGCAGTACCCAGCCTGTTTAATGGCCCATGAAGAATCATTAGGTGTAGCAAGTGTGGCCAACCTGAGCCTGAGAGAGAGCCAGAATTTACCAATGTACATTGCCAAAGAGCCCAGTAATATGTAATGATTATATACATATATCTATATATGTGTGTGTATATGTAGATAGATATGGGACTTCTGGAAATCTTGTCTTTCAACAATTCCCTTGAAGTTTGGTTTCTGTTCAGTTGTGCTCACATGCAGCAGTTCTCTTAAGACGGATTGGTGCTTGGATTTCACGTGTTTGAGTGTCAAGAAAACAGACTCCCAAAGAGAGGTCAAGGCAAACATCAAGATTAATTTTAGGGCCACACCTCTGATGTTGGGGTATTTATCCTTCGGTACAGATTTCCAGAAAGTAAGGGTCCCCCTGTGTCTTCTGAACAGATTTCAATCTGTCATCTTCCAAAAGTTCTATTATTTCCATCTGGGATGTTGCTTCATCAGTGACTAAAGAGGGCTTCAGACAATTGGCTTCAGCACTAAAAGGGTCAATCAGAAATCTGTTTTGAGGTCTTTTCTGCTGCAAATCTTGGAATCTTTCCTCAAAACTGTCCTTAAGATCTTTAATCAGGCTCACATATCTAGTTGCGCTCCATTTTAGTGGTTCTGCTGCATCTTATTTTGAACTGGCATAAAGTAGTGACATTGAGGGAAAGTATAGACTCATAGACTTTAAGGTCAGAAGGGACCATTATGATCATCTAGTCTGACCTGCACAATGCAGGCCACAGAATCTCACTCACCCACTCCTGTAACAAACCCCTAACCCATGTCTGAGTTATTGAAGTGCTCAAATTGTGGTTTGAAGACCTCAAGCTGCAGAGAATCCTCCAGCAAGTGACCCCTGCCCCATGCAGAAGAAGGCGAAAAACCTCCAGGGCCTCTGCCAATCTGCCCTGAAGGAAAATTCCTTCACAACCCCAAATATGGCGATCAGTTAAACCCTGAGCATATGGGCAAGACTCACCAGCCATCACTCAGGAAAGAATTTTCTGTAGTAACTCAGATCCCACCCCAGCTAACAACCCATCACAGGCCACTTACCTGCTGATAATCAAAGATTAATTGCCAAAATTAGGCTATCCCATCATACCATCCCCTCCATAAATTTATCAAGCTTAGTCTTGAAGCCAGGTATGTCTTTTGCCCCCACTACTCCCCTTGGAAGGCTGTTCCAGAACTTCACTCCTCTAATGGTTAGAAACCTAATTTCAAGTCTAAACTTCCTAGTGTCCAGTTTATATCCATTTGTTCTTGTGTCCACATTGGTACTAAGCTTAAATAATTCCTCTCCCTCACTGATATTTATTCCTCTGATATATTTATAAAGAGCAATCATATCTCCCCTCAACCTTCTTTTGGTTAGGCTAAACAAGCCAAACTCTTTCAGTCTCCTTTCCATTCCTCAGATCATCCTCTTAGCCCTTCTCTGTACCTGTTCCAGTTTGAATTCATTCTTCTTAAACGTGGGAGACCAGAACTGCACACAGTATTCCAGATGAGGTCTCACCAGTGCCTTATATAACGGTACTAACGCCTCCTTCTCTTTGCTGGAAATACCTCGCCTGATGCATCCTAAAACTGCATTAACTTTTTTACAGCCATATCACATTGGCGGCTCATAGTCATCCTGTGATCAACCAATACTCCAAGGTCCTTCTCCTCCTCTGTTACTTCCAATTGATGTGTCCCCAATTTATAACTAAAATTCTTGTTATTAATCCCTAAATGCATGACCTTGCACTTTTCACTATTAAATTTCATCCTATTACTATTACTCCAGTTTACAAGGTCATCCCAGTCCATCTCTGTGTTAGCAATACCTCCCAGCTTTGTGTCATCCGCAAACTTTATTAGCACATTCCCACTTTTTGTGCCAAGGTCAGTAATAAAAAGATTGGTTCCAAAACCGATCCCTGAGGAACTCCACTAGTAACCTCCTTCCAGCCTGACAGTTCACCTTTCAGTACAACCCGTTGTAGTCTCCCCTTTAACCAGTTCCTTATCCACCTTTCCATTTTCATATTGATCCCCATCTTTTCCAATTTAGCTAATAATTCCCCATGTGGAACCGTGTCAAATGCCTCACTGAAATCGAGGTAAATTAGATCCACTGCGTTTCCTTTGTCTAGAAAATCTGTTACCTTCTCAAAGAAGGAGATCAGGTTGGTTTGGCACGATCTACCTTTTGTGAAACCATGTTGTATTTTGTCCCAATTACCATTGACCTCAATGTCCTTAACTACTTTCTCCTTCAAAATTTTTTCCAAGACGTTGCATACTACAGATGTCAAACTAACAGGCCTATAGTTGCTCGGATCACTTTTTTTCCCTTTCTTAAAAATAGGAACTATGTTAGCAATTCTCCAGTCATACGGTACAACCCCTGAGTTTACTGATTCATTAAAAATTCTTGCTAATGGGCTTGCAATTTCATGTGCCAGTTTCTTTAATAGTCTTGGATGAAGATTATCTGGGCCCTCCGATTTTGTCCCATTAAGCTGTTTGAGTTTGGCTTCTACCTCGGATGTGGTAATATCTACCTCCATATCCTCATTCCTGTTTGTCATCCTACCATTATTCCTAAGCACCTCATTAGCCTCATTAAAGACTGAGGCAAAGTCTTTGTTTAGATATTGGGCCAGTATGTCAGTTCTCATGCAATGCTACAGATTAGGGACTGAGTGGCTAGGAAGCAGTTCTGCAGAAAAGGACCCAGGGGTTACAGGTTACGAGTCAACAGTGTGCCCTTGTTGCCAAGAAGGCTAACGGCATTTTGGGCTGTATAAGTAGGGGCATTGCCAGCAGATCAAGGGACGTAATCATTCCCTTCTATTCAGCATTGGGGAGATCTCATTTGGAGTACTGTGTCCAGTTTTGGGCCCCACACTGGACACAGAAGGATGTGGAAAAATTGGAGAGAGTCCAGCAGAGGGCAACAAAAATGATTAGGGAGCTGGAGCACATGATTTATGAGGAGAAGCTGAGGGAACTGGGATTATTTAGTCTGCAGAAGGGAAGAATGAGGGAGTATTTGATAGCAGCCTTCAACTACCTGAAGGGAGGTTACAAAGAGGATGGAGCTTGACTGTTCTCAGTGGTGGCAGATGACAGAATAAGGAGCAATGGTGTTGAGGTGTAGGTTGGATATTAAGAAAAACTATTTCACTAGGAGAGTGGTGAAGCACTGGAATGGGTCACCTAGGGAGGTGGTGGAATCTCCATCATTAGAGGTTTTTAAGGTCAGGCTTGACACAGTGCTGGCTGGGATGATTTAGTTGGGGATTGGTCCTGCTTTGAGCAGGGAGTTGGAGTAGATGACCTCCTGAGATCCCTTCCAACCGTGATATTTTATGATTCTATGATTCTCTCCCTCTGTGAAACAACTGCAGTTTGTTCATGAACTAGATCAGACAGCAACCGAAATTTTCCTTGTAAGTCCACGTTTATTTTATTCAAATGCAGCAGCATGTGTGCAAGAAATGCCAAGTCTAGAACCCATCCAGGATCTGTAAGTTCAGGATGTATTCTGTGCTTCTCCTCCATAAACAATTTTACTGGTTCTGGGAGCTCAAAAAAACAGGAATTAACTTTACCTCTCGAGAGCCATCGAACTGCACAGTGAAATTGTCAGGGGAGTCATCTTCATCCAGTTCTTCAATCAGATTTTGAAATTGTCTATGGTTGAGTGCATTTGAGAGAATGAAATTCACAATGTGCAAGACAGGTTTCATGACGTGATCAAATTGGAGATTTATATATATCAGTTGCTCCCGATGAATAATAGTGAAATGTTCAAAATTCGGGAAAGCTCTTGTTAGACTTACAAAGCCCTACTAATCCATTCATAGATCCCCACATGGATGGAGCCCTGTCCGTTGCAATGGCAGTGAGCCTTTGTAAAGGCAAGTGGCTTTTCACAACTACCTACATCAACACCTCCTTTAGAGCTCATCCCCGAGTTCTGTCCTTTAGTGACGTGATATCGAGGAGTTTTTCCCTTACAACACAGTCATCAGACACAGTGCAGACAAATACTGATAATAAGGTTTATCCTGTGTATGGCATGACTCATCCAAAGCGATGCTCAAATACTGACACTGCTGAAGTTGCGAGTGCAGTTGTGATTCGATGTCGCTGTTCAGGTTGGAGATTCTGCATTCTATTGTGTGGTGTGAAAGCTGAAGGCCAGAAATTTTCTTCTGTAGGTTCTTGTTCTCTGGTGACAGGACTGAAATCACAGAAGTGAGGCAATTTTTTATAAACTTCAGAGTAGGGCTTTTTCACACGGTCTGTGTACCAGGCCTCATAATAGGAGGCTAACGTTACAGTCTGCGATTGGTTGGCACATCTGGTGAAGAACTGGGCTTCTACATCTGTTTGTTCATAGAATCATAGAATTCAAGATCAGAAGGGACCATTATGATCATCTAGTCTGACCTCCTGCAAGATGCAGGCCACATAAGCCGATCCACCCACTCCTGAAATAATTCTCTCCCTTGACTCTGCTGTTGAATGCTCCAAATCATGATTTAAAGACTTCAAGTAGCAGATAATCCACCAGCAAGCGACCCCTGCCCCATGCTTCGGAGGAAGGCGAAAAACCTCCAGGGCCACTGCCAATCTACCCTGGAGGAAAATTCCTTCCCGACCCCAAATATGGCGATCAGCTGAACCCCCAGCATGCGGGCAAGACTCTCCAGCCAGACCCTCTGGAAAAAGGCTAACAATATCCTATCATTGACCCTTTGTACTAATTACTATTGTGGCATGTTATTGACCTATTGACTAAACCCGTTATCCTATCATACCATCTCCTCCATAAACTTATCTAGCTTAATCTTAAAGTCATGGAGGTCCTTCGCCCCCACTGTTTCCCTCGGTAGGCTGTTCCAGAATTGCACTCCTCTAATGGTTAGAAACCTTCGTCTAATTTCAAGCCTAAATTTCCTGACTGACAATTTATATCCGTTTGTCCTCGTGTCCACATTAGCACTGAGCTGAAATAATTCCTCTCCTTCCCTGGTATTTATCCCTCTGATATATTTAAAGAGTGCAATCATATCTCCTCTTATCCTTCTTTTGGTTAAGGAAAACAAACCGAGCTCCTCAAGTCTCCTTTCATACGACAGGCTTTCCATTCCTCGGATCATTCTAGTGGCCCTTCTTTGTACCCGTTCCAGTTTGAATTCATCCTTCTTAAACATGGGAGACCAAAACTGCACACAATACTCCAAATGAGGTCTCACCAACGCCTTATATAACGGGACTAGCACCTCCTTATCTCTACTAGAAATACCTCGCCTAATGCATCCCAAGACCGCATTAGCTTTTTTAGCGGCCACATCACATTGCCTACTCATAGTCATCCTACGATCAACCAGGACTCCTAGGTCCTTCTCCTTCTCCGTTACTTCCAACTCGTGCGTCCCCAGCTTATAACTAAAATTCTTGTTAGTCATCCCTAAATGCATAACCTTACACTTTTCACTATTGTATTTCATCCTGTTACTAATACTCCAGTTTACAAGGTCATCCAAATCTCCCTGGAGGATATCCCGATCCTTTTCCGAATTGGCAATACCTCCCAACTTTGTGTCATCCGCAAACTTTATCAGCCCACTCCTACTTTTGGTTCCGAGGTCAGCGATAAATAGATTGAATAAAATCGGACCCAAAACCGAACCTTGAGGAACTCCACTGGTAACCCCCCTCCAACCCGACAGATCACCCTTCAATACGACCCTCTGCAGTCTCCCCTTTAACCAGCTCCTTATCCACCTCTGGATTTTCATTTCGATCCCCATCTTTTCCAATTTAACCAGTAATTCCTCATGCGGTACCGTATCAAACGCCTTACTGAAATCAAGATATATTAGATCCACCGCATTTCCCTTGTCTAAAAAATCTGTTACTTTCTCAAAGAAGGAGATCAGGTTGGTTTGGCACGATCTACCTTTCGTAAAACCATGCTGTAATTTGTCCCAGTTGCCATCGGCCTCAAGGTCCGTAACCACTCTCTCCTTTAAAAATTTTTCCATGACTTTGCATACTACAGATGTTTGTTGTTTCAAAATTTTCAGTTTTAAAGTGCAGAGTTCAGAACCTTGTGGGAATTCTTGAGCCATATGTGCATGGCTAGAAGCGAAATGATGCTGCAGGTTTGAACTGAGACACACAGGTCTGGCAAAGAAGACACATGGCCTTACCATGATGTTCAACGGAAAAGTACTTATTCTCCCACTCCTGTTGGAAGCCTCAATTTTCATCTCTGTATTTTCTTTCCTGTTTGCACTTGCTGTCCATTGTTAGATGGTGTAAGAAAAATTTTGATTAAAAATGTCCACACCAGCTAATCACTGTGTGCTTTATTCAAGGAGACATTGGTGCTGGCCATGGGGTGCTGGACCCCTGGCTCTGTCCCAGGCCCTGCCCCCCACTCCACCCCTTTCCCCAAGTCCCCCTGCCTCTTCCTGCCTCCTCCCCTGACTCTAGCTTTGTCCTTGCTCCTCTCCCCCCCGCAAGGCTCCTGCGCGTTGCAAAACAGCTGATCACAGTGGAGGCACAGGGGGGAGGCACTGGGGGAGGGAGGGGGGAGGCTGCACACCGTGTCCTTGCTCCCTCCCCCCACCCCCCAGCGCTAGGGGAAGAAGGGGGCTGCATGCCACATCCTCACTTCTGCACCCTTTCCCTCCAGAGTCTCCTAAACACCGCAAAGCAACCAATCACAGCGGGCAAGACGCACGGGGGAGGGAGGAGGAGGCGCTGATCGGGGAGGCTGCCAGTGGGTGGGAGGCACGGGGGGAGGGAAGGAGGGCTGATAGGGTTGCTGGTGGGTGCTGAGCAACCACCATTTTTTCCCCATTGTCTTTAGCAGGAGTCACATATTAACTTCTGAAGATCTTTTCCGGAGCCACAGGTTGGCCACCCCTAAGCTGCACGATGAACCCATGGAAAAGACCAAAGGAATACACCTATTGAGTCAGCCTGCCCTGACCTTGGCATTTTCAGTGAGGACTGCCCCAGGCCCACCAGGTCACACTAAGTAGTGAAGTTAAATTAATAGAATGTTTTTTATGAAATCACCTGAACTCCTTTGTTTTCTTTCATCTGAGCAGGGTTTCCAGTTTCCAAACCTGATATAATCTCCCAGCTGGAACAAGGGGAAGAGCCATGGGTTCCAGACCTCCAGGGTTCAGAGGAAAGAGAGATCCTGAGAGCTCCCTGCACAGGTGAGGAAACATTAAACCACCTCAGAATCTGTAAGTGCCTGAAGGAAGCATCTGGGATGCCCTATAAAGCCCCTGGGAGGTCTCTCAGTTCATTATTGTCCTTAGCAGGGGTTGTATCCTCAGGGTAAATATAGCTCATGGCTTCCTATAGATCCTAGCTCACACCAGGCAGTAGCTTCCTCCCTGCAAATGTGGATGGGATATGAAGGCTGAATTGATCCTCCTCCTCTCTCCTATTTGAGGAAAGAGTTTGGGGGAGTTCAGTTTCTGATTTTTATTTGACCTCTCTCCAGCACTTGGTTTGGTCTTCCCCTTTCCATCCCTATTTGAGGTTTCTGTCTCTATCACAGCAGGTGATGCAATTCTTTGTGAGAATGAGCAGAATTCTCAGCAGGAAGATGCTAAGCAAGTGGATAAGTATGGAGCATTATTGCAGAGATCGAAAAGGAATGTGTCCAGGAGTCATGAGCAGGGAAAATCCTGTGAGATTCAGCACAGACCAGAGAGAGAGCAGGGAAACCAGCCAGGAGAGAAAGTGGGTAAATATATTTACTCTCAGAGAACTCAGGAGAACCTCAAGGAAACCACAACCCAGCAGAAAATCCTCATAAAAAAGAGAAAAAATACATGCACTGAGGGTGGGAAAAACTTAAGTGACTGCTCAGCCCTTATTAAACATCAGAGAATCCACATAAGAGAGAGGCCCTATGAATGCAGTGAGTGTGGGAAAAACTTCACTCACAGATCTGGCCTTTTTCAACATCAGAGAATCCACACAGGGGAGAGGCCCCATGAATGCAGTGAGTGTGGGAAAACCTTCATTCGGCGGTCACATCTTATTACACATCAGAGAATCCACACAGGAGAGAAACCCAATGAATGCAGTGAGTGTGGAGAAACCTTCGGTCAACTCTCAAGCCTTGTTAGTCATCAGAGAGTCCACACAGGGGAGAGGCCCTATGAATGCAGTGAGTGTGGGAAAACCTTCAGTCAACGCTCAAGCCTTGTTAGTCATCAGAGAATCCACACAGGGGAAAGGCCCTATGAATGCAGTGAGTGTGGAAAAACCTTCAATCACAGCTCACACCTTATTACCCATCAGAGAATCCACACCAGCAAGAGGCCCTGTGAATGCAGTGATTGTGGGAAAACCTTCAGTTGCAGCTCACACCTTATTACCCATCGTAGAATCCACACAGGAGAGCGGCCATATGAATGCAGTGTGTGTGGGAAAACCTTCAATTGCAGCTCACACCTTATTACCCATCAGAGAATCCACACCGGAGAGCGGCCGTATGAATGCAGTGAGTGTGGGAAAACCTTCAATCGCAGCTCAAACCTTATTACCCATCAGAGAATCCACACGAGGGAGCGGCCCTATGAATGCAGTGTGTGTGGGAAAAGCTTCACTAACAGAGCAGCCCATCTTAATCATCAGAGAATCCACACAGGGGAGAGACCATATGAATGCAGTGTGTGTGGGAAAAACTTCACTCATAGATCAGGCCTTTTTCAACATCAGAGAATCCACACAGGGGAGAGGCCCCATGAATGCAGTGAGTGTGGGAAAACCTTCATTCGGCGCTCACATCTTATTATACATCAGAGAACCCATACAGGAGAGAAACCCAATGAATGCAGTGTGTGTGGAGAAACCTTCGGTCAACGTTCAAGCCTTGTTAGTCATCAAAGAGTCCACACAGGGGAGAGGCCCTATGAATGCAGTGTTTGCGGGAAAACCTTCATTCGATGCTCACATCTTATTACACATCGGAGGATGCACACAGATGAGAAACCCTATGAATGCAGTGAGTGTGGGAAAACCTTTTTTTGGAGCTCAGCCCATGTTAGGCACCAGAGAACCTGCAAGGGAGATCAACACCGTAAAAGCCACTAGAGCTATCAATACTTTTTCCCTTTAATACTTTGGCTGATTCCCACATAGTGACCTTTAAAGCTCTTTGAACTGTTTGCAGCACTGTTATCACTCAGCTTGTCCAGATGAGTGGCCCATTTTGGCCTTTTGCAGTTCACCCTGTTTCGAGGTGGACCCATTTGTCCTTTCTATCAGCTCCATTGTCTCATGAGTAATTTGAGTGTGCCCTTCCTACCGGGAACCAGGGAGCGTCACATTTATACCATTCCTCCTATTGCAGACTTATTGTTAGTCACCAGTGATGCAGATTGTATCATTGCCAGTTGTTCTCACATTGCTCTGGGTTATGCTGAAGAGCAGTTATATTGGGAACTTTTAAAATTATATTTCAATGAAGAGGAGCAGGGGCAGGAAAAAAGTGTCATTTCAGCCTCTGTGACACTGGAAGGAGATGGGGTGACTCAGAGATTCCCTCCTTCCCCATCACTGCAGAACTGTTACCTTTTGCCTGAGCCAAGCAGAGTTTATCTTCATCACATTCCATCCATCCAGTTCTCAAAGTGTCATGTGATGAAGTGTTCTCAGGTGTCTGTGCATGGAGATGATGCGTTGACTTCTTTTATCCTATATCAGCGTCGCTATGACTGGAGATGAAAGTGTCAAAGATCTGGAAGGAGAATTCAAATGGATCCCAAACACAGTGTGATCATTTGGAGTTTAAATCCCAGGTTCCATCTATTGGTAAAGCCACTTCTGTCAAGGTGGCTGTTTTGTCCCCCATTATGGGGATGCTAGTATACTAAAAAAAAATTAAATAACAAAACAGACTATTGAGACAGTGCTGAGTGAAGCAGGTTTGAATGGATCAGAGGATAATGTGATGGGAGAATCTCTTGTTCTGATTCTGAATAATCAGATGTAACCTGCTCTGGAATTTCACGTGACACTTTCATTGTCATGTATTCTATCTCTGTGACCAGTATCAGAGGGGTCGCCGTGTTAGTCTGGATCTGTAAAAAGTGAGAGAGAGTCCTGTGGCACCTTTAAGACTAAGATATGTATTGGAGCATAAGCTTTCATGGGTGAATACCCACTTTGTCAGACGCATGTTAGTCTGACTCTCTGTTGCTTATATCTGTGATGTGGGTTTCTATAGAATCATAGAATCATAGAATCTCAGGGTTGGAAGGGACCTCAGGAGGTCATCTAGTCCAACCCCCTGCTCAAAGCAGGACCAAACCCAACTAAATCATCCCAGCCAGGGCTTTGTCAAGCCTGACCTTAAAAACCTCTAAGGAAGGAGATTCCACCACCTCCCTAGGTAACCCATTCCAGTGCTTCACCACCCTACTAGTGAAAAAGTTTTTCCTAATATCCAACCTAAACCTCCCCCTCTGCAACTTGAGACCATTACTCCTTGTTCTGTCATCTTCTACCACTGAGAACAGTCTAGATCCATCCTCTTTGGAACCCCCTTTCAGGTAGTTGAAAGCAGCTATCAAATCCCCCCTCATTCTTCTCTTCTGCAGACTAAACAATCCCAGTTCCCTCAGCCTCATGTGCTCTAGCCCCCTAATCATTTTTGTTGCCCTCCGCTGGACTCTCTCCAATTTATCCACATCCTTCTTGTAGTGTGGGGCCCAAAACTGGACACAGTACTCCAAATGAGGCCTCACCAGTGCTGAGTAGAGGGGAATGATCACATCCCTCGATCTGCTGGAAATGCCTCTACTTATACAACCCAAAATGCCATTAGCCTTCTTGGCAACAAGGGCACACTGTTGACTCATAGGCACACTGTTGACTCACTATCTTTCCTGAAGGCTGTTTGGTCACCCAGTTGGATATTAGTTCAGTTTGATAGGATGTAACTCACATGTATTGGAGAATTTAAGACAAATGACCCTTTGCTAAAGTCGTCATTTCTCACTTCAGCTTTGCTCTTCCCCATCCCTCCATGTTGACATGGAGAAAGTGCAAGTGCAGTTCTGTCAACAGGAGAGAACTCTCCAATTTACTGGACATGCTAACAAATAAACAGCAGTGATTTAAAATCTCCACTTGGAAATGGTGAACAACAGCAGAATCCCAACTAACTGAAGGAAGTGCATCTGATCTCAGTGTAGTTCAATTGTTGAAGTCAATATTGTCACAGATGATGTGGAGAGATAATTCCATGGTAAGTGATTTTGAAGTAGGCAAAATGCCCATGTGTTTGGTTCCCAAAGCATTTGTAACCCAAGCCCTACAGAAGATTTATCCTAGCTAATTCTATGGTATGGGAGATGCTGCCCTTCATGACGCAGATATTGAGGAAATAGAAGTGCGGGTTTTGTTGAATTTAACCTTTGTAGTTGCTGAAAATGAGTATAAAATGAAATCAGTTTTGGAAATCTAATAGCTGCAGAAAAATAGCTATTTTTGAATAGAAACTCCAGCTCTGATAACTAACAGAGATTCTGATCCAGGCCTGTATCCTGTCCCTTGCCTGGACCTGTGCCACCAAATTAAAGAAAAACTGGGCATGTTTCAGGAAGCCATTCCTCATTAACACTGCTGAGATTTTGAGTGGTTTTGTAAAGGATTCTACTTCAGAGAAGTGTAAATTTACCCTAACTAAGGTCAAGGATTTGAAAAGAACTGGGATTGAAAGAGTCCACACCCAGTTCTTGGTTTCCATCCCAGTAAAAAAATCTGTGGTGACCAATGACCCAAGGGAAATTGTTTGTAGAACTCCACTTCCTAGTTCAGTGTCACTGATTACAATTCCAAAGGATACCAGGGTTAGACTAAGAACAATCATCCTTCACAGTTTGGATCCAAAGAGAGAGAGCTTCATAGGACATTCCTTCCCCATGGATCCCAAACTGGATGCCTGATTGGGTAACAAGGACTTTCAGGCTGTAGAAATGATGGTAACCAATGAGGCAACGAATGTGTCAGGCTTCAGTTTCAGACTTCCGGATACTTACATGTTGAGTCCTGATTCTATGGTTTTGTATCTGACACTGTGGCTACACAATAAATCTGATGTTGGCGCAGCTGCACCAATGTAGCTGCACTGCTGTAGCACTGCTATTACAGACACTCTAAGCCAATGGGAGAGATTGCTCCCATTGGACTTTATTAGTCCAGCCCCACAAGCGGCGGTGGCTATGTTAGCAGGAGAAGTTCTCCTGCTGATGTAGCACTATGTACTCAGGGGGTTAGGGCTGTGTAACTACATTGCAACTACGTTGCACACCCCTGAGCAATACAGTAACTCCTCACTTAAAGTCAGCCAGGTTAAAATTGTTTCGTTGTTATGTTGCTGATCAGTTAGGGAACATGCTCATTTAAAGTTGTGCAATGTTCCCTTCTAACATCGTTTGGCAGCCGCCTGCTTTGTCCACTGCTTGCAGGAAGAGCAGCCTGCTGCAGCCTGCTGGTGGGGCTTGGAACCAGGGTGGACCAGCAGCCCCCCATCGGCTCCCCTCTCCCCCAAGTTCCCTGTGCAGCAGGCTAGTAATTGCAGCTGTCCCTCCCCCCACTGCCATGTGCTGCTCCTGCCTCCTGACTTGGAGCTGCTCCCCGAGCCTTGCTGGGAAGGTGGGGGCTAATGTCAGGGTGTCCCCCTCCCCCCTGCTCCTACACCCTGCTTACCCCTTCTTCTTCATATAGGACAGGGTGGGACACAGAGGGAGAGAGACAGAGAGAGCCTGGGGCAGCAGCTGCTGTCTCAACTTCCTGATCCACTTAAAAAGACAATGCACTTAAGAGTGGGTGAGCTTCCTTAAAGGGGCAGTGTGCATCTCTCTCTCCCCCGCCCACAAGGTGTATGTCGGTCGCTGTCTGCTATGCTATCTCCCCTCCCCTCCATTCCTGCTACCTTGTAGAATGTGAGGCTACATTAACAACAATGTATTAACCCTTGAGGGCTTAGCCGAGTGCTAGTTCATCATTTAGCACAGGGGTTCTCAACCTGGGGGTCGGAACCCCTCAGGGGGTCATGAGGTTATTACATGGGGGGTCACAAGCTGTCAGCCTCCATCCCAAACCCTGCTTTGCCTCCAGCATATATAATGGTGTTAAATATATAAAAAGGTATTTTAATTTATATTGAGGGGTCGCAGTCAGAGGCTTGCTATGTGAAAGGGGTCACCAGTACAAAAGTTTGAGAACCACTGATTTAGCAGCAAGGCATTCCCTGGGAAATATCCCACCCTCTTCCACCCTCTAACTTCACCACCTCAACCAAGCTTCACAATCATCATAGCTGTGTGAACAGCTATGATGATTGTGAAGCTTGGTTGAGGTGGTGAAGTTAGAGGGTGGGAGATTATATATATATATATATATATATATATATATATATATATATAGTTTTTTTGTCTGGTGAAAAACATTTCCCTGGAACCTAACCCCCGCTATTTACATTAATTCTTATGGGGAAATTGGATTCGCTTAACATTGTTTCGCTTAAGGTCGCATTTTTCAGGAACATAACTACAATTTTAAGTGAGGAGTTACTGTATAGTTATACCGATAAATGTCTTTAGTGTAGACCAGACAGTTTTCTCTTGTTTTTTATGCATTTACATCACTTCTCCTCTACCTCCTCCTACTTTGAAAGATTAAAAAGTGTGAAAAGAGAGGTTTTTTTCCTCATGATGCAAACATTCCCACACAGGAGACCCCTTCCACCAAGACACATGGCAGAAGAACCAGAGATATATGAACTCACAGAAGTGGTTGGGACTTATGTTGGGACAAACCACAACTTGAGCCAAGGTTCAGTTGTTGGCAATGGGAATTAAAAGAAAACTAACATATATGACAAGAATTTGTGATCTTTGACTATGTTCTTGTTACCAACAAAAATGAAATTATAGGTGAAGTTTTTGGTTAAAGAGTAAGAGACTAATTGTGTGATAATCTGAATTATTTTGGAAAACTGAAAGTTGTCTTGGTTTTTATTTTGTCAGTCGTACAGGAAATGATGGCTAATCTTGAAAAGTTAATTTGATTTAATTTACCCCCTGTTGTGTAAGGAGTTCTGATCAAAAACCTCACTCCAAAGGTTGGGGTGGAAGAATGTGTGTGAGAAAGAGTGTATAAGAGAATATTGGCCCAGTATAGATCTTAATTTTTTGTATTTCAAATAGAACTTATTTTGCTTAGCTTCAAAATCAATTTCTATGAAAATGAAAACTACTCAAGGAGACAAGTGTATAACTTTTTATCCACTGTCAGGGTCACTGACTTCACCACTTCTCTAATTTGCAAAGGAAAGGCATGACATCTGTCATAGGATGTGTCCAGCAGGTAGGGAAGCTGCCATTGTCAACCATCAATATCAAGGAAAAAGCTGAAGTCCATTGTCTTTCAGGTCAATAAGCCATCTAAAGGCTGGTCTATGCTGAAAAGTTATGTTGACATAGCCACATCTCTCGGGTGTGTGAAAAATCTTCTCCACTGAGCGAAGTAGTTAATGTGACCTGAGCCCCATGGTAGATAGTATAAGGTTTTCAGGAGAATACTTCCAGTGTTTGAAGTGTAGATACAGCCTTAGACAGATTGATCCCCTATGGGAATCAAGTCATGACATCAATTCCAATTTTGACCCATCTCCCTGTATGTGAGAAAGCTGCTAGTACGGAGGGCTGAGCCAGCTGTCCGATCACCTGGTTCCTCAACTGTAGCCACAGCCCTTAGTGCCCATCAATCCAAAGACTGAGAGAAATGGAGCGTTCCAACCATTGTCATTTAAGTATCTTATTGTTTCATTCTCTATTTTTTGTGCTGGCCTTTCTGTTATATCAGGATGTGACTGTATAGGTCAGAGCATGTGTGATAAAAGCTCATTGGTGCCAGTTGACAAAGGGGTCTCACTGTTATTCACAAGCAACTCCTGTCTCAGACCTGACAAACTCGCCACACCTAATACACTGATTTTATGGTATTTATCTAGGAAGCGTAGCATAAATTAATTGTTACTCCTAATCACTGTGAGAGGTGTGTACGAGTCATACTGAAGGAGTAATGTAAATACATGGAAAATTATGCCCATATGGTATTGTCATGAAAGTGAGTCACCCCAATCATTGGTCTTGGTGGGGACGGCCCATTCCAGTGGGAGGGAATTGTCACCCCTCCCTTGCTAGCCACTTATGCGATGTATTGCTGCATTGTCAACCTTTGCACCAACCCAGAAAAGCCGACGGAAAACTATCAAAGACAAACTATAAACATTGAAACCCTGTGGAAGTAAAAAGAACACTATGACAATGAGGAGATTGTCCTTTCTGTGACTAAAGACAAAAGATTCAGTTTACAACAGGGTGGAGAAAAATACTTTGGGTCCATTCACCAAGGAGATCCCTAATGACCAGTGGTGCTTCATGAAAGGCAGAGCCATGGCTCCTAGGGACTAGCAATCACTCCAATAGACTGAAGTGTGAGGTGAGAATCTACTTAGGGCTTGGCTACACTTGAGAGTTACAGCGCTGTTACTCCCCGTCCACACTGGCAAGGCACATACAGCACTGTATCTCCCTGGCTACAGCGCTGGCTGTACTCCACCTTGATGAGAGGAATAAAGAGAACAGCGCTGCTGCTGCAGTGCTGGGGAACCAGTGTAAACGGAATAATCTTACTACGCTGTAACTACCTCCGGAACCTTCCCATAATGCTTTTTAAGTAAAGATAATACTTTTTGTTTTGTTGTGATGCCTCTTTGTTTTGTTGTGAACTCGGGGCTCCCGGAGCTGCTTATCTAAAAAACAAACACAACTCCTGTTTGCTCGAGCAGAGGCAGACAGGGGGATGAATGTCCACAGCTAGTGTTTGCTTGAGGAGAGAAGCAGCCCGGAAGGGAGGAGAGGGGGTTCTGTTTTGGAGCAGCTGCTTATCTGGTCTGAAGGCTATTTGCATTAGTGAATGAGAGAGGGGTGGGGGAAGGAGTCGAAACTTTTAAAATGATTGAAGGTTGGTGCTGTGTATCTTCAAGTCCTTAGAACTTGCAAGGCAGGGAGCTGACACAGTGTCAGCTCCAAAAATCCACTCTCTCTGTCTCCCCCACGCTCCCTGTCACACTCCACCCCACCCCCCTCTTTTGAAAAGCACGTTGCAGCCACTTGAACGCTGGGATAGCTGCCCATAATGCACCACTCCCAACAGCGCTGCAAATGCTGCAAACGTGGCCATACTGCAGCGCTGGTAGCTGTCAGTGTGGCCACACTGCAGCGCTTTCCCTACACAGCTGTACGAAGACAGCTTTAACTCCCAGCGCTGTACAGCTGCAAGTGTAGCCATACCCTCAGTTAGGGAAAGGTAACTATGAAATAGTGTAGGTTGCATTTTGTTGTTTTGTTTTGTTTGTAACTGTTTCCATCACTCACATTTGTTTCTGTTTAAATCTCTATCCCTTGTTGAATAAATTTCCGTTTGTTCAATAACTGTACACAAGTGCAGTGTGTGATAGAGGAGCAGTGGTCTACAGTAAAACTGGTACCCTGGGTTATACCATTGCTTCGGGCAGAGAGAATCTGGGATTTCTCTGAGTATCTAGTGATCAGAGGTTAGGGTGCCTCTATTGTCAACTGTCAGGGCTGCTGTAGCTCAGAGGAGGGTGCTTGAGTGCCTGACAGGCAGGGTGAGTTTGGTCACGAACATCCAGCTGCCAAATGCAAAAGTCCTTCTTCCTAGTGGCAGGTGGCAACAAGGAGACTCACAACCCTCAGCACCCTGAGAAGGGTCACAATGTGCATCTGTGTTGATTCACCTGTCAAATCCACACAGAGAAAGCTCCCGATAGCATAGCTCCCTGAATCAAAATAGCCCTAAAATGCTGCCCTATGAAATCATGGAACATGTGCCCTTCCCTCTGTGAAATCATGTAAAGAATCCAAGAGCTGGAGGGGAGGAATTGGATCCAGAGGGACCTAGACAAAATTGGAGGATTGGGCCAAAAGAAATCTGGGGACCTTCAACAAGGACAAGTGCAGAGTCCTGCACCTAGGACAGAAGAATCCCATGCACTGCTACAGGCTGGGGACCGACTGGCTAAGCAGCAGTTCTGCAGAAAAGGACCTTGGGATTACAATGGATGAAAAGCTGGATGTGAGTCAGCAGTGTCCCCTTGTTGCAAAGAAAGCTAATGGCATATTGGGCTGCATTAGGAGCGATGCCAGCAGATCGAGGGAAGTGATTATTCCCCTCTATTTGGCATTGGTGAGACCACATCTGGAGTACTGCGTCCAGTTTTGCGCCCCCTCCCCTCCAATACAGAAAGGATGTGAACAAATTGGAGAGAGTCCAGCAGAGGGCAATGAAAATGATCTGGGGGGATGGGGCACATGATTTATGAGGGGAGGCTGAGGGAACTGGGATTATTTAGTCTGAAGAAGAGAAGAGGGAGAGAGGATTTGATAGCAGCCTTCAACTACCTGAAGGGGGGTTCCAAAGCGGGTGGAGCTCTGCTGTTCTCAGTGGTGGCAGATGACAGAACAAGGAGCAATGGTCTCAAGTTGCAGTGGGGGAGGTTTAGGTTGGATATTAAAAAAAACTATTTCACTAGGAGTGTGGTGAAGCACTGGAATGGGTTCCCTAGGGAGATGGTGGAATCTCCATCCATAGAGGTTTTTAAGGTCAGGCTTAACAAAGCCCTGGCTGGGATGATTTAGTTGAGGTTGGTCCTGCTTTGAGCAGGGGGTTGGACTAGATGACCTCCTGAGTAGCTGCAAGTGGTCCGTAAATTTTTCTGTGTGTTCACATCTGTACAGATGCTGGGAATGGGCAACAAGGGATGGGTCAGTTGATGGTTACCTGTTCTGTTCATTCCCTCTGAAGCACCTGGCATTGACCACTGTTGGAAGACAAGACACTGGGCTAGATGGACCATTGGTCTGACCCAGTATTGCTGTTATGTTTTATGTACAGGAACGAGGCACTTACAAAGCAGAAACGGTGGGATGGTCTCTAAATTTAACTCAGTTTTAGAGAGAAATGTGTTCAAACACACTGAGACTCGATGTATGGAAGAAATAACAAGTGATCCCCAGCTCCTTCCCCCA
Source organism: Cuora mccordi (assembly GCA_003846335.1). Lineage (NCBI taxonomy): Eukaryota > Metazoa > Chordata > Testudines > Geoemydidae > Cuora > Cuora mccordi. The sequence goes on from ML123234.1 coordinate 431,040, forward strand.
AGCCTCAGGTGGGGATTAGCTGCCAACAGCTGCAGCTGCTGCTCTGAGGGGAGCAGTATAAGCTGTCTGCCTGGGGATGCAGCCCACCAGCTGGTTCTCTTGGGGCAGATGGGGAGTTGCTGGGCAGGGATGCTGCACCGGCTGGGGTCTGAAATATGAACAGGGATCTAAGGACTCTACACTGGCCTCCAGTGGGGGTCGAGGATGCTGAGGCAGTGGAAACTCAGCATCACAGTCATCAAGATTCAAAGCTGCTTGGGGAGGAGAGGGGGGGGGGATGACTTTGTGGTTGTGTTCTCTGTGGAAAGGGTCTCCATGAACTGGTATTGCCAGCTGCAGGAAAGAGCCATCAAAGAGAAGGAAGAGTTAATGTCTTAGAAAAGTCTCTGCGTGTGTGTTAGATGGGTGGGAGGGTGTCCAGAAATCAGTTTGCTCCAGTCTCTTTTCTCTGGGGTTTCCTTTAGAAAAAGCTGAAGCAGGGAGCAAACTGTCTGCCCTCTCTGAGCTTCAAACTCAGGACCATCAGACTGAGACTGACATACTGACAACTGCACTAAGAAGGCTGTGAAAGGCTTTTGTCTAAATGCATGTAGGACCCTCCTACAGCAGTGACTGGGGCAGGGAAGGAGCCAGCGGTGTGCTGGAAGAAGCAGGGAGCTCTGGTGCCCGGACACCTTTCCTGGCAGCTTTCTCAGCAACAAACAAACCCAACTCCCCCTGCCACTGAACAAATCCACCTGGGGGCGGGGCGTTTCTCCTTGCCACTTCTGCTGGCATAGGCAGGCATCCTGGAGTCCTTTCTAGAAGAGAATTGAGAACTGAGTTGAGAAAAGTGGTTTGAAAACAGGAAGCTCAGGTTTACACTCATTTATTTATAATATTAAATAATCCTTTGATTCTGGTGTCATAATACAATTGCTTCAGCCTGATAATTTCCCGAAGGGAAAACTTCACTTCTCTCCAAAAGGAGTTGAGAGAAAGCACTTTTCAGAGTCCAAGAGAGACAAGGCAGGCAAGGGTAACAGCTTGTAGTGGAGCTTCTATTGGTGAAAGAGAAAAGATTTGGAGCTAAGCCAGAACACTTCTTCAGTTCTGTGTAGCCGGACAGGTTGTCTCTTCCATAAATAGCAGTTAGAACATAAGAACAGCCACACTGGGTCAGGCCAGTTCATCTGGCAGCTTCATCAAAAAAGAAGCTACAAGAAGTAGAAGATTGTACAAATGACCAGGGAAGAGTATACAAATATTGCTCAGGCATGCAGGAGTGAAATCAGGAAGGCCAAATCACACTTGGAGTTGCACCTAGCAAGAGATGTTAAGAGTAACAAGAAGGGTTTCTTCAGGTACGTTAGCAACAAGAAGAAAGTCAAGGAAAGTGTGGGCCCCTTACTGAATGAGGGAGGCAACCTAGTGACAGAGGATGTGGAAAAAGCTAATGTACTCAATGCTTTCTTTGCCTCTGTCTTCACAAACAAGGTCAGCTCCTAGACTGCTGCACTGGGCAGCACAGCATGGGGAGAAGGTGACCAGCCCTCTGTGGAGAAAGAAGTGGTTCAGGACTATTTAGAAAAGCTGGATGAGCACAAGTCCATGGGGCCGGATGTGCTGCATCCAAGGGTGCTAAAGGAGTTGGTGGATGTAATTGCAGAGCCTTGGCCATTATCTTTGAAAACTCATGGCGATCGGGGAAGGTGACTGGGGGGAGGGATAGCTCAGTGGTTTGAGCATTGGCCTGCTAAATTCAGGCTTGTGAGCTCAATCCTTGCAGGGGCCATTTAGGGATCTGGGGCAAAAATCTGTCTGGGGATTGGTCCTGCTTTGAGCAGGGGGTTGGACTAAATGACCTCCTGAGGTCCCTTCCAACCCTGATATTCTATGACTGGAAAAAAGCTAACGTAGTGCCCATCTTTAAAAAAGGGAAGAAGGATCTGGGGAACTACAGGCCAGTCAGCCTCACCTCAGTCCCTGGAAAAATCATGGAGCAGGTCCTCAAGGAATCAATTCTGAAGCACTTAGAGGAGAGGAAAGTGATCAGGAACAATCAGCATGGATTCACCAAGGGCAAGTCATGCCTGACTAACCTAATTACCTTCTAGGAGGAGATAACTGCTCTGTGGATAAGGGGAAAGCAGTGGATGTGTTATTTCTTGACTCTAGCAAAGCTTTTGATATGGTCTCCCACACTATTCTTGCTGGCAAGTTAAAGAAGTATGGGCTGGATGAATGGACTATAAGGTGGATAGAAATCTGGCTAGATCGTCGGGCTCAATGGGTAGTGATCAATGGCTCCATGTCCAGTTGGCAGCCGTCCTGGGGCTGGTTTTGTTCAATATCTTCATTAATGATCTGGAGGATGGCGTGGATTGCACCATCAGCAACTTTGCAGATGACACTAAACTGGGAGGAGTGGTAGATATGCTGGAGGGTAGGGATAGGATACAGAGGGACCTAGACAAATTGGAGGACTGGGGCAAAAGAAACCTGATGAGGTTCAACAAGGACAAGTGCAGAGTCCTGCACTTAGGATGGAAGAATCTCATTCGCTGTTATAGACTAGGGATTGAGTGGCTAGGCAGCAGTTCTGCAGGAAAGGACCTAGGGGTTACAGTGGATGAGAAGCTGGATATGAGTCAACAGTGTGCCCTTGTTGCCAAGAAGGCTCATGGCATTTTGGGCTGTATAAGTAGGGGCATTGCCAGCAGATAGAGTTATGTGATCATTCCCTTCTATTTGATATTGATAAGGCATCATCTGGAGTACTGTAATACTGGAAGGGACCTCAGGAGGTCATCTAGTCCAACCCCTTGCTTGAGGCAGGACTAATCCCCAGACTGATTTTTACCCCAGTTCCCTAAATGGTCCCCTCTAGGATTGAACTCACAATCCTTAGTTTAGCAGGCCAATGCTCAAACCACTGAGCTATCCCTCCCATCCAGGATATGGAAAAACCAGAAAGAGTCCAGCGGAGGCAACAAAAATGATTAGGGGGCTGGAGCACATGACTTATGAGGAGAGGCTGAGGGAACTGGGATTATTTAGTCTGCAGAAGAGAAAAATGAGGGGGGATTTGATAGCTGCTTTCAATTACCTGAAAGGGGGTTCCAAAGAGGATGGATCTAGACTGTTCTCAGAACAAGGAGCAATGGTCTCAAGTTGCAGAGGGGGAGGTTTAGGTTGGATATTAGGAAAATCTTTTTCACTAGGAGAGTGGTGAAGCACTGGAATGGGTTACCTAGGGAGGTGGTGGCCTCTCCTTCCTTAGAGGTTTTTAAGGTCAGGCTTGACAAAGCCCTGGTTGGGATGATTTAGTTGGGAACTGGTCCTGCTTTGAGCAGGGGGTTGGACTAGATGACCTCCTGAGGTCCCTTCCCGCCCTGAGATTCTATGATTCTAGCCCACTATCCTGTCTTCCAATGGTGGCCAATGCCAAGCGCCCCAGAGGGAATGAACAGAGCAGGTAATCATCAAGTGACCCATCCCCTGTCATCCATTACCAGCTTCTGGCAAACCGAGGCTAGGGACACCATCCCTGTCCATCCTGGCTCATAGCCATGGATGGACCTGTCCTCCATGCACTTCTCTAGTTCTTTTTTTGAACCCTGTTCTAGTCTTGGCCTTCACAACATCCTCTGGCAGAGAGTTCCCCAGGTTAACTGCATTGTGTGAGCACCCATGGCCCTCTATGGGGCTGCCCTTCTCCTTCCCCTTCTATGATCTCATCTTTCATTGACTCCAGTGGTTTTTCTATTCATCATCAGCATCATCCCAAACAATCTGCCCTCGCTTCCTGTCCCCACAAAGAGACAATGTCCCCTGTCTTTGTAAATCACTGACCTCTCTCCTCTCTCAGCACTGACTGCCCCTCCATTTCCTTGCCCCTCAGTCTGTGCTGATGGGACCCTTGATTCTCCCTTCTCCTTCCTCATCAAGCAGCCCGTGAATGGGAATCTTAAAAGCATGCAGGTGATTTAGGAGCAGAAACACCCTCCCACATACAGACCTTCCATATGATTGGCACTTGACCGTCACTGCTCAAGACTGAAACTTGTGCTGGGAGAGTGCTCGGCCACATCCCTGCTGGCTCTGAGCAAAGCAGCAGGGCAAAAGGAGAATCTGGAGATGATAGGGATTGAATCCAGAGTCTTATACATGAAAAACATGTGCTTTACCACAGAGCTACAACTCCAGACAGGCCATGCTTATTAGGTGTTACATTCAGAGCCCTCCTGTTTCCAGAGCATCCAGTGGCCTATAATCATAGAATATCAGGGTTGGAAGAGACCTCAGGAGGTATCTAGTCCAATCCCCTGCTCAAAGCAGGACCAACACCAACCAAATCATCCCAGCCAGGGCTTTGTCAAGCGAGGCCATAAAAACCTCTAAGGATGGAGATTCCACCACCTCCCTAGTAACCCATTCCAGTGCTTCACCACCCTCCTAGTGAAATAGTGTTTTCTAATATCCAACCTAGACCTCCCCCACTGCAACTTGAGACCATTGCTCCTTGTTCTGCCATCTGCCACCACTGAGAACAGTCTAGATCCATCCTCTTTGGAACCTCCCTTCAGGTAGTTGAAAGCAGCTATCAGATCCCCTCACTCTTCTCTTCTGCAGACTAAACACGACCAGTTCTCTCAGCCTCTTCTCGTAAGTCATGTGCCCCAGCCCCCTGATCATTTTCATTACTAATACAGCCCAAGTATGCCTTTAACCTTCTGGGCAACAAGGGCACACTGCCGACTCATATCCAGCTTCTCATCCACTGTAATCCTGATGTCCTTTTCTTCAGAATTTAGCCAGTAGGTCCCTAGTCTGTAGCAGTGCATGGGATTCTTCCCTCCTAAGTGCAGGACTCTGCACTTGTCCTTGTTGAACCTCATCAGATTTCTTTAAGATTCATGAGAAGCCCATTCCCCTCTCTGAGGGCCAGTCATGCTCTCCTGGATTAAAATGTCTAAAGGGCCGGATGCGGCCCCCAGGGCATAGTTTTCCCACCCCTGAAATAGCCCAATGGTGGGACAACATCCTCAGGATTAAGAGCAAAGGACTCAGGCTGAGAACTGATTTAACTCCACTCATCTGGGATTTAACAAATTCTCTTCCATGGAGACACTGGGAACTTATGACATTGATCCAGATTTAGGGCATTGGCCTGCTTTAATCTTGGTAAAAATGTGATCTTGATTCCAAGAAGGGAGAGAGGAGAAGCCTGAAGCTGACTTTAGTCCCAGGCTGGGGTCTCCTGGATGGTGGGAAACATCCTTGGCTGCTGCCAGGGACAGCAGCTACTGGCAACATCCCAGGGCTGGGATAAAAGGGGAACATTGCATGGACTTTATCATATAGGCCCCATCCTGCCTCTCAGAGCCCACAGGAGAAGAGTGAGTCATTTCTCAGCTGCATTCTCAGGAGAAGCCGGTAGTCATCCTTGACCAGACACCCAGGAGAGCAACCACGGCAGTTCTGCGGAGAGCTCTGGCTGCCAGGGGATCCAGCTACGAGAGGGAGTGCTGGGGGCTCTGCAGTTTTGCAGTGGGGCGGAGGGCCAGACCAGTGGGGCTGTCACAAGTGGCTTTGCCAGGGGGGAGGCTCTAAGTCACATGTTGGGGGGGCAGTAGGGACTACGGGATGAGGGGGGAAGGTTAAAATGAAACTGTACAAAAAACCTTCCCCTTTGTTCCAGCTAAAGGCCCTACTTTGGCCTCTCCCCCTTTCATAAAAATCTCCATCTCTACCCTGGCTCTCAGAAACACCCCTCTTCCCCATGGGTATTTTCAGTTTCTTCCTTTTTTCATGGTCTCGTACAAATATTTTTGCCATTGAAATGATCAAGTACATTTAAAATGAGAAAAACAATCAAATAGCACATCTGTACCTCCTTCACCAGGCATGGTGTGTGTCTGAGTTTTTCTACTGAAAAGTCTAAGCAGGCAGAATCACCCCTACATTTACTGCAAATCAGCCCCAGGACTTGCACCCAGCAGTTCTTGGGGCTGTGGGACAGAACTGAGCTTTACTGGCAGTAGTGAGGGAAAACGGGTGGGAGAGAGCTGCCTGGGGAATATTTTAATCCTTTATGTATATATTTTTTGTAGAATTAAATCAATGCAGCTTCCACTCCTTGGACTCTTACCAGGAAATAACGTTTCTGTGCAAAGTACCCAAAACTTTTAACAATAAGAAGTGAAAAGAAATTGGCCACATGATGGCGCCAGAACCTAAGACATGAGAAGCCACGTGCTTCTTCAATGTGCATTGATGCTGAAAAGGGAGGTGTTTTCTCTTTAACTCCCAGCCCCTCCCAATACACTAGGCCCCACTCTCCTCCCACCGCCAGGAATAAAACCCAGGAGTCCTGAATCCCAGCTCCCCTGCTCTAGCCCACTAGACCCCACTCCCTGTGACAAAGGAGGAGCTCAGCGACCCCTGTGCTGTCTCCTTGCCTGTGTTGCACTTGAAACTCAGTCAGGTTTCCTTGGGCAGTTTTGAATCTTGCTCCCAGGAAGGGTGTAATTTTAGGAGCAGGTTCCAAATAGCGCAATGAAGCAGCCAGAAGGGGCAGCAGTGTCAGAGCCACTGAAATAATTATAGCAACGTACTTCAGAGAAACATTTATTAATGAAGTGTCAATAAAAGGTCAGAGTCTGATAGTGTCAGTGTCACCCTAGAGGGCGCTGTGATGGTTTTAAATTTGTCATACAAACCTAGCCACCACCTAGCGCGTGTTTTAACCTGTTCTTCTCTTACCATTGCTCATTATCAGAGAAGGAGTGAGCAATAGAAACAGAGACCTGGTGACTGAAGCAAACATTTCTTTGCCCCTGGCTTGGCTCTGTCAGTTATTTGAGGTACAAACTCACCCAACACCCACTGTCTCTCCTGGCTTCAATGGGCAGGAAGAACTCAGCTGTCAGTGGGACTTGGGGAGCTCAGGACATTACTGTGAGCTGGGACCCCAGACTCACTCCCCATCCAGCTGCATCCTGTCCTGTGCATCTCTGTGCATCCCCTGTGTGATTCCTACTGCAGCTCAAATGCCCCAAGACCTCCATCCAGTTCAGTTGAAGATGAGCCGCCGGAGGGGAAGGACATCTCCCATCTGCGGCTGGAGCTCAGACCTGACAGCGCCCGAGACCAGGAGGGACTGCCAGAGCTGCCAGTCACACCAGGGCCGGCTCCAGGCACCAGCAAAGGAAGCAGATGCCTGGGGTGGCCAATAGAAAGGGGCATCCCTCCGTCCGCTGTTGGGGCGGCACGTCCGGGGCTGTGGCGGAATTTGGCGGCGGGTCCGTCAGTCCTTCGCTCCCTCTTCGGTGGCACTTTGGCGGCCGCTCAATCGGGTTTTTCTTTTCTTCTCTTCTTCGCCAAAAAATCTGGAGCCAGCCCTGGGTCACACCAAGGAGTTGCTGGGGCTGCCCTTAGCTGTTTACACCGGCAAGACAAACAACGACCCTGGGACCCAGGTAACCCACTCCCCCAAAACGGGAGAGTAGGAAGTAGCCCAGGGGAGCCGAATAAAGCTCAGCTGAGTTGGTGACTGATGGGCGGCCGGCATGTTGCTGCCGGATTTCCCCACTACTGTTAAGGCCCTGGGCTGGGATGTGCTGCAGTCGGGTGGCCCTGAATCCCCTGCCATCCCACCCCTGGGGTGACAAACTCCCCAGCCTAGGCCAAGAGAGCTGCGTTTGTCGGCAGTTCGCCAGAGCCAGGTCCCCCATCTGTTTGCTGCTCTGCCCTGTTGGAGTGTCTGGGCGTAGAGACTCATTACTGCACTGTCCTGAATGCAGACCAGAACCTCCTAACCGCTCGCTGCCCTGCCCTGCCTGAGGGCCAGGGCTTCTGGACACCTGCTGCCCTACCCTGATTGTAGGCCAGAGCCCTCTAAGTGTTTGCTGCCCCACCCTGTCAGAGGGCCGGGGGCCCCTATCCTCAGTACTGTGCTACCCCGCAGAGTGGCAGAGACCCCAGATGTGATGGGTTAGATCACAGGAACCCCCGTGGGAACTGCCACCTGATGTGCTTTGACTACCTCTGAGCCTGTTTTCCCTGCCAGCTTAGGACTTCAGTGCCCTGCCTGGTTTGAGCCAGACACGCCAGTGTAATGGTGTGCGACCGGGGCTCAACCCTCTCCAAGGGGCGGAGGGGAGCCACACCGGCTCGCTCCACGCCGTCTGGTCCCCCGTGGTCCTGGGCAACAAACACAGAAGTCCCAAGGCGCGGGCACTCTGGCCCGGACCTGGGCAACAAGGTAGAGTCTAAGGGGCCCGGGCCCCTTCGGCAGGGCTGAGCAACCACGGAGTTAAAAGGGGGGCCCAGGCCCTCTGCTTCAGGGCTGGGCAAAGCACAAGGTTCAGGGAGCTCAGGCCCTCTGCTTCAGGGCTGAGCAAAGCACAAGGTTCAGGGAGCTCAGGCCCTCTGCTTCAGGGCTGAGCAGCAGGAGAGTCTGAAGGGGCCCAGCCCTAGGTTTGGGCGGGGCACCAAACACAGAGTCACCAGGCTCAGACCCTTCTGGCTCAGGGCTGAGCAAAGCACAGAGTTCAGGGACCTAGGCTCGGGCTCTTACGCCTGAGCGCTGGGGTGAGGGGGAGACGGCCACCCGTGAGTGGGGTTGCAGGGGGGACGCAGGCCCACCCACTCCACTGTGTCCCAGCCCGGGGTCCTAGCAGCGGCTATCACCGCTGACAGTCAGTGGGGATCCTGACCGCAACGCACTGACATCGGTTCGGCTGTGTCTGCAGCCTGACTGGGGTCGGCTGCCCCCAGGCTACTTCCGGTCTCCCCCTCAGGGCCTACCTGTTCTGTGGCGGCAGTCCCCGGCCAGTCCACCAGCATGGGCTCCTCGCGGCCAGGGCTTGGTGGCAGGTCTGGCAGCTCCTCGGGGAAGTCCGGCCAGGCGTGCTCGGGCGGCTCCTCCGGGCAGCAGCAGGGGCGGGGAGGCTCCAGCAGCTCCTCCGGGTAGTGGGCGCGGGGAGGCTCCGGGGGCTCCTCCGGGTAGTGGGCGCGGGGAGGCTCCGGGGGCTCCTCCGGATAGTGGGCGCGGGGAGGCTCCGGCCAGTCTGGGCGGCTGCCCTGGGTCCTGGACGTTTCCCAGTCTCGAGCTCCCAGCGGCACGTCTGCTCCCTGCAGCAGCTGGCGCCTTACTGAGCTCTGTGGGCCGGCCTTTATACTTCCTTGGCCCCGCCCCCTCAGGCTTCTGGCTAGGTGCTCCCTCTGCTGGGCAGGAGGGGAGCCACACTGACTCGCTACAGCCAGCCTGTTACAAACCCAGACCCAGGTCTGAACCACATCCCCTAAAAGCTGCAGGCTTAACTGAAAACAGCGTAAGAGGTGTTCCTGTCTCTAACACACCGATGCCCAGCTCCCAATGGGGTTCAAACCCCAAATAAATCCGTTTTACCCTGTTCCCCCTGCCCAGGTATTAATACATTTTCTGGGCTAAAAAGGAAAAAAGTGATTTTATTAACTACAAAAAAGTAGGATTTAAGTGGTTCCAAGTAATAACAGACAGAACAAAGTGAATTACCAAGTAAAGTAAAACAAAACATGCAAGTCTAAACCTAATACAGTAAGAAAACTGAATACAAATAAAATCTCACCCTCAGAGATGTTTCAATAAGCTTCTATCACAGACTGGACGCCTTCCTAGTCTGGGCACAATCCTTTCCCCTGCTCCAGTCTTTGTTCCAGCTCAGGTGGTAGCTAGGGGATTTCTCATGACTCCAGTCCCCTTTGTTCTGTTCTACCCCCTTATATATCTTTGGCACAAGGCGGGAATCCTTTGTCCCTCTCTGGGTTCTCACCCCTCCTTCTAAAGGGAAAAGCACCAGGTTAAAGATGGATTCCAGTTCAGGTGACATAATCACATGTCATTGTAAGACCCCAAGCCTTCATTCCTCCTGGCCTGACTCGCGGGAAGGCCTGCCAGCAAACAGAGCCAGTCGCAGTTAATTGTCCTGGTTGATGGGAGCCATCAAGATTCCAAACCACCATTAATGGCCCACACTTTGCATAACTACAGAGTTATAGTTCATATTTCTAGTTTCAGATACAAGAGCAGTACTTTTATACAAATAGGATGACCACACTCAGTAGATTATAAGCTTTGTCATGATACCTTACAAGAGACCTTTTGCATGAAGCATGTTCCAGGTACATTATATTCATACTTATTAGCATATTTTCATAAAATCATGTAGAGGGCAACGTCACACCAGTGCTAATTCCCCCCTGAACTGTGCCCCTCCAGGGGACTAGTAGCAAGGGGGTGTGGCCTCCTTCCCAGACAAACGTAGGGACAGCTGCAAACACCTTCCAGCGTACCAGGGATTGATATAGAGACAATCGGATCTTTTCTGTCTTCTTAGCTCTCCCTTTCCTGAGGGGATCACATCCTGTTATCTTCCTAGCAACCTGACCTGGCTCCCCTGGTCCATTTCCCCAGGCTCCTGGAATCATCAGCTTCTCTACTGCAGCTTTGTGAGCAAGACATTCGTTCTGTTACCAGAAACTCCCCTGAGCTGCTGGGGGGTCCCTCCTCCAGTTTACACTGTTGACCTAGTTTAGCAGTGAAGACAAGTCCTCACAGGGAGAGGAGACAGGCAGCTGTTTCATTTCCCAGCTGGTAGTGTGGCCGAGCGGTCTAAGGTGCTGGATTAAGGCTCCAGTCTCTTTGGAGTTGTGGGTTCGAATCCCACCACTGCCATTTCTTTAGCCACTCTGAACTGCCTATGGATACAGAATGGAGCTTCAGTCCCTATTTCCAGGGCTTCTTATCCTTTAACCCCAGACCCTCCTCATCAGTTATTTCCCTCTTGCCCTCTCCTTCACCCCCGGCCCCCATGTAGGCATCCCTCTCGTTTAAAACTGGCAGCCAGCACCCTGGTACTGGAGCGCCTTCCACATCACTAGCTATGTCCAGCACTCGAGTTCATGGAGACTGTCTGGCCCCTCTCCCTTATTGAGATACAGACAGATGGGCTGGAAGGGGAGTTAGATTTTGGGGAGGAGGGGGAAACAGGGAGGAAATAGACAGTGAGAGATGGGGAGAAAAGGTCATTTCAGTTATCGACACTACAGTCATTCACCCTCACTGATAGTCTGTGCTCCTTGCTCTGTGAGATTTATTATGCAAAATCAACCAGTATGTGCCTAGTTGGGTTTAAGTGAGTTCAGCCCATTCCCGCTCCAGCACTGACCTCAGCTCATCCATTTCAGGCACCCACATGGTTCCATTTCTCTGTCCGTTTATTTGCACTGAAAAGGCCCTGCTTGCTGCTGCCATGGGGCATTTAGGCCAGGGTGTGTCCCATTCCTCCCCCCCCCCCCCCCCAGGTACCTTTAAAAACTTTGGTGCCTTTTAGATTTTTAATAAACACAGACAGATTTTGCACTAGCACAAATCTGCTTTGCAGCGCATGAAACTGACTTTGGAGACACACCCCTCCCCATGTCCCACCCCCCACATTACTGAGCATTTTCAATATTACTTGGCTAAAAACTGTATAGGAATCTTTAGGGGATAAACCATTGGAAAAGAAAATTAATAGAATTCGCTTCCCAAAACAGTCATGAGGAAATTAATATCCTGGGTGTCTGAAAACAGATGTCCCAGTACCCGGTAGCCGATAGTGGTACAGGCACCTTAGACTTCACTGTCTAGCTAAGATCTCAGCTTTATAACATCATGGAATCATAGAACAGGAAGGGACTTCATGAGGTCATCTAGTCCAATCCCCTGCACTCATGGCAGGACTAAGGACTAACAAGACCATCAATGACAGGTGTTTGTCCAACCTGCTCTTAAAAATCCCCAATGATGGAGATTCCAGAATCTCCCTAGACAATTTATTCCAGTGCTTAACCACCCTGACAGTTAGGGAGTTTTTCCCAATGTCCAACCTAAACCTCCCTTGCTGCAATTTAAACCCATTGTCAATGCCAGGGAGCCCTGATCCGCCCCCAAGACATTTACAGTATGAGAATATTTCTACATCTCTGCCTCGGCCCATTGGAAATGAATTAACAGGCAGTCCCTTGCTAGCGTTACAGACACACTGTAGTTGAATTCCACTCACTGAAGCCATCTTTGAAAATGACATGCACACGTTAAGAGTCACCCCCGGTGCCGCTGGTTGTGGGAGAAAGGCTATGTTGAAAGTTTGCTTTTTACAGCATCATGGGGAGCCAGGGCTGCCAAGGAGACAAGAGAATCCTGTCTACTCTGTATGTAATGAAAGGGCTGCAAGTTCAAATGCAGTGGGAGAAAATCTCCAGTTGGTGGAATCATTAATATAAGAAGTGGTCACAGCACTGGGGGAGAGGGTTAGTCATGCCAAAGTTGAGGGTTTGAGGCCCCCTTCAGATCTCCCTAATGGGCCATACATTGCTGATGCTGAAATTGTAGCTCTTCCTTGGTTTTATTTTCAGACAGCTACTCAACTCAAGGCCACTTCGGTCTCTTAGGGAAACAGAGGGTATAACGAAGCGACTGGTGTTGGTAACGCAAATACTGAAGTGTATAACTCTAGCTCATTTGGTTTTCTTTAGTCATAATGTGCTAGCTGTTAACCACGACTTTACCTTCATTTAAAAAATCTCGCTGAATACATTTGCTAGAGAAAGCTGCAGACTGGTGGGGGGAGGGGCACTTTTTAGTCATTGCTGTGGCCAAAACATATTTTGACAAAACATCTTTTTAGTTCATTTCATGAGCAGAAGAAAACCTGATCTCGCAGAGGTACAGACCTTCAGATTATGAGTCTGATACATTTTTCCACTCATGTGGTGTAATGGGTGGCACTTTGGACTTTGAATCCCATGGTCTGCGTTCAAATGTCAGTAGCACTGTATCTTGAGTGGCTTTCTTTCTACATCCCATTGTGAAGAAAAACTCATAAGAGTCAATGAGCCAGTTTTCCTTCCCTTCCCTTTTCCAAAAGTCACTGAAGATTCCTGCACAGCAGGGACGACACCAGCATTAAGACTGGGCAGAGATTCCTAATTAACATCCACATGTCCAAACTGCTGCTAAAATCCACACGCACAGTCAGCTTGGCTTGAGAATGGCTCCGTCAGTTCGGCAACAAGCGCGGGGTTCATGGGGAAATCATTTGTTTAGGGACAATAAACCAGTGCTACTGAGTGACCTGTGTTCAAAAACATACCTGCGCTGAGAGACACTTGCAGCATCCCTTTTATAGCTCAGCTGTCCCCTCCCGCAGGGCCCTCCACCCACCTGCCCGCCAGCCACTCACCATTCCCACGCGCCTCTTTCGCCCCCTCCTCATGGCCCCACTGCGCCCACCTACCAGCCAGCCACTCACCACTCCCATGTGCCCCTTTGCCCCCTCCCAAAGGTCCCCCCACCTGCCAATCAGCCCCTCACCACACCCACATGCCTCTTCGCCCCCTCCCCCATCGCCCACCTGCCCACTCCTCACCACTCCCAGGCTAATCCTGGCTAATACACATACATGGACCTATCCTCCGTGCATTTGTCTAATTCTTTTTTGAACCCTGTAGCATCGTAGTTATGAAAACTGCAACCGTGCTGCATTCTGTATGTGTAACCCTTCTGCCAGGTTCAATATCTAGGGGTTTTGTTTGACAATGCAACACAGAACCAGTTTGAACCCCACCCAGTAAAATTACACACCACCCCTGGGCATATCCAAGAAGCAATATTTTCCCCTCATACGACCCTGAAATTGCCCAGGGAGGTTGTGGAATCTCCATCACTTGAGTTTTTAAGAGCAAGTTAGACCAACACCTGTCAGGGCTGGTCTAGTGAATACTCAATCCTGCCATGAGTGCAGGGGACTGGACTAGATGCCCTCTCGAGGTCACCTCCAGTCCAATGATTGTATGATTTTAACAGGGTGCAAGAATGTGCGAGTTTCCCACCTCTGCTCCCAGATAAATGATGCCGCCCCTGCCGCCTACAGTAGAGAAACTAATGACAGACGGGTCCTTCTGAAAGCAGCAGGGAAGAGGAACACCGATGACTGATAGGTCCATCAATTGCTACTAGCCAGGATGGGCAGGGATGGCGTCCCTAGCCTCTGTTTGCTAGCAGCTGGGAATGGGAAATAGGGGGTGGATCACTTGATGATAACCTGTCTGTTCATTCCCCCTGGGGCACATGGCATTGGCCACTGTAGGAAGACAGGATAGAATAATAGACTCATAGAATATCAGGGTTGGAAGAGACCTCAGGAGGTATCTAGTCCAACCCCCTGCTCAAAGCAAGACCAATCCCCAACTAAATCATCCCAGCCAGGGCTTGGTCAAGCCTGACCTTAAAAACCACTAAGGAAGTAGATTCCACCACCTCCCTAGGGAACCCATTCCAGTGCTTCACCACCCTCCTAGTGAAAAAGTTTTTCCTAATATCCAACCTAAACCTCCCCCACTGCAACTTGAAACCATTACTCCTTGTTCTGTCATCAGGTATCACTGAGAACAGTCTAGATCCATCCTCTTTGGAACCCCCTTTCAGGTAGTTGAAAGCAGCTATCAAATCCCGCCTCAGTCTTCTCTTCTGCAAATTAAACAGTTCCCTCAGCCTCTCCTCATAAGTCATGTGCTCCAGTCCCCTAATCATTTGTGTTGCCCTCTGCTGGACTCTTTCCAATTTTTTCACATCCTTCTTGTAGAGTGGGGCCCAAAACTGGACACAGTACTCCAAATGAGGCCTCACCAGTGCTGAGTAGAGGGGAATGATCACATCCCTCGATCTGCTGGCAATGCCCCTACTTATACAGCCCAAAATGTCATTAGCCTTCTTGGCAACAAGCTCACACTATTGACTCATATCCAGCTTCTCATCCACTGTAACCCCTAGGTCCTTTTCTGCAGAACTGCTGCCTAGCCATTCGGTCCCTAGTCTGTAACAGTGCATGGGATTCTTCCGTCCTAAGTGCAGGACTCTGCACTTGTCCTTGTTGAACTTATCAGATTTCTTTTGGCTCAATCCTCCAATTTGTCTAGGTCCCTCTGTACCCTATCCCTACTCTCCAGCTTGGCTAGATACTGGGCTAGATGGACCTTTGGTCTGACCCCACATGGGCATTCTTGTGTATGCACTGACTCAGCTAGGTGGGTGCCTGGAGTGAAGGAAACCCCATTACAACCCCGTTTGACAGAGACAATATGTGATATGCTCGGCACTGGCGATATTGCCCCATAGCGCTGGCGGGATCAACCCAGGGATGGGGCAGTAAATGGAGCAGGGCAGATTTGGGAGTTGGGAACCTCTCTCCCCAGGTATTTCCCCTGCAGGCCTTTTCCAGTGTGTCTCTCTCTCCTCCTTCCCTGTCTAACCCCTCCTTCCCCATCTGGCTGGGAGATTTGATCCCTGTCCCATCCCCAGGGCTTTCCCCCCCAGCTCTACCTCCATCAGCAGGAGTGCCCGGCTCAGCAGATGGTGTCAGCGGAGCTGGGGCTGGTTCCAGCCACTGCAGAGAGCCCCAGCCCGGGTGGGGTTTGCAGGGCACGGGAAGGGGCTGGAGCAGCTGGCAGCGGTGGGTGCTGGGAGGATGGAGGCAGGAGCCAGGGAGAAGAACCGAGATCATCAGACCCTGGGCAGCTCCTAGGCTGGAAAAGCGCCGACGCTGCTGCCTCCATTGTGAACTGGGAGCTGAGCAGCTGCTGCTGCTTCCCCAGTGGGGTCTGTGCTGGGGGGAGCCCTTCCTTAAAGCCCCCTGCCCCATGCAAAGCAGACTGGGGGATTCAGGTGGGGAAAATAATCAGGCCCCCAGTGAAGGAGAGAGTGTGTGTGTGTGTGTGTGTGTGTGTGTGTGTGTGTGAGAGAGAGAGAGAGAGAGAGAGATGGTGGAGGTGTCAGGGAGAGAAGAGATGAAAAAATAAGATAGAGATGGGGGAGGGGCCGTGTGACTTGCAGTGGATGTAACTGTGCAGTCTTTGGAAATTAGGGCGAGGCGCAGGAAGAGAAAGGGTGGGCTGTGAATTTCCCTCAGATCTTGCGCTTTCGGTCTCGAATATTGATAAAATTCCCCCATCCCAGTTTTGCCCCTTTTCTCCACCATTACAGAATGTGGGTACTACAATCCGTCGATTTCTGCCCTTTGCTCTCAAGCCATCCGCCTTTTCTCTAGTCTCCTTTTCAGACTGTGCTCCATTTCCCCGCCAGGTCGCCAATGTCAATTTCAGGGCTCCACAGATTTGGGGCGGGGGGGTTCCCCCACCCATTTGATGTGCGGCGCTTTGTCCTTGTTTAGGTGGGAAATTGTTGCCCTGAGTCATTCCCTAACTGGGATGGGGAGTTAGCAGGTGCTGTCTGGGGGAGCTGCCTCTGGGGTGGGTTGGCTGTTCTCTGCCAGCAACTGGGCATGGCAGGGGCGCAGGAGGGGAAGGGAGGAGCCAGTGACCCCTATGGAGCCTGCCCAGCCCCAGGTTAGCCCGTTTAGGCTGCTACCCAACGCAGCTCCCGCCAGTTGCCAGTCCCCTGCCCACCCTGCTGCTACTGCCACCCTGCTGCAAAGTAAACTTGGGGCTTCCTCACCCCTCCTTTCCCGGGGCTCCCTGCTGCCCATGTGACTGGCAGAGCAGCAGGGAAACCATCCCTTTCTGTCTAAGTACTGATCATCCATATACTGGCTCCTCAAACTTTCTGACTTTTCCCTCTGATTATTGGCTAGCCCTACACAATCCCCACAGAGATTGGTGGGTTTCTGTCAGATCTTTAGTGTGGCCCCTTTCCTTCCCCATTCTCCCAGACTGATGTAAAATACCCTAAAAATTCACCCCATTGTTCTCTGTCGTTATCTATTACTGATTTAATATCCCCTGCGATTTCCTCATCTCTCTGACTATCCAGCATCAACAAAATCGCCTTAGATTTCAATCTTTTGACAAATTCCAATGATAGAAAATTCTGGCCAATTTTGTCCCTCTCTAATGCTCGAATACTGCTATGAACGCCATTCCGAGTTGATCACTTTACCTATTAACTATTGATATAAATTCCTTCCGATATTTCCACTTTCCTCTCTTTCAAACTGCAGGAACAGTTCTGTATTGGTGGGAGGTAGTTTCATTAGCTGCCACCACCAGAGGGCTTTGATTATTTTTAAGGGAATGGAGACTTCTCAGTCTCTCTGCTTCTGTCTATATGTTTAGGATATCTGGATTGAGCTTCCCATGTCATGTTGATAAATTGCATAGCTGCTGCTTGACCATGATTTGGTTCATTATGAAATATACCCAAGAGACCAAATAGCGAATGTCAGTCATGTGGATTATTCACCCACGAAAGCTCATGCTTCAATGCGTCTGTTAGTCTATAAGGTGCCACAGGACTCTTTGCAGCAATATTCAGATTAGCCCTGATCCTAAAGGACCAGTCTCTTATCCCAGGTCAATTACACTTTACGTCTTATACCAAAGTCAACCCTTGCAGCCAATCCTACAGTAAACTATATGAAGATTTATTAACTAGGAAAAAGAAGTCAAGAGTTACTTACAAGGTTAAAGCAAGCAAACACAGATGCACGAATGAGTTACACAGTCTTCAGTTTCTGCCATATTTCTCCTTTAGGACTAACCCAGACTAAGCAACTGGGGATCTCTTACTTATGTCTAGAAACACCTTGTCCCCCCCCCCCCCCAAGAGCCCAAGCATCATCGAGATCCATAGTTCCTTTTGTTTAGGGGTATTTATCCCCCTCTTGCCATGTGTTCTGAGCTTTAAACTCAGCTGATGGGATGAGTCCATGCGCAGAACTCATCTTCATGGGGATGAGGGTGGAACAAGAAGTCTTTCGTCCTTTCGTTGATCGCTTCTCAATCCAGATGTAGAGTTTCCAGTTGTAAGATCCAACCATAGCCCGTTTGGCCACAGGGGGGCTGGGGAAGGGGGAACAATTTCTGTAGAAGAGCCGCCCTTCACACTAGTTAATATCCCTCTCCTGTATGGCGATTTGTGCAGTCACAGAGGATCACACGACACACACGCAACACATTACAACATGGAACACAGTTAGAACAACTGAGATTAACGCACGGCCTTCAGCAGAGTCTAAACGTTACACACTTTCTTAGCATTCTAATACCTATTTTATCAAAAGTATCTCACAAGACAGATTCCAGTATCTCTTAGTGTCCAGTTCAGACATGGGGGACTTGCCATAAGCTGGCCCCTGGCAAATTCAAAGGAGGGAACTGATGACTATTAACCAAAGCCGACACTCGAGGAATATATAGGGTGGATGAACAACAAATAGAACCGAGAACACTTGGCACTAAGGCTATTATTACTATAAAAATACTAAACGATATTAAACAATATAGTTAAGATCAAATCACAAAAATTAAAGAGCTAATGCTACTGCATTGGACTCAGGTCATCAACTGAGCCAAATCATCAGATTAATATAGCAGATAATCAACTCTTATAAATGCTAAAACTCGAATCCAAGAAGTTGGCTGAAAATCGGGGGTGAAATATGCCTTGGCTACAGATAACATGGCCTGACCCAGTTGGCATGAGACAGACTTTGGGCTAATGTTAACTAGGAAAAGTCTCCCTTAACCAAGCAGTTTTCTCGTAATATCTATTGTTACAAACCAAATTTTGTGGGAATGTGTGAACCCCAAAAGTATCAAATTTGACAGAAAAACAAGTTTTGAGGATGTTTCCATAGTGTGGTCTCAGGGTTAATATTCAAAGAGCTGGCCTCAGAAGGAAAAGGGGGCTCATCACCCGTTAAAATAACTAGTTGCAAAGGTTTTAGCAGAAAAACTACCCACTGCATCATTACTCTTACAAATAAATGTGTTCATCTCATGACTGGTGTCACATCCTTTGCAAATAAGAGAAGAGGGGTACTCGGTGACTCTCACAGTCTAACTGGGTTAAAGGTTACATAAGAGAAAAAACTACTTAAAAGACAAGTTAACAGAAATTCGCTTTGATGTGTATCAAAATAAATTCCATTCAAAATAGAAATAATTGACATCCATACAGGGTCTGTATTCTCATATACGGTATTTTTCTTACATATTCCACCACCCCAATGCTTGGAGTGAGTTTTTACTTCAGAACTCTTTAGTCTGAAGGGGGTAAATTACATCACAATAAACTTTTCAGGATATCCATCATTTCCTTTATTACTAACAAAACAAAAATATATATACACAACTCTCAGTTTTCCAATGATCACATAATTAGTCTTTTACTCTTTAACCACCACCTTTGTGTTTAATTTCATTTTTGCTGCTTACAAATCTTATACATCAGTTTTCTTTTAATTCCCACTTCCATCAAGTGAACTTTTGTGTCAAGTTGTTGTTTACTCCAACATAGGTTCTTCCACATCTACAAGTTCATTTAACTTTGAGTCTTCTGTCATAAGTTTTGGAGAAAAGAACCTCGCACTATGTAGCAAGATTTGCATCATGAGCAAATAACACCAGTATGCTATTTCCACACTTTCTAATCTTTCAAAGTAGCAGAAGGTGGAAGAGAAGTGATACCAATGCTTGAGACACAAGAACAAAACTATAAGACAAAATAATAGCATCAGGACTCAACATATGTGTATTCTGAAGTATCAACTCAGAATTGGACACATTCATTCCCTCACTGTAGCCATCACTTGGACAAAAGGAAAGAATCCTTTGGTTCCTTGAGGAAAGAATGTCCTCTGAAGACATCAGCTGTTTCTCTTGTTACCTCATGAATCATTGGATCCAAATGGAAAAGGACAATTGTTCATGATCGAACACTGGCATCCTTTGGGACTAATCAGTGACCCTGAACTAGGAAATGGTGTTCCAAAACAATTTGACTTGTGCACTGTTCACCATAGCGTGCTTACTTTGTGGTGCAAGCCAACAACTGGCTGCCTGCTATTTCTACCTGAGCTCTTGCCAAATCCTTGGTCTCGGTCAAGATTAATTTACACCCCAAATCTCAAGAGTGTTAGTGAGGAATGGCTTCTCCCCAGCATGCTCAATTTCTTTCTTTAATCTGGTGGCACAGGTCTAAATTAGGGACTGGATACAAACCTGGATCTGTAAGATAGTAGAGGTGGGATAGTAATTTCTGTAAGATAGTTGAGGTGGCATTTCTATTTGAAAACAGTTGTTTTTCCTGCAGCTACATCACATTCAACACTTAATTCATTTTATACACATTTACAGCACATACAAGGGGCGAGTTCAACAAAAACACCACGTCTATTTCTCCACAGTTAGGGACAGTACTTCCCAAAATCACAGGAGATATCTTCAGGAGTAACCTCCTGTCGGGCCTGGGGGGGGGGGGAAATACATGGGCATTTTTGCCCAGCTGAAAGTCACATACTATGAAATTGTCTCCCTGGATCATCCGAGATAATATTGACCTGAAGAACTGAATGGCGCGGTGATCGCAGGCTGTTACTTCAGTGAGTTGCACAGTCTGGGGTCTGCTGTTGCTCACCATTTCAGACTGGAGACTTAAAAACTCTCCCATTGCTCTGTTAGCATGCCAAATAGCTCGGCGTATTCTCTCCTGTTGACTGAGCTGCACTTGAATTTCCTCTGTGTCATAATGGAGAGGTGGGAGGAAAGCAAAAATATACTAAGGAATGGCTATATTAGCAAATGGTCATTTCTTTCAAAGTCCCCAATAAATCTGAGCTATGTCCTGTCAAACTAAACTAATATCCAGTTGTGTGACCAAAAGGACCCCAGGCATGAGAAAAAAAACCCACCTCACAGAGAGGTCATGAGACACATTCAGGGTCATGTAACATGAAATTCCACAGCAGGTTACAGAGGCAAGACCACTGATTCTCCCATCATATTCACGGAGTCATTCAAACCTCCTTCATTCACCACTGTCTCATTAGTGAGTTGTGTAATTTACAAAAGCTTTAACATCATCAGAAACGGGGGGTAGGGGCGCAAAACCAGCCAACTTTCCCATCTGTGAACAATCCCAACTCAGTAGGAAAAAGACGAAAAGTGGCTTTGCCAATAGATGAAAACTGGGACTGAAACTCAGTATGATCGCAGTGTTTGGGATCCACTGAATTCCCCTTCCAGTCCTGTGACACTTTCATCTCCAGCCCTAATGAGTCTGATTTAGGATCAAAGAAATCAAAGCGCCATTCTGAAGCACAGAAAACTGAGGCCGCCGCATCACATGACTCTCTAGGATGTGGAGGGGTAGAATGTGATGACGAGACCTTCTGTCTTAGCCGTGCGGAGAGTAATGCTGCTGGGCTGATGGGGAAGGAGGGGATCCCTCTGACTCTCCCCATCTTCTTCGGGAGTCACAGTGGCAGAAAAGACACTTTTTTCCCCACCTGTGCTCCTGCTTTTTATTATATTGAAATACATCTTAAATGAGAAAAATGGTAAAATATATAACAACTGCTCTTCAGCACATCCTAGGGCAATGTGACAACAAAAGGGAATGAGGCAATTTATCCTCAAAGCGGAACTTGATGACTCTCACAACTGCTTTGCAATGGGAGGAACAATGTAAATGTGATGCTCTGGGCTTTTTTCGAGTATGAAAAGCCATAAAAGATTAGGTCAGCTCACGAGGAAATAGGCTAGCTAACCACACCCACTTCTGCAAGAGTAGCTGTCTTTTTCCATTGGGACAGCTAACAGGAGCTAGCTAACTGCATGGGAAAAACCTAGTGGAGATGAGGCCCACATAGATTGTGCTTCAATGTAGCTAATCAAGGTCATCCTTATCTCCCTCACCTTGGCTGATGAACATTCCTGGCAGGAGAGACGCTCTCCCATGACTCATAGGAGCTGATAAGAGAGGACCACAGTGTTCACCCGAAGGAAGGGCGAGCAGCAAAACACAAAAGTGGACAACTCACCTGGGGAGGTGAGAGACCACAGTAAAGATAATTCTGCCAACATCCTTAAAGATCATTAGGTGGGAATTAGTAAAAGCATTAATGCAAAAACCAACCAAAAAAACCCAACAACTTTTGTCAGGCTTTGAAAAGGTTTTTAAGGTGTTTCTCTCATGTGTAATAAGGTGTGAGCTCAGTGTGGAGGTTTTCCCATATAAAACATTCATAGGGTCTTGCATCTTTATGGATTCTCTGATGTGCATTAAGGTTTGATCTCCGCGTGAAGGTCTTCCTGCACTCACAGCACTCATAGGGTCTCTCTCCGGTGTGGATCCTCTGATGTTTAATAAGGTTCGAGCTCTGACTGAAGTTTTTTCCACACTCACAGCACTCATAGGGCCTCTCCCCCGTGTGGATTCTCTGATGCGTGATAAGGTCTGAGCGGTACCGGAAGGTTTTCCCGCACTCACAGCATTCATAGGGTCTTTCTCCAGTGTGCATTCTCTGATGTCTAGTAAGGTGTGAGCTGTGAGTGAAGGTTTTCCCGCACTCTCCGCATTCATAGGGGCGCTCTCCTGTATGGATCCTCTGATGTTTAATAAGGTTTGAACTCAAACTGAAGGTCTTCCCGCACTCAGCGCATTTATAGGGTCTCTCTCCCATTGGGATTCTCTGCTGGGCTGTGGTTTCCTTGAAATTGTTGTGAGTTTCCCGACAATTAGGGGATTTACCCACTTTCTCCCCTGGTAGACTTTCCTGCTGTCTCTCTGGCCTATGCCGACTCTCACAGGCTTTTCCCTGCACATGATGCCTGGACACATTCCCTTGGGATCCTTGCAGTAATCCTCCTTGTGATTCCACTTGCTCAGCATCTTCCTGCTGAGGATTCTGCTCCATATTCTCACTCAGCATCCCAGCACCTGCTAGGATAGAGAAAGAAACCTCAAGATGAGTCTATGCTACAAAATTAAGTCAACCTAAGTTCTGTTGACGTACACCCACAGCGGTAATTAAATTGCTTTCGCACATCCAGGCTACGCTCCTTGCGTCGGCAGTGCACGTCCTCACCAGGAGCGCTTGCACTGACTTAACAGCCAGCATGGGGCATTGTGGAATGGCTTCTGAAAGGCAGCAACAGTCGATGCAAGCAATGCAGTGTCTACACTGTACTGCATCGACATAATTACATCGACTTAAGCACCATGCCTCTCGCGAAGGGGGAATTATTAGAATATAAGAACGGCCATACTGGGTCAGACCAAAGGTCCATCTAGCCCAGTATCCTGTCTTCTGACAGTAGCCAATGCCAGGTGCCCCAGAGGGAATGAACAGAACAAGGAATCATCAAGTGATTCATCCCCTGTTGCCCACTCCCAGCTTTTGGCAAACAGAGGCTAGGGACACCATCCCGCTCATCCTGACTAATAGCCATTGATGGACCTGTCCTCCATGAGTTTATCTAGTTCTTTTTTGAACCCTTGTTATAGTCTTGGCCTCCTCAACATGCTCTGGCAAAGAGTTCCCCCGGTTGACTGTGTGTTGTGTGAAGAAATACTTCCTTTTGTTTGTTTTAAACCTGCTGCCCATTAATTTGATTTGGTGACCCCCAGTTATTGTGTTATGAGAAGGAGTAAACAACATTTCTTATCTACTTTCTCCACACCAGTCAAGGCTTCTCTCATATCCTCCCTTAGTCATCTCTTTTCCAAGCTGAAAAGTTCCAGTCTTTTTAATCTTTCCTCATACGGCAGCTGTTCCATACACCTCATCATTTTTGTTGCCCTTTTCTGTACCTTTTCCAATTCCAATATATCTTTTTTGAGATGGAGCAACTACATCTGCTCGCAGTATTCAAGATGTGGTCATACCATGGATTTGTATAGAGGCAATGGGATATTTTCTGTCTTATTAACTATCCCTTTCTTAATGATGCCGAACATTCTGTTCGCTTTTTTACGCCACTGCACATTGAGTAGATGTTTCCAGAGAACTATCCACAGTGACTCCACGATCTCTCTTGAATGGTAACAGCTAATTTAGATGCCATCATTTTATGTGTATAGCTGGGATTATTTAAGTCATTTAAGTCGGCGCAGTGGGGTGAGAGATGCATTTTAGCACAGACACGTTCAGAGTTAGGTTGACATGAGGCAGCTTACACCAACCTAACTCTGTTGTGTAGACCAGGGCACAGAAACAGGGATGGAAAAGGAGACAGCTAAGCAAAATAAGATGGAGAGACAGAAAAAAAAAATCAGGAACTATATTTCCCCAAACTCTTCCCCGTAGGAGAAAGAGAAGGGGATGAAGTCTGCCTCCATCCCCTCCAAACATCCAGGGGAGGGGAGACCAGGGAGGGAGCTACTGCCAGGCGAGAGTCAGGATGGGTAGGAAGCCATGAGCAATAGCTTCCCTGAGGATCTGATATCTGCTGGGGCAATCCTGAACTCGGAGCACTCACAAGGCCTTTGTAGGGAACCCCAGCTCTTTCCTTCAGGCGCTGACAGCTTTTGAGTGGATTTAATTATTCCTCACCTGAACAGGTGGCCATCAGAATCTCTCTTTCCTCTAAGCCCTGGAGAACTGGGGCCCCTGGCTCTTCCGTTTGTTTCACCTGGGAGATCACATCGGATTTGAACACAGGAAACCCTGCTCAGGGGAAGGAAAAGAAGCGAGATCAGGTGAATTAATTTCATTCATTCAGAAAAAAAAATGTTGTATTTTAACAGCCCATTATAACGCAGCTCCTCAAAAGCTCAAAGGTGGGGGAAACTGTGCTTAGGATGGGGTTTACCTATCCCCATCTCTGCTGGGAACACACAGCCAGCCACTCACTATGAAAGGATCCCGAAAACACAGAGAAGGTAACTCCATGTCCCGGAAAGGGGAGACTCAGAGGGGAGCTCACTGACAGAGATCCAGAGAGAGTCACAGGGAAGATGGCTGGGCGAGCAAACTGTGACACGGAGGCCCAGTTGGTCTGACAAACCTGCTCTGGATTAATTGAATTTAGTCAAAAAGTTTCTTGTAAGGCATCAAATGAAAGCTGGCAAAGAGCAACAAAAACGATGAAAGGTCTAGAAAACATGACCGATGAGGGAAGATTGAAAATATTGGGTTTGTTTAATCTGGAAAAGAGAAGATCAAGAGGGGACATGATAACATTTTTCAAGTATATAAAAAGTTGTTACAAGGAGGAGGAAGAAAATTTGTTCTTAACCATTGAGGACAGGACAAGAAGCAATGGGCTTAAACTGCAGCAAGGGAGGTTTAGGTTGGACATTAGGAAAAACTTCCTAACTGTGAAGCACTGGAATAAATTGCCTAGGGAGGTTGTGGAATCTCCATCATTGGAGATTTTTAAGAGCAAGTTAGACAAACACCTGTCAGGGATGGGTTAGATAATACTTGGTCCTGCCATGAGTGCAGGGGACTGGACTAGATGACCTCTCGAGGTCCCTTCCAGTCCTATGATTCAGATAACTGTGAAACGTGTGCACTGATGCTATATGAGGAATAATGTATACCTAGTGAGATTATGCTTCAAAGCAGTCATCCCCAAACTTTTGAAGGTCACCCCCCCTTTCCCGTCTGCCCCCACAGCCTGGGCTGGGAGCAGGGGGGTGGGGATGTGGACCGGGAGCCAAGGCTTGGGATGGGTCTAGGGCCAAGGCTGGAGCCGTGGCCAGGCTGGGAGCAGAGCCATGGGGCTGGCAGCCAGGCTCATGGCCGGGTGTGACTCTGCTCCTCCTCCACTCCCAGCCCTGGCCTCAGGCCAGGAACAGAACCATGGACAGCTGCCCAGGTGCAGGGCCAGGGGCGGGGCTGGATGGCACTCACCCCCTGCCCCCCATGGGGATTGGCCTGGGCCACCGCCCCCCACCCCTGAACGTTCCTCTGAGCCCCACAATTTGGGGACCTCTGCTTTAATGTCTAACCAAACAAAGGGAGAAACAGGAGGGAAGGTCTCTCTGTCCTACATAAGGCTACGTCTACTCTAGCACTTATGTCACAAAACTTTGGTAGCTCAGGGATGTGAAAAAAAACCCACACACCCTGAGCAACATAAGTTTTGTTGGCTGGAGATGCTCTCCTGCTGACATAGCCACTGCCGCTTGTTGAGCTGGTTTTAGTACATTGACGGGAAAGCTCTCTCCTGTTGGCATAACACAGCTACACGGGCGTTCTCGCAGCAGTACAGCTAGGGTGACCAGACAGCAAATGTGAAAAATCAGGACGGGGTGGGGGGTAATAGGAGACTATATAAGAAAAAGACACAAAAATCAGGACTGTCCCTATAAAAAGCGGGACATCTGGTCACCCTACGTACAGCTGTGCCACTGGAAGCTTGTAAGTGTAGACATGGCTTAAGTTCAGCATTGCAAGCTAAATACAATAGGACCTACGTGTGCAAGTTAAGTGAAGAGGAGAAACAAGTTAACATGGGGATGCGAAGGCAGCATGGCACCAGCACACCGGAGAAGAAGAGATGTGGGATAGTCCTCTTCAAAAGGATACATTTCGGAGGTTTACTGGACTATAAAAGGCAGGAATAAGAAAGCCGTTTGTTATCCATTTCACCAAAGAACACCCTTAGTGGAAGTGGATGGTCTGTGAATGTTCTGGATCCTGGTTTGACCGGAAACCAGCAAGCTCTGCAGAAAGGCTTTGAGGCCAAGATAAAGCAGTGGACAAGGACTGTATCTTGATAAGTTTAAGTCTTGGTCTCTAGAAAGCACAATACAGGAGAACCTCCAAATTTCAAACCCCTCAGGAACGGAGGTTGTTCGTAACTCTGAAATGTTTGTAACTCTGAACAAAAACATTCTGGTTGTCCTTTCAAAAGTTTACAACCGAACACTGACCGAATACAGCTTTGAAACTTTACTATGCAGAAGAAAAATGCTGCTTTTAACCATCTTAATTTAAATGAAACAAGCACAGAAACAGTTTCCTTACCTTATCAGATCTTTTTTTAAACTTTCCTTTTATTTTTTCAGTAAGTTTACGGTTAACACAGCACAGTAGTGTATTTGCTTTTTGTTTTGTCTTTTGTCTGTGCTGCTGCTTGATTGCGTACATCCAGCTCCAAATGAGGTGTGTGCTTGACCGGTCAGTTCGGAATTCTGGTGTTCGTAACTCTGAGGTTTTACTGCAGACTTTTGTTTGATTTGTAACTAATTCAGTTCTTATTACCCTTGCTCACTGCACATTTGAATCTGCCCATTTGAATCTCTGAGTCTGTTTTTTGTCAACAAACTTGTATCTGTTCTCCCCATGAAGAGATTACAGTGCTGCGTTGTTAGAAAGGACCCGCTCCAGAGTTGTAACCTCCCAAGCTGCAGGTACGCTGACCCTTTGGGGGCACCAGACCTGGTAATTTCTGTGAGCGTCCAGTGACAGGGGCTGGGCAGTACAGGGGGTGCTTCAGGGGAGTTGGAGGAAAGGGTCAACCTGCAAGGCAAAGTGAGAGCTGGCAGAACCCTGAGGAGTTTCTTTGTGGGGGCTGAAGACTGGGAGCGGATACACAGATTACTCCAGCACATCTCTCTCACTGTGGCAGGAGGAGAAGACAATGACCTACAGTTCTGGACACCCCGAGAAGGTGTCACACATGGGCTGGTGGGGTTCAGAGTAGTAAGGAATAGGAAGGAGCAGAGATGTCACTGAATGCAAGATCTCAGGGTTATTAGATGTCAGGAAAGCGCAGAGAAACATAGAACTGGAAGGGCCCTCGAGAGGTCATCTAGTCCAGCCCCCTGCACTCATGGCAGAACTAAGTATTATCTAGACCAGAGGTTCTCAAACTGGGGGTTGGGACCCCTCAGGGGTTTGCAAAATTATTACATGGAAGGTCATGAGCTGTCAGCCTCCGCCCCAAACCCCTCTTTGCCTCCAGCATTTATAATGGTGTTAAATATATAAGCCCGGGGAGGAGAGTTGCACTCAGAGGCTTGCTTTGCGAAAGGGATCACCAGTACAAAAGTTTGAGAACCACTGATCTAGACCATCCCTGACAGGTGTGTGTCTAACCTGCTCTTAAAAATCTCCAATGATGGAGATTCCACAACCTCCTTAGGCAATTTATTCCAGTGCTTAGCCACCCTGACAGTTAGGAAGAGTTAAGGGGGCACAGCGGTTCCACGCTGCACCCAGGGGATCCCGTCACAGGTGGGATAATCAGTTCAGGTAACTGTTTGCGGGAAAGAGACAAAGAAATGACACTGATGGGATGTCTGAAGAAGTTAGATCTGCCTCGATGTCCATCGGGGATGGTCAGCCAGGCAGGCATGAAGACCATTTTCAAATCTTTTTTTCCCCCACTGCAGAATAAACACTCCTTTGGCTTGAAGGAGACTTTTTCGTCACTGATCTCAGACTCCCGAAGGGAAGTACTAAAGGTGTCCGCATTCAGCTTGACCCGCTGGGTAAGCACAAAGGGTACTGTAGCCCAGGGCCTGGTTTAGGAGAAGAATTGCTGAATTCCACTCCAGGAGACAGAAAGGCGCGAGAACTGACCTCAGAGGAGAGGAACTCAAGGAGATGAGGAAGGGGACAGATGGAGCTAGCCCATCACTCACCGTGGCACTGTGACAACCCCAGGGGGAAAACAGGGGGGTCTGAACCCCAAAGCAAGGGTAGCATCTGATTGTATGCAATATTACTGTGCTATCAAAGTGCTCAATAGAGCAAGGTCTTAGATGAAAGCCTGCAATATGCTGGTCATTGTGAAATGTCCGTCTGAACACCACATGAGGAATTATGGATACTCACCTCTATGATGCTTTCGAGTTTGTGACCAGACAAATGGAGAAACAAGTTGTCTCTTGGACAGGAGCAGAGGCAGCTGGCTACCCGTCTGCAACAGCATTCCCATCACACTCCCCGCCAGCACCTGGCCCGAGCCGGGGAAGCTAATGACCCAACCAGCAGAACAAAGTCAGTGATGATCGCTAGGCGTGTCAGTGATGATAATGTAATATTCAAGCCTGTATATTTGCTTGAGATAGAAGTTTGGGTCTTGTCTGGCTCATTTGACTTTTGACATTTTTGTATTCTTATTAATGTGTGAACAAAGACACCGGGTGTTACATCTGCCCACAAGCAGATGGGGAGATAAGAGATAGAACTAAAAAGTGTTGCTGGGCCGAGTGGGAATGTATTATACGAGTGTGCACTCGAAGGACAGTCCTGCCTCAACTCCTCTCCCAAGATAAGGTCAAGCAACCAGTCGGGAGGGGCGAGGGGAGATTCGGGGTGGAAGGTATGAAAAACACTGAAAGCCAAAGAAATGCCTGTCTCTGACCAAAGCACAACCTCACTCCTTACCCTTCCCATGGAATACAGAAGAGGTGATACCAAAGCCCCCAGACTCACCACCCTCCAAAACAGAACATGACCATAAATTGTCAGCAGTGGGACCACCAAGGGCGTGCACTGCAGGTATAATTATGCCTTCTAAGGAAAAGGAAACTGGGACACTGGGAAAAAGGCTCTGCCGACGACGTGTAGCGCTATGGATAGGCTTGATTAATGCCAATACACGTCGCATTGCCTGCATTTCGGACGGCTGATCTTCTGCTTTCTGTCTGTGTGCCAAGAAGCAGGGGAGGGCAAAGAGAAAGCCAGTACCTAATGTGATGGAGCAAGGCCGGATGGCTACAGGAAAGTACTCAGGAACAGGTATGTTAGCCCCAGGCTAAGCAAATCCCTAGTACCATAGGAACCAAAATGGCAGTTGCTCCAGGATAATTAAGGCACCTGGGGCCAATTAAGAACTTTCTAGAAGGCACCAGAGAGAGCTACATTGATTGGAGCACCTGCAGCCAATCAGGACAGGCTAATCAGGGCACCTGGTATAAAAAGGGGGAGCTCACTCCAGTCAGGGGTGGAGGAGCCAGAGGAAGGAAGTGCGTATGAGGAGCTGGGAGTCAGAGACACAAGGAACTAAGAACTGAGAGGTACTACTGGAGGATTGAGGAAACACCATACAATCAAGCAGTATCAGACACCAGGAGGATCCGGTGGTGAGGATAAAGAAGGTGTTTGAAGGAGGCTATGGGGAAGTAGCCCAGGGAGCTGTAGCAGTCAAGCAGTGGTTACAAGTAGCACTATAGAGACTGCTGCAATTCACAGGGCCCTGGGCTGGAACCCGGAGTAGAGGGCAGGACCGGGTTCCCCCCAAGTCTCGCTACTCCTAAACAGACATAGGAGGAGTTGATCCAGACTGTGGGTTTCATCCAAGGGGAAGACCACTGAGGGGAGGAAAATCCGCCAATAAGCGCAGGACCTACTAGGGGAGAGGAGGAACTTTGCCACACTAACAATGATGTAAATTAACCAGGGTGGAATCAAAACAATGGAAAAGCCATTTACATGCGAATGACTAGGGAGATAGAAAGTGCATGGAAAGGGAAGAACAGGAGGAAGCAATACTGGCTCTTGAAACAGAGACATTTCGGGGGGAGTTAAGATGGGTAAAAAGACAATTGAGCAGGAGACACAGGAACCAAGTGCTCCGGGTTTTGCTGTGTTGGATCCTGGCTAAGCACTGCCCAGCAATGCTGGAAGGAGGAGCGTGGGGAGCAAATGACTTTGAACAAAAAAACCTAGTTAGTTAATAATCATGGTGTACAAACACTGCACGTTTCATAGAATATCAGGGTTGGAAGTGACCTCAGGAGATCATCTAGTGCAACCCCCTGTTCAAAGCAGGACTGATCCCCAGACAGATTTTTGCCCCACAGATCCCTAAATGGCTCCCTCAAGGACTGAACTCACAACGCTGGGTTTAGCAGGCCAATGCTATCCTTCCTTAACCTCACTAGTTAAGTTAGGTTTTAGTCTCAGAAGCGTATTTTAACTTGGATTTGTTAGTAACTATTTCTATCCCAATTCCCTCTCTTTGGTGTTACCTAAATAACCGTTCTTTGATAACAAACATAGTCTTGTTTTATTGCACAAGCATCCCGGTGCAGAGCTGCACCCTGAGGAGTGAAATCAGCCAAACTAGGGCCATGTCTACAGGCAGCTGTGCCGCAGTAAGATCTCTCGTGTATAATTAAATCATCCCCAATGAGTGGTGGTAGCTATGTGGGCAGGAGAAGCCCTCCCACTTTCACAGCACATTGGCGCTTATGCTGGTAAAGGCGTGATCTCACTTGGCCAGTCTGAGTTGGTGTGCGTGGAGTAGGCTCAGTGTCTGAGTGCCAGCCAGGGGTCGGAAGCTTCTGTTTGTTATGCTGGACCTAACCCCAAGTTTTGCCTTAGCAAAGAGAAGTTGTTAGCATTCTGTAGCAGGGGAGAGTCTCTGGTAGTGTGTGTGTCACTGGCACGTTGGGGTGATGCTGAAAAAGAGAGGAGGGTGCTTTGTGGGGGTGGCGTGAACCTTAACTCTGCATTTCCCCTTCCAAGAACCGAGGGGACAGGAACCCTTACCCAGCGAGGTCACAGTCTCATAGTTCTCCTGCATGACGTCTCTGTAGAGGGCTCTCTGAGTGGGGTCCAGCAGAGCCCACTCTTCCCTGGTGAAATACACAGCCACCTCCTCGAAGGTCACCGGCCCCTGAAAGAGCAAGAGTCCAACACTAAGTACCTGCTGCCCCACTCACAGCCCCACTATTCACGGGGGAGAGAGACCTAGCAGATGGAAGCTCTGGGAGGCTCACAATCAGCAGGTCCCTCCTCCACCCTGCTCAGAGCAGCCAGCAGGCCTCAGAGTGAGGCGAGAAAGAGAGAACTTCTCGCACTTCCCAGTAGACAGCAGGGGCAGGATCTTCACATTCATCACACACCTACTAGCCAGAGCCTGATACAGGAGATGGGGCCCCTAGCAGGCTCCAGACCTCCTGGTAGGAATCCCAACCCCCTCCCCATTCCCAACAGCTGGATGTCAGGGGATGGGGCATCTCCCCTAAACCCCTCTGGTGGGTGTCCCCTTCATGTCGCTCAGAAGCCCCTTTGGTTAGTAGGTTGAGACTCCAGCACTAGTAATCTGGTTAATCTGGTAAATTTTCCCAGCTCAGGCCAAGGGGTTTGTTTCCTGTTCCACTAATATGGGGATCTGAACCCCAACCTCCCATAGGTCTGTTCCTAGAATCCAGGCCCCAGGTTGAACAAGTCCCAGCAGGTTCACCACATCCTGTCCCCATCCCTTTCTCCACCCTGTGGATTTCCTGCCCCCTCCCACCTCTTGACCGAACTCCCAAGCAATCCCCACCTCCTCTGTATTTTCTGCCCCCCTCTCTGCAGCACGAACCCACCAGCAACTCCCTCAGAAAACTTACCTGGACTGGCTCCACTGCAGCCATTGTCCTTCCTCGTCCCCGGGGAGGATGGGAGCATCGGGAGCCTAAGGCAGGTGTTACTCTGCAGCCTGTCAGGGTGAGAAGGGGGACTGGGGAGATTTCAGAAGGGGCTTTAATGCATTTCACATCACAGTTGCCCCTGGCTCTTTCCATACCGACAGATTTTTCTTAAGAACGGGTTAGACAAACACCTGTCAGGGATGGTCTAGATAATACTTAGTCCTGCTATGAGTGCAGGGGACTGGACTAGATGACCTTTCGAGGTCCCTTCCAGTTCTGTGATTCTATGGAATTGCATCAGCCCCCTTGGTTGACCTGCTGCCCAGAATTCTTTTGGGCTGCATTCCCCTCTCCAGTTTTATTCTGGTCGGCAGTGATTCTGGTCTACATCTCATGCTCCTAAAGCTCAGGCTTCCAGTTGGCTAATGGCAGGGGTCAGGAAGGGATGTCATCCCCATCCCTGTCCGCCCGCCCCCCAATGTATTCTGGGAGGTTTTTTGTTTTTATCTCCTTCCTCTGAAGCATCAGGGACAGCCACGGCTGGAGATGGGACACTGGGTGGGGGTGATTGTTTCCCTGCCAGGGGCCTCAAGCATCTCACTCTCCACCCCCCCATTCTCTGGCTCTGGCGCACAGCAGTCTAGTCTGCTGTGGGCTGTGATACTTTGAGCTCATTCCGGCTGTTGGGTTTAGTGGGCGGGTGGTGGGTGGGGTTGGTGGCCTGTGACACAGGAGGTCAGACCAGATGATCCAGTGGACCCGTCTGGCCTGAAACTCTATGACTCTATAACTGGACCAGTTTGGGATCTTGTTACCACTCTCCTCACTTACTTCTCCTTCAGTTTCTCTATCTCCTTCCCCCCCTCCTCTCCCTCCGGCTGAGAGACTTGGCCCACACCTATACCTGTGTTCCCTCCCACTCTTGCAATCGTTAACGGCAGCGAATGCCATTTGGAATCCCCAGCTCTGCTAATCACCAAATGAGAACTATTTCCTGCGATACAGACACAGCAGTGAAAGGGTTGCTGTGCACAGCTCCAAGGTCCCTGTTTCCACAGCTGGGATTGTGAAGTAAGGGAAAAGATTTCGAAATGTGGGTTTTATCAGAATGAATAGTTCCCAGGGTCGGTCCATATATACTATAGCAGCTCATTCATACATATACCATGTTCTCTTCCCATTCATAATTAATGGTGACACAAAATAATGATCTAGTCTGGTGTTTCTACCGCCTGTAGGCTCAGGAAAGGCATTGAGGAGGGGGGCTGTAAGATCTTGGAAGTTTTATTACACTCTAAAGCAAAGAAAACCTCATTCCCCCACATCCAGTTCCCCCTTATCCGTTATGGTCAAGTATTCTCCGTCAACTGCTTGAAAAACACACATACAATTTATATACAGGCTCGGCACTGATACGTGTTTTATTCTTACTTTTGCAGTTAGAGTAGAAGGAGGTGTCAGAAAAAACTGACTTCAAATAAGCATTCTGTTGCAATAATTGGGCCTAAAATTTGTAATCTTCACTGTAAAAAGTATATGAAGGTTCTTAAGAGGTTACAATAACCTATAACAAAAGTGGGTCACGTTCTTTTCAAGAATGAATGCTATGCATGGGTGCAAGAAGACCAGACGGAGACAATTAAATTAGTCCAGACAAAAGGGAGCTACTGATATTGTTCAAGGATAGTACTATCGGTATGTGACGTAAACAAGAAAACATGGGAACAAGGCTGCCTATGGAAATAGATTTAGTTAGGAAACAAAATAAATTATGCCTCTCCTTTTTAACACTTTTGGAGGTTCTTAAAAAGAGACTCGGGGGGAACAAATCATCTCCCAGTGCACCCCAATCTGCCATCATTGCATCATCTCACTTTCTCAACCCCAAGTCAGAAGAAACAAAGCAAACTGAAAGACTGTCTTCTTGAGAGGCCTTGTTTTGATTATGTTTTAACCTATATTCCCTCTTTCCCTTCTCCTGATTGTAATTTGCATTTTTTATTTTTGGCTGTAGACATATCCTGTTTGTTTTTCTTAAAGTCTAAGTGCTTGTAAGTTGCATTATTTTCTAAGAAGACCCCATAAAAAGGTAAGGCTGGTAACGAAACTTATCCCGTAACCTCAGAAGCCACTGACTCTGTGCCTTTACCCTCCGGTGCAACTCCTTTAAATAATTCTAGCAGTTTTAGCTCTGCTGAAGCTGTTTCCATAAATTAACGATCATAACGGATGAATAGGAATGTATCAGAAAAAACTTGAAGATTTTATCTTAAATGTATAAAGTCATTCCAAGAAAGACAAATTCTTTTCAGGTATAATTTAAGCATAAAAAATAAGTTTAGAGTAAAAAAAAAAGTAATTAAAAAAATCTATGTTAAAAAGAATAATGTAAAAACAGAAAAACATCTAAATTTGTGTTTTAACAAAATTAGCTACTAATAACTGTTTTATTAATTTAAAGAGTAAAAAAATCAGCTAATCTGTGTCACAAGAGTTAAACAGTGTGCTAAAAACAGTCAGTTAAAAATGTACATACATTACTAACAAATTTAAAAAATTTGCAAATAAAAAATAACTTCTCTCCATTTAATAAAATCAAAAATCCTCTAAATACATTAACTTAAACTCTCAAATAAGTGTTAAAAAGCTCAGCGTTGTTTTTTTTTAATTATATCAGCCATTCACAAATGTAACCAGCTGTTACAGAATTTAGCAGTCTTAAAAAAGGAAGCACCAAAATCAGACTATATAAACTTAATAAAAGAAATACAATTAGCGTGAAAAGTGTGAAATAGTTACTAAAATTAGTTTAATGTAATCATTAAAATAAACTGTAATAATGTTTAAAAAGCAAAAAAAATAATTGGTACTAAAAATTACATATAATTTAAATCTTCAAGTGACATTGAAAGAAAAGCTACTTAAGAAAAAAGTTAATTTAAAAAATACAGTGGTGCAAGGACAATGTAACATTGTTAAAAATCAGCAAAAAAGCAAACTTGTGTCACCTTTGTGTCCTCTGAAAACTGTTTAAAAAAAATCTTCAAAATAATTAGCAAAAAATAATAATGCAAGCACACCGGTAATAACATTGCAAACAGTAAACAAAAGCAACTGCAAAGTAGAGAGTAAAAATATTTCATATTTAAACCAAACAACAACAAACATTAATCCATATAATCCAAAATGCTAATATTTACATGTGCATAATTAAGAAAGAAAGCCCGCCCACAGAACACACCTGGCAAAAAAAAAGTAATTATGGCTTGGTTTAAGGAGAGAATATGGCATATTTAAGGACTCCCTCACAGCCAGGCAAATAGCTTATAATAGTAAAACAAAAAAAGACAGGTATTTCTAAGTCTTATAAAAAGTTAAGGCAAACCTACTTTGGAGATCAAAAAGAAGAGGAGTACTTGTGGCACCTTAGAGACTAACAAAGGTGCAAGTACTCCAGTTCTTTTTGCGGATACAGACTAACACGGCTGCTACTCTGAAACCTTTGGAGATCAAAAACATCCCCAATGTAAAGACCAAAGTTTTAAGGAACTTTTTAATCGGGAAATTAAATTCTCAAATACCAAGCTACCTACCATGCCTAGCTTACCTAGGAACAAATTCACTGGTATAAATGGTGACAGTTTTAGATTTTGAATACAAAGTTTTACCTATTTAAAGGACAGCCCTAAAACCCACCAAAGGCCTGTTAAAACCTGGTGAAACAATTCCAGAAGGAGCACATGTACTTGGTGAATTTTCTGTAGAAATTCAACCCATTGCAGAAAAATTTTGCCCGTAAACACACTAACTCAGAAAGGACAAGCATGGAGTTATCCTACAGCTAATTACATTCCACTCCATGTTTCCAGGAAACTCACCTAATATTAGCATCCCCCACCCAAAACAACAACCCCAAAACTCATCTTTTAAATTTTAAGGAGGGTAATGCCTTTATTTTAGTGAATAATCCATTGTCTAAAATGATTAAAATTCCTCTCCACAATTTAATTTAGGTATTGTGTCATCTTCCACACGGGACAAGCTTTTTGCCTTTTTAATCAGTCACCATGATTGGTAAAGTTTAAAACTAACCCCCCAAAATGTTATCAAGGAGGGTATGTGTTATGCAGTATCTTTCTTTCAATTTAGGTTTTATTTAAAAAAATTCTCCCTACACCTAGCTAATTAATGGGCAAAAATGAGTTGCATTTAAAAAATAAAAATCAATGAAGTCCTATTTAATGTAAAATATCAGTTCAACAATCTAATGTACTAGGTAAAGTTTAAAAAATAAATAAATTCATCCTCCAAAAGCAGGATATAATTTTCGAAAGCGAGTGAATAAATTAACAAAACTGGGAATAGTTTAGCCTAAAAAGAAAACACAGAATTAATAAAATAATTACAAAATGTCTGTTTTGTAAAACCTGCCTGAATTGTTAAAAACAAAAACAAAAAAACCCCAAACATCTCCACAAAGTAAAATTAAAAACCTCTTCAAAATCAAATCTAGTGTATATAGAACAACACTGTTTTGTTAGCTGCTGAAAAATCCATGCAAAATTTTTTATTTTTTGATAGATATGGAGAAAGATATCTTCTC
The DNA here is from genome assembly GCA_003846335.1 of Cuora mccordi. Lineage (NCBI taxonomy): Eukaryota > Metazoa > Chordata > Testudines > Geoemydidae > Cuora > Cuora mccordi. Next base: position 467,777 of record ML123234.1, read on the forward strand.
TATCTATAATACACCCTTGTGACCAGTTTTTTTTAATGTAATCGAATTTTAACAATTCATTATCAGCAACTAAAAAAATTTTCCTAAACTGGTAGCAAATTCCATTTATAAATCAAAATTTAGCCAAGTTAAAAAAAAAAAAGTATTTTACCACCTCTTAAAATGTAGTGAACCTTAAAAGTAGTTCCAAAAAACCAACATAAGCTAGCTTTTGCTTTAAAAAAAGTCAATATACATGGGGAAAAAATGTCCTGGGAATAAAAACGTCGCCAAATATAACTGTTTCATTCACAAAGCTTTACCTAAAATAAAAAATAAAAATAAAATAATAATAATGTTTTAATTTTTAGTACAACTAAAAATCATGTAAAAACCCAACAAATATGTGCTAAAACAACTTTAATAATGCTTGTCAAAACTGTCTTTAGTAAAAAGACAATTTTTTAAAAAGAGAGTAAATTATTTGGGCTTTAAAATTTCCTCTACGGTCTACAAACCCCAAGTTCATAAAGTGCAAATTCTAATGAATTTTTTTTAAAATATCAGAAGTACCTAGTTTTCTGTGACCCTGTAATTACTGCAATTCATCCAAGAACATGCCAGAGTACACTTTAGTAAACTACTACAAGTACATCAAGATTGGGACTAGGAACCTGCACAAAATCAGGCTAAAAATTTAAAAAAACAAAACAAAACCAATTAATTCAAAACCCTGGCTTAATTTATCCTCAAAGAAACAAAAATTGTTACTTAAAGATTGAATGTATAGAACACAGTATAATTGCTGTGTTATATCGAAAAAACCAACCAAACAAAAAACCTCAAAACCCCAAGCTATTAATTATGCAAGCAAAAAGTTAATTGCTGTAAAAAAATATTCACACTCTAAACAAGAAATAATAAAAAAGTCACTATTAACATTAACCACCAGTCTTTAAAATAACTAAAATCCAATCAAATTTTTAAAGTAAAGTGTCCAGTGCCAAACTAATCTCCTAAATTCTAGGTAGGGGGCAGAAGAGAAAAGAGTAAAAATTATGTATGTTAAAAATAGTTTTCAAAAGCACAAAAGTAACCCAACTACATGCTCTGTGGATGAGGGGAAAGCAGTGGATGTGCTATTTCTTGACTCTAGCAAAGCTTTTGATACAGTCTCCCACAGTATTCTTGCTGGCAAGCTAAAGAAGTCTGGGCTGGATGAATGGACTATAAGGTGGATAGAAAGCTGGCTAGATCGTCGGGCTCAACAGGTAGTGATCAATGACTCCATGTCTAGTTGGCAGCCGGTATCAGAGTGCCCCAAGGGTTGGTCCTGAGGCTACTTTTGTTCAATATCTTCATTAATGATCTGGAGGGTGGCGTGGACTGCACCCTCAGCAAGTTTGTAGATACTGGGAGGAGTGGTAGATACGCTGGAGGGTAGGGATAGGATACAGACAAATTGGAGGATTGGGCCAAAAGAAACCTGATGAGGTTCAACAAGGACAAGTGCAGAGTCCTGCACTTAGGACGGAAGAATCCCATGCAGTGCTATAGTCTAGGGCAGGGGTCGGCAACCTTTCAGAAGTGCTGTGCTGAGTCTTCATTTATTCACTCTAATTTAAGGTTTCGCGTGCCAGTAATACATTTTAACATTTTTAGAAGGTCTCTTTCTATAAGTCTATAATAGATAACTAAACTATTGTATGTAAAGTAAATAGGGTTTTAAAAATGTGTAAGAAGCTTCATTTAAAATTAAATTAAAATGCAGAGCCCGCCCCCCCCGGACCGGTGGCAGGACCCGGGCAGCGTGAGTGCCACTGAAAAAAATCAGCTCGCGTGCTGCCTTTGGCACATGTGCCATAGGTTGCCTACCCCTGGTCTAGGGGCCGAATGGCTAGGCAGCAGTTCTGCAGAAAAGGACCTAGGGGTTACAGTGGATGAGAAGCTGGACATGAGTCAACAGTGTGCCCATGTTGCCAAGAAAACTAACGGCATTTTGGGCTGTATAAATAGGGGCATTGCCAGCAGATCAAGGGACATGATCATTCCTCTCTATTCGGCATTGGTGAGGCCTCATCTGGAGTACTGTGTCCAGTTTTGGGCCCCACACTACAAGAAGGATGTGGAAAAATTGGAAAGAGTCCAGCAGAGGGCAACAAAAAATGATTAGGGGGCTGGAACACATGACTTATGAGGAGAGGCTGAGGGAACTGGGATTGTTTAGTCTGTAGAAAAGAAGAATGAGGGGGGATTTGATAGCTGCTTTCAACTCCCTGAAAGGGGGTTTCAAAGAGGATGGATCTAGACTGTTCTCAGTGGCAGCAGATGACAGAACAAGGAGTAATGGTTTCAAGTTGCAGTGTGGGAGGTTTAGGTTGGATATTAGGAAAAACTTTTTCACTGGTAGGGTGGTGAAGCACTGGAATGGGTTACCTAGGGAGGTGGTGGAATCTCCTTCCTTAGAGGTTTTTAAGGTCGGGCTTCACAAAGCTCTGGTGGGATGATTTAGTTGGGAATTGGTCCTGCTTTGAGCAGGGGGTTGGACTAGATACCTCCTGAGGTCCCTTCCAACCCTGATAGTCTAAGATTCTATGAACATCAGGACAGTAATCTTAAGACAACACTTAAAGAAAAAGTAACTTATTTGTCCACAAAGTTTGCAGTATCCATCTTATAAAGAAAAATAATTTGTGCCAATTTACCCATTGCATACATAAATAGTTATTCATTTAATCAAAAGAGGGTCCAGTGTGCTAGCGCAAGAATATATTATCAAAAAACCCCAAAAATCTTACAACACTTTAAACTAATTCCTGGCACAAGTCATTATGCTGAAATTGCTGCTGTATTAGCCTTAACGTCAGCTGTAAAAACTAATGTATCAACTTCCATTTTAGGTACAAATCAGAACCATGTGACAAGTAGCTTCCTGTTATATCTTTGTACCTGGCGTACCTGCACATTCCAAAATGCTAAAAGAAAACAGTGCAAGTAGTTTACAGCATTTGCTTTAACAAATCAATTCGTTCAAACCCATAAATTAACCATTTGTTAAAACACAGTAAAAAACGATTCACATGCAAATAAGCAAGATCATCTAAACAGGTGGTTCTCAGCAGGGGTGCATGTACCCCTGGGGGTACGCACAGGTCATCCAGGGGGGCCATCAACTCATCTAGAGATTTGCCTAGTTTTACAACAGGCGACATAAGAAGCACTAGCAAAGTCAGTACAAACTAAAATTTCATCCAGACAAAGACTTGTTTAGTCTGCTGTATATACACTATACACTGAAATGTAAGTCCAATATTTATATTCCAGTTGATTTGTGTTAGAATTATGGAAAGGTAAGCAATTGTTCAGTAGTAATGCACTGTAACACTTCTGTATTTTTGTGTCTGATTTTGTAAGCAAGTACTTTTTAAGAGAGGTGAAATTTGGGGGTACGCAAGAGAAATCAGGGGACAGTAGTCCGGAAAGTCTGAGAGCCAGTAAACAATAATAAAACTAACACACTTGCCAAAACAAAGTGCACTAAACGGAACCCCATGGGAATTTACATCACCTGACAAAATCCCACTAACTCGGGTTTAATCAATAAGCTGTTGACTTAAATGCTTTTAAGTGTTTATCAAAAATAAAAGGGGGAGGGGCCCAAAGCCAATGTGAAAAGAGTGAGAGCCACAGATTATACACACAGACACTGTGCAGCTCCCTCCTACGTTCAAAATCGGCCTATATACAATGGAGCACTCTCCTCCCATTCCTAGTCATTCTGTGCACAATCTAGCAGCTTGATTTCCCATTCAGGGTCAGTCAATCCAGGATACAGCTGGGCTCCAGCCCCTGCTCCTGAGACTTTGCTGCCCCCACCCCTCCAATACCATTTTCGGTCGCTCCATACAGCTGTCAGACTGTTCAGGGTATGGATGTTTTATTCTTGTCTCATCCTATTACACACCATTCAGGGTGTTGTTCCTGTCCACACCCCTGAGATCTGGATTCACTCTGAATCCGTATCAGATGTCACAGCAAGAGTAAATTAGTCAAGGGGCTCATCCTGCTTTGCATTGCTCCACAGCTGCCAGGTGCACATCAGGGCTGGAGGCCGTGATGCCGTCGCTAACATGGTTATTGGTCTGAAATCTCCCTATGGCCCGTCAGAGACAGACACGTACCTGTATCGCTCCCCAGCTCCAGTCGCAGCATCTCTAGAGGAAGGAGAGGATGGGAGAAGTCAGAATTGAGGCCCTTGCATTCGGGGGAGGTTCCCAATAGTTATTAATAGGGCCCTACCAAATTCATGGCTGTGAAAAATGCATCACAGGCCGTTAAATCTGGTCACCCCTGTGAAATCTGGTCTTTTGTGTACTTTACCCTATACTATAAAGGCAGGGGTCGGCAGCCTTTCAGAAGTGCTGTGCCGAGTCTTCATTTATTCACTCTAATTTAAGGTTTCGCATGCCAGTAATACATTTTAATGTTTTTAGAAGGTCTCTCTATAAGCCTATAATACATAACTAAACTATTGTTGTATGTAAAGTAAATAAGATTTTTAAAATGTTTAAGAAGCTTCATTTAAAATTAAATTAAAATGCAGAGCCTCCCGGACCAGTGGCCAGGACCCAGGCAGTGTGAGTGCCGGTGAAAATCAGCTAACGTGCTGCCTTCGGCACATGTCCCAGAGGTTGCCTACCCCTGCTATAAAGGTATCCTAAGCAATAGGGTAAAAGTATACAAAAGTACCCAGTGTTTCTCAAACTAGGGTTCCCTACCCCAAACGGAAGTCACAAGGCTATTGGGGGGGGAAGTGGGCACAGTATTGCCACTCTTACTTCTATACTGCTGGCAGCAGCGCTGACTTCAGAGCTGGGTACCTGGGCAACAGCAGCTGCTCTGCGGCCACCTAGGTCTGAAGGCAGCGCAGAAGTAAGGGTGGCGATCCCGTGAACCCCCTGCAGTAGCCTTGGGTCGGTTTGAGAAACGCTGAGTCTTAAGGCCTTTAACATGTTTATATTTTGCCATTTTTAAATACAGACTCAGGTTTCGTTACAACACCGTGAGATTTAAATATCTGAAATCGTGAAACTCAAGATTTTTTAAATGCCATAATCGTGAAATTTACAAAGATGGACCATGAATTTGGTAGGGCCCTAGTTATTAATGTAATTGCTGTTAGCTACAAGAGGGTGACACAGACCGAGGCCAATGATGCAGCCGCTGCAGACAGAGCCAGCCCCACAGGGCTACTCCCATGGAGAAGGGTGACTTGCTGAGCTGGGGTTGTGAGATGAAGCCGAGGATCAGTGACATCACTAGAGTCCCCGCCTCCTCCCCAGGGCGCGGGTCGCTCTAACCAGAGGAGACGCCACCTCCAGACTCCAACTCACCTTTGAATCCCAGCAGCACCTTCTGCAAGTGGGCGCTTTTCAGAGAGAAATCGCTGAGTCTCTTCTCCAGCTCTGCAAACCCCAGCTCAGGCTTCCGAAACGTCCCGTCCTCCCTGCTGGGGAAAGGAGGAGCAGTGAGAAATGGGCCTGATCCCCACACCAACTATTTGTTAGTGTTTTTTATTAAGTCCTTTATTTTCACAATCAGTATCACTCAGTGGGAAAACAGCCCCCTCCCACACACAGTTAGGGCCCCTGCTATTTCCACCGTTTGTTCCCTTCCTTTCCCACCCTCCTTTCTCCATTTTTCTCTCTCTCTCTCTCTCCTCACTGTCTCTGTGTCACTCCTCTGTTCTTCTCTCCCTACATCAGCTTCCTATTCCCACCCCTCAAAGGCTTCTCTCCCGCCTGCTCAAGCGATCAGCCATGGAATATTGAATGTTGATGTCAAAGTGTCGCTGCAATGAGATTAAGAGAGGACAAGGGCATTCACGCCTCTCTGAATTGGTGTTTCAGGCTGTTTGCAGACTCAGGAAGGCAACATTGTCTCAGTGTCCATTTGGGAGAGTTTCTTTGTTACCAGGAGAGCTCGAAACTTACTTTTAAAAAAACTGAAAGCTGAGATTCTGCACACTCTGAATACATGATGTGGCCACATAAATACGTCAGACAGGCTGGATCTGGCCCATACGTCTGACAGCCTTGGTGTGACCTCATTAGCTGTCAGAGTAACAGGCTCTGTCCCTTGCTGAGGCAGCCAGTAGGGGACACAGAATCCAGGACAAGGAGGAGCTCTGTATCCAGTGCAGTTTCCAAATGTAACTGAGCATGAGGGGGAGGGAAATGGAGCTGGGGACTTACCTGCTCCCAGTGCTCCCGGCACCCTGCAGAAGGAGAGAAAAAAAGAGGCCGTCAGAGGACTTGCAGGGGAATTACCATTGGAGTCTAACTTCGGACACTCAGCTTCATGTTTGCAGAGTAGCTGCTGTCCCCTCAAGCAGGGACTTCTGCCCTCAGCAGCCCCACAAATCCCTGCTGAGAGATTGCCACGGGGGGAAGCTTCTCCCCAGGCATTTCACAGGAAGAAAATATTTGCTGCATTGAAATTGAAATTCCCGCTAGTGCTGAGAGCCCCACAAGCCCCCTGACCCCACTAAACCCATTAATCTGGTGGCAGTGGGGCCTTAGGCCTGGCTCAGGACCACGGCATGGGGGAGGGGATTTCCCCCTCCAAGTGCAAATGCCAACAGATTTTTCCAGGGCAGGAGAGAAGATCTTGGGGTTGCAGCACCAGGACTCCCAGAACCCATCCCATGCGCCACTGCCAGACTCACTGTGTGACCATGCACAGGGCTCTGCCTCTCCCTCTGCCTCACTTTCCTCATTTCTCCCAGAGGGATAATGCACCAACCCCACTCTGTAAAGTGCTTTGGGGTCTAGGGCTCACAAGCATCTATAGAAACGCTGCGTATGATCATTGCAATGACAGCCTGACCTGCAGGGGTTGGCTCAGCAGCTGCTGCCCCTTCTCTCCTCCCCTCTCCCTGAGCAGAGAAACCTCCCAGGACAGGCTGCAGACGCCCTCATCCCTTCTCTGGACAATGGCTCTCTCGATCTCTCCCAGCCGGGACAGCAGCCGCTGCTCCTGCTCCTCCAGAAACCCTCGCAGCTCCTGCCACTCCCAGACGATCTTCTGCCTCTCAGCTGCTGTCTGTTTCTGCAACAGAGAGAGGGCGGCTCAGTAACAGGGGAACAGCGAACATAAGAACGGCCAGACTGGGTCAGACCAAAGGTCCATCTAGCCCAGTGTCCTGTCTTCTGACAGTGGCCAATGCCAGGTGGCCCAGAGGGAATAACCAGAACAGAGAATCATCAAGTGATTCATTCCACAGATTCTGGCAAACAGAGACTAGGGACACCATCCCTGCCCTTCCTAGCTAATGGCCATTGATGGACTTAGCCTCCATCAACTTATCTAGTTCTTTTTTTAACCCTGTTATAGTCTTGGCCTTCACAACATCCTCTGGCAAAGAATTCCATCGGTTGACTGTGTGTTGTATGAAGAAATACTTCCTTTGGTTTGTTTTAAACCTGCTGCCTATTCATTTCATTGGGTGACCCCTAGTTCTTGTGTTATGAGAAGGAGTAAATAACACTTCCTTATTTACTTTCTCCACACCAGTCATGGTTTTATAGACCTCTAGCATATCCCCCCTTAGTCATCTCTTTTCCAAGCTGAAAAGTCCCAGTCTTATTAATCTCTCCTCATATGGAAGCTGTTCCAGACCCCGAATCATTTTTGTTGCCCTTTTCTGCATCTTTTCCAATTCCAATAGATCTTTTTTGAGATGGGGCAACCACATCTGCACTCAGCAAGTCGCCCTTCCCCATGGGCGTACCATGAATTTATAGAGAGGCAATATGGATATTTTCTGTCTTATTCTCTATCCCTTTCGTAATGATTTCCAACATTGTTTGCTTTTTTGACGCCGCTGCACATTGAGTGGATGTTTTCAGAGAACTGTCCACAATGATTCCAAGATCTCCTTCTTCAGTGGTAACAGCTAATTCAGACCCCATCATTTTATACGTATAGTTGGGATTATGTTTTCCAAAGTGCATTACATTGAAATTCAGTGTTGACAAAGGCATCTGCCATTTCATTGCCCAGTCACCCAGTTCTGTGAGATCCCTTTGTAGCTCTTCTCAGTCTGCTTTGGGCTTAACTTTCTGGAGTAGTTTTGTACCATCTGCAAATTTTGCCACCTCGCTGTTTATCTCTTTTCCCAGATCATTTAGGAATATGTTGAACAGCACTGGTCCCAGTACAGACCCCTGGGGGACATCACTATTTACCTCTCTCCATTCTGAAAACTGACCATTTATTCCTACCTTTTAACCAGTTACTGATCGAGAAGAGGACCTTCCCTCTTATCCCATGACTGCTTACTTTGCTTAAGAGCCTTTGATTAGTCATAAATGTGCCTCCCAGCAGATGGTTTTATTTACCAGAACACAGGATTTCTTGCAGTGGCTGAGGGGAGAGCATTTACGCCAGGAAGGGTGGAGGGATTGGGGCAGCGGTGAGCTATACATCACCAACAGGAAGGACCATTTTCCCCAGAACCTCATCATAGAATCATAGAGTATCAGGGTTGGAAGGGACCTCAGGAGGTATCTAGTCCAACCCCCTGCTCAAAGCAGGACCAATCCCCAGACAGATTTTTGCCCCAAATCCCACATTTCATCTCCTTCCTCCCCATCCCTCCCAGGTGCTTTAAAGGATCCCCAGTTACATGCAGACAGCCTGTGGCCAGGGTCTCTGGGCTAAAACACAGACTGACCCTCTCCTGCACAGCAGCCTCTTGCACCTTAAGGGCATCATGTCACCCACGTATCTGACCCTGCCCTCTCCCTGGGCTCCAATGGGGATGGTTTCTGGGCTGAACCTGGAAGGATGGGCCCTGCATTCACCATGTCACTCAGGGCAGTGGTTCTCAACTAGGGGTACCCGTACTCCTAGGCATACCCGGAGGTCTTCCAGGGGGTCCATCAACTCACCTAGAGATTTGCCTAGTTTTACAACAGCCTACATACAAAGCACTAGCGAAGTCAGTACTAACTAACATTTCATCCAGACAATGACTTGTTTAGACTGCTGTATAGCCGATACACTGAAATGTAAGCAGAAGATTTATATTCAGATGGATTCATTTTATAATTCTACAATACAAAGGAGAAAGTCAGCCATTCCTCAGTACTAGTGTGCTGTGCAGGGGCGGCTCTAGACATTTGGCCGCCCCAAGCACGGCATCATGCCGGCTGCCGGTCCCGCGGCTCCGGTGGACCTCCCGCAGGCGTGCCTGCGGAGGATCCGCTGGTCATGAGGCTTCGGTGGAGCCGCGGGACCAGCGGACCCGCCGCAGGCATGCCGCCGAAAGCTGCCTGCCTGCCGCCCTCCCGGCGACCGGCAGAGCGCCCCCCGCGGCGTGCCGCCCCAAGCACGCGCTTGGCATGCTGGGGCCTGGAGCCGCCCCTGGTGCTGGGCCGCTTTTGCGTTTGTACGTCTGATTTCGTAAGCAAGTTGTTTTTACGCGAGGTAAACTCGGGGCTCCGCAAGACAAATCAGATTCCTGAAAGGGGGACAGTCGTTTGGAAAGGTTGAGAGTCGCTGACTCAGGGCGCTGTGATCCCAGGCAAACCTGAGGGGCAGGGGGCTCTGGGCACCTACCAGCAGCTCCTCGCTTTGCTGCTGCTCCTCGGCTTTGGCTGCTTCTCTCCCTTTTCCCAGAGGGGCCAGACGCTCTTGTGGTACCTCCTGGAAAAAACAGGGGAGTGGGGGTTAGAAACTGCTGCAAACGGCCTCCCAGCTGCTAGTTTTCAGGGCCCGTCCTGCCCTGCAGAGGGACGTGCAGAGTCTCTGGGACTCAGACTTTCCTCCCAGGTCTTGTTCAGCCTCCGCGAAGCTGGTGAAAGGGGCCCCAGGTTTCCCAGAGAAAGCTCAGGCCCCCAGATTGAAGTGACAGGGGTGCAGCCCCCAGCTGCAAACATCCCCAGGCCCTGCCCACACCTCAAGCAGCCAGCTCCAGAGATTGCCCCAACTTCCCCAGCTCCAACCCCCAATGCTCCCGCAGGGGCAGATCTGGACATGGACTCCGCCCCCCAGCTCCAAACAGCCCCCAAACTCCAGCAGCCCCCTCCCCAGCCCCTCGCTCTCGGGGCTCAGCCTGGGCTCCGAGCTCTGCAGCCGAGCCCCTCCCGGCAGGAGCGTGTCCGCCCCACGCGTGTCTCCGGCCCACGCCCCTCACCCAGGGCCTGCCCCCAGTCCTACCGCGCTGCCCCGCGGGCTGCAGGGCTGGAGCAGCCTCCACCCTGGGCTCCCGGCCCCGGCCATGGCTCCTTTCTGCAAACACAAAGGGCTCCTGGGCTGGCAGGAAGGGGCGGCTCCTACCCGGGCCTGGCCCTGCCCCTGCCCCTGCCCCGGGCGGGCCCCTCGCAGGGTGTTTGTGACACTCGGGAAATGCAGCTCTGGCCGAGACAAACCAGAGCAGATCCCAAACCCGGGCAGCCGGGGGGACATGCACTCATGGGAGGGAGGAGAAACATTGTTGACATTGAAGAGCAGTGAAAGCTAAGGGGACATGGTTAAACCTACCAGCGTTAAACTGCTCCTTTGAGCCAAATCCATGAGAGGGAACCACATCTGAAATGTGAGCCCTGCCCCAAAGAGAAAAAATATTTGCAGATCATTCATTAAATGCCTGAACTAAACGGCATTCATGAATAAGTCAAGATTTCTGTTTATAATTTTGGTCGTCAAGCGAGCAGACTTTCCCTTAAATGCCATTGATTTTTGTGGAGAATATGGAAAACAACTTCCATATGAGGAGAGATTAATAAGACTGGGACTTTTCAGCTTGGAAACCAGATGACTAAGGCCTGGTCTACACTAGGACTTTAATTCGAATTTAGCAGCGTTAATTCGAACTAACCGCTCAACCGTCCACACCAGGAAGCCATTTAATTCGAACTAGAGGGCTCTTTAGTTCGAATTTGGTACTCCACCCCGACAGGTGGAGTAACGCTAAATTCGACATGGCTAGCTCGAATTAGGCTAGGTGTGGATGCAAATCGAACTTAGTAGCTCCGGGAGCTATCCCACAGTGCACCACTCTGTTGACGCTCTGGACAGCAGTCCGAGCTTGGATTCTCTGACCAGCCACACAGGAAATGACCCGGGAAAATTTGAATTCATTTTCCTGTCTGGGCACTTTGAATCTGACGTCCTGGCTGGACATCGGGGCGAGCTCCGCAGCACCTGCAACGATGCAGAGCTCTCCAGCAGAGGAGTTCATGTTATCTGTGAATAGAAAGAGGGACCCAGCATAGACTGACTGGGAACTCTTCGATCTGATCGGTGTGTGGGGCGAGGAGTCTGTGCTTTCGGAGCTGCGCTCCAAAACAGGGAATGCGAAGACCTATGAGAAGGTCTCCAAAGCCATGAGAGACAGAGGATACAGGCGGGATGCAACGCAGCGCCGCGTGAAAATCAAGGACCCCAGACAAGGCTACCAAAAAATCAAAGCGGCAAACGGACGCTACGGAGCCTGCCACCACTGCCCCACCAGTGACCGTTGACTCTGACGATGGGACAGTGTCGACGGCCAGTTCCTCGGTGATGTTCGCGGACGGGGAAGATGAGGAAGGGTTTGTGGAGGACGAGGCAGGCGAGAGCGCTTACAACGCTGGTTTCCCCGACAGCCAGGATCTATTCATCACCGTCACGGAGATCCCCCAACAACCCTCCCCGGCCATTAACCCGGACCCTGAATCAGGGGAAGGAGCAGTCGGTAAGTGCTTTAACCATGTTAACTTTTATTCTTAATATAACAGGAATCTTAACTGTGTGAAAAGGAAGTCTCTCTAGATATGGGGATAGAACAGAAATCATCCTTGGAGATCTCCACGAAGCTCTCCTTGCGTTAATCGAAAAGCATCAGCAGGAGGTTCCTGGGGAGAGCTGCCTTATTGGGTGCTCCGTGGTAGCACAGTTTTCCGCGCAAGGCTTTCATGAGGTACTCAGGGAGCACTGCCTCCCCGAGCACGGCTGCATCGGGCCCTGGTTCGTGCTAGCTTTCACGCAGCATGCGCTCTCTATCTCCTTCAGTGACCCTCCTCAGGGTGATCTCGCTCGGAGACTCCTGCATCTAATTAGGGTAATTACTGTAATTTTACGCCTGGTCCAAAGTATTTTTAAAAAATCTTCGGACAGACGGCATAGCACAGACTCAGCATGCAGCTGCGTGACGAGCGTAACGGAAAGCCAAAGAATATAATGGACGCTCATGGAGGGAGGGGGGAATGAGGACGCAAGGTATCCCACAGTTCCTGCTGTCTCCGAAAAGTATTTGCATTCTTGGATGAGCTCCAAATGCTTCTACGGTCAAACACAGTGTCTGCGGTGGGTCAGGGCATAGTTCGGCAATTTGCGCACACACCCCATCCACCACCAGAAGTGAAAACAATCCTCTGTTGACTCTTTTACATGTCACCCTATCTTTACTGAATGCTGCAGATAGACGCGCTGGTGCAGCACTCAACACCAACATCCTTGCTCCCCCCACGCTATGGATGGCTGATGGTACAAAAAGATGGGTATCCGTCCTCATCATCAGCCTATTGGCACATGGGGCAGTGCAAAAGGGTTGGTAACCATGCCGACTAGCATCAGTAAGGTCGATCAAGGGCGCCTGTCCCTAATTTTTGATGGCAGATGGTGCAATATGGCTGGTAACCGTCCTCATCATTGCAACAGGGGGCTGAGCTCCATCAGCCCCCACCCTTCATTGTAAATAAAAGATTAAATTGCCCCTGGACTAGCAGAGGGATGATGGGCTCCTTCATCCACACTCCTTAATGTCCTGCCTGGACTATCATTGCAGCTGGAGGCTTCCTTCCACTCATTTCTCACAAACAAGTCACTGTGTCTTATTCCTGCATTCTTTAGTACTTCATCACAGAAGTGGGGGGACAATGGTATGGTAGCCCAGGAAGGCTGGGGTAAGAACGGAATGAACAGGTGGTGTTGTTGCAGGAGCACCCCCTGTGAATAGCATACAGCTCATAATTTATGCAGGATCGGACACAGAGCAGCTGTGCTCTCTGGTTCTATGATACAGTGTTTCTCTAGTACACTTGCCCATAATCTAGGCAGGACTGATTCTATTTTTAGATACCAAAAAGGAGGGATTGACTCAGGGAGTCATTCCCAATTTTTGCTTTTGCGCCCCTGGCTGCTCGGCCAGGGGCACTTATGACAGCAGCAAATGCTGCAGTGCAAAAGGACAGGTAACCATGCCCATCTTATTACCATCTTATTACCAATTTATGGTATGGTAGATGGTACAATATGGCTGGTAACCATCTCTGCTGTCATGCAAAAGCAAAAGCATGCTGCTGTGTAGCGCTGCTGGCCCGCCTCTGTCAGCAGCATCTAGTACACATACGGTGACATACACAAAAGGCAAAACAGTGTCCATGGTTGCCACGCTATGGCGTATGCCAGGGCAATTCTGGGAAAACGGGCTTGAAATGATTGTCTGCCGTTGCTTTCCCGGAGGAAGGAATGACTGGCGACATTTACCCAGAATCCACCGCGAAAATGATTTGTGCCCCAGCAGGCACAGGGGTCTCAACCCAGAATTCACAGAGACAGCCTAGACTCAGTTAATTGTTCGCAAAAATGTATCTTTGCAAGGAATTCACTCCCTGTTTCCCATCTCACAGCTTCCACTGTCTCCAGACCTGCCACAGCATCCCCCTCGCAGAGGCTGGCAAAGATTAGGCGGCGAAAGAAAAAGACAAGGGACAAGATGTTCGAGGAACGTATGGGCTGCTACCTAGCAGAGGCGGACCAGCAGAGCCAGTGGAGGGAGACCGTCTCTCTGTGCCAGCGCTCACACAGCGAACGGGAGGAGAGGTGGCGTGAGGAAGACAAGCAGGCGACTGAAACGCTGCTTGGACTAGTGAGGGAGCAAACGGACACGCTCAGGTGCCTTGTGGATGTTCTGCAGGACCGCAGGAGGACAGAGACACCCTGCAGTGTATCTGCAACCGCACTCCCCTGCCACAAAGTCCCATACCCCCCTCACCGAAAATAATCAGGAGGAGGGGCGGCCGGGGACGTGAATACTGTCACTGCACCACAGCACAGTGCTCAAGTACCCAAAAGCTCTCATACCCTACATTTGCCGAAGTCCTTCACTTCCAGACTCACAGTAGTCCCAATCCCAGTCCCATCCCCTAACTGTCTACTTAATTAATAAAAATGCTTTGCTGTTAATTACTGTTTCCGTTATGTTTTTTCAAAGAAGACTGTGTTTGAATGGGGGGCGTGGGGAAGGGGGTGGTTAATTGCATAGGACAGTCACCTTTCCCAGGGTACAGACACGGGGGCAGGATCAGCAGCGGGTCACACACACGGTGCAGTCAGTAGGCACCCTGGTCGGTTTTTGGAGGTGGTTTCCAGGATCTGTGTGGGCGGGGGAGATGTGACTTTGCAGCGGGGGAGGGCGGTTACAGATCTTATACAGCGGTCCTTGTCCTGGACCGCTGAGTCACGCAGCTGAGGAATCTGTATCCGTCCTCCTCCACCACAAGGTCACATATCCGCCCGCACACAGAATTCCATAAAGAGGGATGGCAGGCTCCGTTGAAAGAAGCATTCCGGCACTGCGGACCGCTCTAGGAGCAGGAGCCTGTCATTCCTTGAGTTTAGAGGCGGTCTTTACATCACCGCACACCCTACCCAGCACAGCCTGCGTCCCAGTTTCAACCCTTTCACGAAAAGTCATGAATAAAGAAACCTTTGTTAAGTAATAATGGGACATGTATTTTATTTTTACACGTGTGCTGGAAGTGGGGGTAACGGGGTGAACGGGGTATGTAACCGAAGAGGAGAGTCAACAGTAACTGGGTAAAGAAACAGGGGCAGGTTCAGCTTCTCTGTAAAGAAACTGAACAGTCACAGGTCACGCTGCTCGCTGCTCGCTGGTATTTGAAGAGTTCCTTGTCGCTGTCCCAGGCGCCTGTATAGGGCTTCATGAGCAAGTGCATTAGCGGGCAGGCTGGGTCCCCGAGGATGACTATAGGCATCTGCACATCCACAACAGTTATTTCGTGGTCTGGGAAGAAACTACCTTCCTGCAGGCGTCTGAGCAGCCCACAGTTCCTGAAAACACACGCATCATGAACCTTGCCTGGCCACCCGACGTTGATGTTTGTAAAACGTCCCCTATGGTCCCCCAGTGCTTGCAGCACCATTGAAAAGTAGCCCAATTTCTCAGCAGCTGACTGTGGAAGAGGTGGACGATAAAGTGCGAGGAGGAGAAAACGGCGAGGATCGCAGCGGGCTCCATGCTTGCAGTGCTGTGGCGTCCGCGCTGTCACTGACCAGAAAAGTGCACGAACAGATTGCCCGCAGGCGCTTTCAGGGAGGGAGGGAGTGAGGGTGTGATTGACGGTTCAATGACGACAGTTACCCAAAACCACCCTCGACACATTTCTCCCCCCAGCAGGCATTGGGGGCTCTACCCAGCATTCCAATGGGCAGCGGGGACTGCGGGAACTGTGGGATAGCTTCCCACAGTGCACCGCTTCCAAAGTCGACGCTGGCCCCGTGAATGTGGACTCAGAAATTCGAATTAGTGTATTTAGTATGGATACACAAATTCGACTTCATAAGGTCGAATCCACAAATTCGAACTAAGTTGATTCGAAATAGTCTTGTAGTGTAGACAAGGCCTAAGGGGGATATTTACTCCTCGTAATACAAGAACCAGGGGTCAGCCAATACAATGAATAAGCAGCAGGTTTAAAACAAACAAATGCAAGTCTTTCTTCACACAATGCACAGTCAACCTGTGGAACTCCTTGCCAGAGGATGTTGTGAAGGTCAAGATTATAACAGGGTTCAAAAAGAACTAGAGAAGTGCATGGAGGATTGGTCCATCAGTGGCTATTAGCCACGATTGGCAGGGATGGTCTCCCTAACCTCCCCTTGCCAGAAGCTGGGAATGAGCGACAGGGGATGGATCACTTGATGATCACCTGTTCTGTTCATTCCCTCTGGGGCACCTGGCATTGGCCACTGTTGGAAGACAGGACATTGGGCTAGATGCAGGGCTGGCTCCAGACCCCAGCGCGGCAAGCACGCGCGTGGGGCGGCCCTTTCCCGGGGGGGCGGGAGGCTGGGCCGGCGGACCTGCCGCAGTCATGCCTGCGGAGGGGGCGCTCGTCCCGCGGCTCCAGTGGACCTCCCGCAGGCATGACTGCGGCAGCTCAAGGGGAGCCGCCGGACCTGCGAACCGTCTGCAGCTGCGGGAGGTCCAGCCGAGCCGCGCGACCAGCGGACCCTCCGCAGTCATGCCCACGGGAGGTCCGCTGCTCCCGGGGCACCTCCCGCGCATGACTGCTTGGGGCGGCCAAATAGGTAGAGCCGCCCCTGGCTAGATGGACCTTTGGTCTGACCCAGTATGACCATTATTATGTTCTATGTTCCTTCTACTGCAACCTTGTCAGCTATGGAAAGGAAAAGAAGGATAGCAGGCTGGGAAGAAACACAAAAGCATGCCCAAAACACACACCATAGCTTTTAGCAGCCAAGTAAAGTGAATCTGGTTGTTTGTCATACAAGAACAAAAGTTATCCTCTGGCAAGGAGTTCCACCAGCTTTTTTCGTTTTTATGCCTTGTCACAATGGTGAAATTGCCCCAATTAGAAAAATGCCTCTCTAATTGTGTCCAGATTTAAAATAGAGACCTCATCATGGTGACGGGAGAGGCCCCAGTAGGTCCGAATGTATGGAGCTCATTCACAAGAGAACCCTTCCATTTGTGGGGTGGGGGAGAAGCAATCTGTTTGACAAGGGAGTACCTAGATCAGTGATTCTCAACCCACGGTCTGCATGTGGGTTGGAAGGGACCTCTGGCCGTATCTAGTCCAACCCCCTGCTCAAAGCAGGACCAAATCCCAACTAAATCATCCCAGCCAGGGCTTTGTCAAGCCTGACCTTAAAAACCTCTAAGGAAGGAGATTTCACCACCTCCCTAGGGAACCCATTCCAGTGCTTCACCACCCTCCTAGTGAAATAGTTTTTCCTAATATCCAACCTAAACCTCCCCCACTGCAACTTGAGACCATTGCTCCTTGTTCTGCCATCTGCTACCACTGAGAACAGCCATGCTCCACCCCCTTCAAAGCTGAGCAATTCTGGCTGGGGGCAGCGGCTTTCTTTTAACCTTGCAGTGTGTGTGAGCCAGGCATCAGCTCTGGGCGTGCGGAGCAGAGGAAACCCCTGGCCCAGGGAGCGCTGCAGCCCGGGTTGCTATTGAGAGACACAGGAAGGGGCTGGAGCAGGAGCGATCAGCAGGCAGGAAGAAAACAAAGTACAGAGATAACACCGGGGCCACTCACTGCAAAATGCAAGACGCTGCCTCCCCCCTTGTGACCTGGGAGCTGAGCAGCTGCTGCTTCCCCATGGAGGTCTGTGCTGGGGAGAGACCTTCCTTCATGCTCCTTCTGTACCCTGCCAAGTGGGGGGGACTTTCTCCAGCTGGATCTAGCCCCCTAGGGCAGCCCTGGGCTCTACCAGCATCAGCTCCTGAGCCGGAGACTCCAGGTGACTAGGAGAGACCCCGGGGAAAGCGACTCAAGGATCCTCAGATGTGGCAACCCTAGACAATGAAGCCTCTGTCCTCTCTCTGCCTCCAACTCCGGTCAGGAGCTGCCCCAGGGGGCAAAACTGGGGGGGGGTGTGGTCAGGAGGGGAAAGGGATGAAAAATAAGCCAGAGTTGCAAGAAGGGGAAAGACAGACTCTGTGAACTCTGTGCAGGCAGGAGACTGAAGGGGGAGCAGAGCAGCTGATCTGGGGAGGGCAGGGAGGGGGTGTTTAAGGACATCTCTGACTTTGCCACTTCTCTCAACTCTTGACAAAATTCTCTCCCCATCTCTCCCCCATTGTCACATAGGGATATAAAATCTGTGTCGATCCCCCCTCCCCTTTTCTCTCAGATTATCCACTCTTTATCTACCCTCAGATTTTGCCTTCATTTTTCTCTCTCCTCCAATGTCAGTTTAAAACCGCCTCAGATTGGCGGGGGGGGGGGGGTCCCCACCCATTTGGCCCTCTGAAAGCCACTTCCCCAAAGACTGCCTGCTTCTCTCGTGGATGGTGGCAGAGGAGGGGAAGGATTGCTGTCTGCTGAACATTCATACACCATCCTTTCAAACTTTTCCCACTTAATTTAATATCAACATAAAATCCCTTCAGATTTTGGTGCTTTTCTCTCCTAATATCAAATATTTCCATTTTCTCCCCAATTTTTCAAAGATTTGACATTGAATATCCTAAAATTTTGTCCCACTTTCTCTCTAGTTATCTGTTACCAAGGCTGTGTTTTGTCGGTAAAACTTTGTCGGTATAACACACACCCCTTGACCGACATAAGTGACACTGACAGAAGCACAGGGGTGCACGGCGCTATGTCGGTGGGAGACACTTTCCTGTCCACATAGCTACCGCCGCTCGTTGGGGTGGTTTAATTATGCGGCAGGAGAGCTGTGGTGCTGTAAGGTTACTAGTGTGGACAAGTGGCTCTCGACCTTCCCACACTACTGTACCCCTTTCAGGAGGCTGATTTGTTGTGCGCAGGGCCGGCTCCAGGCACCCGTGCTTGGGGTGGCAGATTCCAAGGAGCGGCTTCCCTCCAATCCTTTATTTTATTTTTTTTGCTTCGCTGCTTCAGCCGCCCCCGCAGGTTTTGGGGTTTTTTCTTTTTGGTTTGCTGCTCCGGCTACCCTGTCGGGGGTGGCAGCGCAGAGGAGGGGAGCACCCTGCTGGGAGCGGTGCCAGGTCTGTAGCAAGCCTGGCAGGGCAGCCCGCGTCCTTCCCTGCCTGCCGACCGGAGCAGCGCAGAGCCCTCCTGGCAGGTGACATGGCGAGCGCCCTGCTGAAGGAAGCCCTGGCCACCCCACTTCTCTCTCTCCCCCCCGCTAGCCATGGCATGCACTCCGCTGCCCAGGGCACGTCTGCAGGGTCGGGAGCCCCCCTGCACCCGCGCTCCAGCCGTCCCGCAGGGTTTTTTTCCTTTTTTCCCCCCTCCGATGCTCCGGCCGCCCTGCAGCGTTTTTGTTTTGTTTTGTTTTTGTTTTTTTTCTTCCCTTCGCTGCTCCAGCCGGGCCCGCAGGTTTGTTTTTGTTTTTTCCCCCTTCACCGCTCCGGACGGCCTGCAGGTTTTGGGGTTTTTTTTTCCTCTTCACCACTCCGGCCGCCCTGCAGGTTTTGGGGGGTTTTTTTGCTTGGGGTGGCGTACCTCCAAGTTACACCCCACTTGAAAACTATTTGCTTCCAAAATCAGACATAAAAATACGAATGTGTCATATAGCACAGTGTTACTGGAAAGATTGCTTTTTTTCTAACTTTTACCATATGAGTATAAAATAAATCAACTGGAATATAAATATTGTACTTACATTTCAGTCAGTAGAGCAGTATAAACAAGTCATTGTCTGTATGAAATTTTAGTTTGCACTGACTTTAATAGTGTTTTTTATGTAGCCTGCAGTAAAACTAGGCAAATAGCTAGATGAGTTGATGGGGGCCCCCCTGGAAGACTCTGCATACCCCCAGGAGTACATGTACCCCTGGTTGAGACCCACTGGGATAGACATAGCCAAATTTAATATGCCCTGAGATTCTTCCCTGGGTCTCTAATTATAAAATAATATCTCCTCAGATTTTGCCCTTGTCTCCAATTCTTGAAGATCGATAGCGAACCCTTGCAAAGGTTGCCCCTTCTCTCTCTCTTTTTGAAATTCACTCAAATTTTGCCTCTTTGCCTATAACTGAGTATGGATATAAAATCCCTCACATTTTTCCACTCTCCTCTCTAATTGTTAAAACTGATCCAACATGCCTCAGATTTCCCTTTAATTTCTGAACCTTGCTATCAGCTGTCACGTTTTGCCTTTTTTCTGTGTGACTGCGGTTTCTGTTCTTTCCCTCACATTGTTAGTAATAATTGTGTCAAGTGTCTGGTCGCAATTAAGCTTTTTAGTGCAGATTTAAGGTGAAAGGCATTAAACAGTTCAGTCTTGTTGTCGTCTGCCATTAGCGCGCCTTCTCTGTTCGCTGGTGGGCCTATGCTTTCCTTCACCTTTCTCTTGCTCGGATCGTATTTATGCAACCCTTCTCTTTTGGCCTTTTATGTGCCTAGCTAGGGGTAACTCATTTTGTGCTTTAATCTTTCTGATTTTCTCCCTACATGCTTGTGCTACACTTTTACACTCCCCCTTAGCGATTTGTTTCCACCATTCGTAGGATTCCTTTTTCTTTTCAGGTCATTAAAGAGGTCCTAATGGAGCCATATTAGCCTCTATTTTTCCTCTTTCCTTCACATCAGGAAAGTTTGCTGTTACTCCTTTAATACACCTCTGAGAAACTGCTGGCTGCCCTAAGCAATTTTTTCCCTTTAATTTAATTTTCTTCCATGGGATGTTACCTACCAGTTCTCTGACTTTCTTGAAGTCTGCTTTTTTTTTTTTTTTTTAAATGTCCACCACCATCTTTATTCTGCTGCTCGCATTCCTTCCTTTCCTTACATCGTGAAATCTATCATGTATTGGTGACACTTATGCAGCCTGCCTTGCACGGTCAGATTCATAACCAATTCCTCCCTGATAGTCAGAATTAATTCTAAAACGGCCGCCCCCCTCTTTACTTCTGCCGTGTTCTGAAACAAAACGCTGTTCCCAAAAGGCTCCAGGAACTTGCTGGATGTTTTGTGTTTGGCCATATTACTTTTCTAGCAGATGTCTGGGCACTTCAACTCCGCCCCCTTATCAGGGCCGGATTAAGGCCGGGGCTTTAGGGGCTGCAGCCCTGCAAAAATAACTCACAGGCACATAGGCACTGACTTCTGCTGGTGCTGCTGGGTGCTTGACACCTCCCCTTTGCCCCCAGCCCCACCCCCATTCCAGCCCCTTCCCCAAAGTCCCTGCCCCAGCTCTGCCTGCTCCCTGCCCCTATTCGACTCCTTCCCCAAATCCCTGCCCCAGCCCCACCTCTTCCCCCGAGTGCGCCGTATTCCCGCTCCTCCCCCCTCCCTCCCGGAGCTTGTTACGCCGCAAAACAGCTGTTTTGCAGCGGCAAGCGCTGGGAGGTAGGCAGAGGAGTGGGGACGCGGCACGCTCAGGGAGGAGGCGGAGGCGAGGCGGGGTGGGGGGCAGGGAGGAGAGCTTGGCTGCCGGTCAGTGCAGAGCACCCACTGGAGCACCCACAGAGTCGGCGCCTATGCACAGGCAGCGATCTCCAACACTGGGCCGCTAAAAGTCCCGTGGCCACTAAAACTCCCCCGTCACCACGGAGACACGCTGTCCCCCTCTCCCCAGGGGCCACAGAGACATGCTAGCAGACAGCTGCTTCCGGGAGCAGCGTGGGGCCACGGCATGCAGGCAGCCTGCCTGAGCCTGCTGCGCCGCCGGCCGGGAGACGCCTGTGGTAAGCACCTCCTGACCAGAGCCTGCACCTCTCACACCCTCCCGCACCCCAACCCCCTGCCCCAGGTCAGAACCCCCTCCTGCACCCAAACTCCCTCCCAGACCCTGTACCCCAACCCCCTGCCCCCTCCTGCACCCAAACTCCCTCCCAGACCCTGCACCCCAACCCCCTGCCCCCTCCTGCACCCAAACACCCTCCCAGGAAAAAGAGTTGTCTACAGGGGCCCCACAAAATCTAATAGCCCCCGGCCCACAGGAGAGTTAATCCGTCCCTGCCATTATTACTCATGTTTTGGCTCTTTCTGTTGTTTGCGTGGTAGCCTCTGAAATGTCCGCCTGCAGCGAAAGAGCCTGGGAGAACTTGTAATGTGAAATTTCTAAATCCTGTTCTGAAAAACCGGGCCTCGATTGCCCTTCTTTCCCTCGCAGGTGGCAGAATGATGCCCACGTCTCGCTCCAGCTCATCCCATCCTCCCATGGGCCTGGGAAGAGAAATGGCTGCATTAGAGCCAGTTCAGGTAGGGAGTATCGGGGAGTTGCTGGTGGGTTCCTGCTGGAGGGAGAGGGGTGGTAAATACTGAGGAGGTGGGAACTTTGGGGGTGGGTGGTCTGGAGAGGGAAGGGGGCAGGAGATACACAGGGTGGAGAAAGGGAGGGAGATAGCATGTGGCAAACCTGCGGGGACTTGTTTAACCTGGGGCCTGGATTCTAGGAACAAAATGGGAGCTGGGGCTGGAAATTCCCTAATTTACGGAAAAGGAAAGAGCCCCCCTGGACTGGGCTGGGAAAACTTCCCAGACTCCAAATGCTGGAGCCTGAGCGCTATGAGCCAGCGGCTGCTGTGAGATATGAAGGGGGCAGCCGCCAGTCAGGCTTACAGGAGCTGTCCCTCCGCTCATATCCAGCTCCTCACAATGAGGAGGGTGGTGGGCTTCCTATCTGGACCTTGCTGTATCAGTCGGTGGCTAGTAGGCGTGTGATGGATCTGCTGGGAGAGACAAGGGGCTCTCTCTTTGTCCCCCCACCCTGCTGTTTCCAGGATACTCTGAGTAGGGTGCGGGTAGGACTCTGACACTGATCCTCCCAGAGCTCCCATTTGATTGGCTCCTGTCCCCCACGAATAGTGGGGCTGTTAGTGGGGCATCGGGTACCGAGTGTTGGACTCTTGCTCTTTCAGGGGCCGGTGACCTTCGAGGAGGTGGCTGTGTATTTCACCAGGGAAGAGTGGGCTCTGCTGGACCCCGCTCAGAGAGCCCTCTACAGGGATGTCATGCAGGAGAACTATGAGACTGTGACCTCGCTGGGTAAGGGTTCCTGTCCCCTCGGTTCTTGGAAGGGGAAATGAAGAGTTAAGGTTCACGCCAGCCCCACAATGCCACCTCTACTCTGTCCTGTTGCAGCATCACCCCAATATGCCAGTGACACACACACACTACAAGAGACCCTCCCCTGCTGCAGAACACTCTGGGAACAGGGCACAGGGGCAGTTCGCCACAAAGTCTAACAACTTCTCTTTGCTAAGGCAAAACTTGGGGTTTGGTCCAGCATAACAAACAGAAGCTTCCGACCCCTGGCTGGCACTCAGACACTGAGCCTACACCACCCACACCAGCTCAGACTAGCAAAATGCTGCTACTCCCTTGCCCTCACCTTGAGGATTCCTTCTGAGTCATTGCCTTTACTTAGCTCTCACTAAGCCCTGGAGATTACTAGCATGTATCCCACTGGACTGCAGACAACCCCGCTGGCAAGAACACACCTTCATGCACCTTTATTGACACAAACTACAATACTCAGCACTGAAATGGGGAGACTAGGTCCCTCAGCTTTCACACGTACCTCTCTTCATACCACAGTCACAGCTCTCCAAAGCTGCTCCAACTAATCCCTCCACCTTTCAGTCACAGCTACACCTGACAGAGTGCACACAGCTGGAGGGCATGCGGATAGATGCTGGCATTCCAATCTGGAGCACATAACACAAATAATGGCACGTTCTCGTAGTCCTTCCTGTATCTGTTATAGATTCATAGATTTTATGGCCACAAAGGACTACTTGGTCATCTAGTCCATCCTCCTGTACAGGACAGGGCATAGAATTTCCTCCAGTTACTGCTGAACTGAGCTGAAGAGCTTGTGTTTCACGAAATCATCTTCCTGAAAGGCATCCTGAGATGGAGAAACCTCCACTTCCCTTGCTAGTTTGTTAACCTTTGCACCAGCCTTACTGAACCACTCCCAGTGCCAGGTCCAGGGTTAAGGGGTGGAGGGCAGAGTTAAGGTAACATTTCAGGGATGACGTATATTTTAAGTCTTCATTTCCCAGTTTTCAGAGGTTTAAGTTCCTGTTCTGTGAAGGAACGCTGGAACACTGAGCAACCTTATGATTTAAGGTAGTTTATGGGCATTTAATTTCCCTTTTTTTTTTTTTTGATTTTTTTTTTTGTCATTAGAACTGTATCTACCCTATAGATTTTGCTGGCACAGCTATGTCGGTTAGGGATGTGATTTTTACACCCCTAACCGGAGATAGCCATGTTGGCAAATCTTTTAAGCAGATACCAAACCAGAGTCTGCCTTTGGACTTGAGAGCACTTTAAAATGATGCTCTTAACCCAGAAATTTTGGTATCGGGGCAAAACTGCCCAAGGAAACTCCTGCAGAAAGCAGGAGAAATACACAACATGCATTGGTTGAAAACTACCCATGGTAGGGCTGAAACTCAAATGCACAGGTGTAGTTCAGGTTCAGTGACCACAGCATATCCCCTGGAGCCAGCCAGGGCTTAATTTGTTATGAAAGAGGTGCCAGGGCTCAAGTAATTAGGTGCTGGGGCTCAAGCCATGTTTTTGCTTTCACAACTGATGTGGCAAGTCCACAGGTGCCGGGGCTGTGAACTGCCTAGTAGTGCCAGGACTCAGCCCTGGCACGAATTAAGCCCTGGAGCCAAGCAATCACTGATGGCTGAGTCCTGGAACTCTACTGGCTCTTAACAGGTCTCGGTTTCGTGGCACATGTGCATTTCGATGTCTTTGATTCGTCTCTTCGGCTTGTGCTGAACTGGAATTCCAGACTCTACAGTTATTAACGTTTTTTCAATATTGCTTCCACAAAGGGGCCGTGGGTGCCTTGCAGATGAGAAATGCCAAGTGACTGAGATCAGTCAGGGGACAATTAAAACCATAGTTTGAGCCCAAGGTGATTCTTGTATAAAGCTGTTTCTTGTATTAAGCTGCTTTTTAGGGGGGCAGGCCTGTATCTCATGAACCTCGTGACCAAATCACCCCAAATTTGGACCTCTGATCCTGCCCTGCACCCCCATAAAGAACAGCACATTTCAATATAATTGGAGTAAACCTGTGGATTTTAGAGCAGTTACAATCGTCAATCTTTAAAGAGAAATTAATGCCAAACCTTAACTATACCAGCTGAGATATAGAATAACTTCCCAAAGGCCTGGAGGGTGTGACAATCAGATGTGTCCATGTGTTGATAGACAACAGTCTGAGGTTCTTCCTGTCGAAGAAAACTTAGTTCTCGCTTTTTGTTTGGGTGCAGCAGAATTAAATACTTTATTATTTCTCCAGTAATTACCATGGAGGGAGAGAGTGCCATAGACACAGGGTCCTGGACAGGTCTCTCAACTGGTAAACAATCACAGCAAACCTTTATACCTTTGTTACAAACAATTTCTAGCAATAATACAGACAGTAAAAAGCAACAAATACATTTGTTTATACATAGCCGAAAGGCTTATCTTATTTGTCTCATTCCTAAGAAAAGCAAGCCTGCATTTTGGTTAGTGATTGCAAGGTCGTAATAACTTTGTACACAGTGCGAGGCGACAGGACAAGAACTATCTTTGCTTCCACAAGTCTCACGTCATTAGGGTTACAGTATGGCCTGACTCTTGCTAACTGATTGACATGCATTAAAATCCCCTTCAAATCCTTATTAATTATTTCTTGGCCTCCACATTCCCCCCTTTTGTACTTCCAGGTATTTGAGGTACTACAAATACCTCAAATCTCAATTTGCATTAAACCATGGATCTCAGAGCCTACAGGAGACATGTCAACCTTAGGGGTTCCCATGGGATGGAATGACAATGCATGATTAGAATGAACATGAAAAGTATTATTACTATCATTACGTCTTTTACAACAACAACAACAACAATAACAAAATCCCACAGCAACTAACACTACAAACAATAAAATCCCCATAGGAATAAAATAATGGGGTTGTCGTACAGTTTTGGTTACAAAGCACAATATATCAAACTTAGTACATAAAGTAGACACTCTATAAGCTGTATGAAAGGCATTCTGCTCAGCATGATATATATTCTGAAGCATGTGAATTTGCCCTTGCAAGTCAGAGATGCTTCGAACCTCTGGCAACAATGAAAGCAAATTCTGAAACCGATCAGGTACTATCCTAGTCCAATTAAAACATACCTGATATCTAAGCGCTACTTGCAACAATCTATCTGCAGGCCAGGAAATGATATGATTGCCTGCAGCAGTGGTAAGATTAATATGTAAATCATGTAATGTGGTGGTATTAACGTACACACAGCTATCATTAGCCTGAAAAAAAAAGTGGGTGTCCTGTAAGGGTAGTCCCTTGACCTCTACCCTCCCAGCAAATAGTGTCAGAAACAGTGACAACCTCTCCTGGCCCCAGTTCCGTATACACTGAAGCTGTGGTGGTTCTAAGGGCCAAAATGTCCATAGAGTTCCTAACCCCATTCAAATAGCAGCCCTAATCCCAGGAGCACTAACTAAAAAGCGATTAGGAGTATCAGGCGGCCTCACTCCCCAGATATCCCGGTGAATCACCCAATCCCACATGCATCCTCCCCATGGACCCGGCAGGATTCGTTATGTTGGAGCCCACACCCACCCTAACCGGTCCATATGCTTGGAAGGAGCACTGTGAATGTCCACACTTCCATCCAGAAAGTGCCCAAGTATGTCTTCATGACCACAGATCAGATGGTACCCCTGATGAGACAGTAAGGGCAGTGGGCCAAGTCTGGTCTAGATCCCACTGCAATGCCTTCCCAGCCTCAGTTATATCCAATACCATCTCTATCAGTAACTTCTGGGTCATAGAACTAAGGGTGGAAATGACATGTAACTCACCAACTCCAGTACTTAAGATAGCTGAGTTTCAAGAATAAGGCTAGTAGCCTTTTCTAGTTGGCCCAATTTCTTATCATGTCCATGGCCTTTAAGAATAGTCCAAATGGCTACGACACTATTAGCCTCAGCCCACAGGGATCTGCCCAATGTTCTCTTTCTCCAGGTTCTCCGTTGTGCTAAGCTAATGGCAGCCCCTTGGGAGCAATCTGGGTATGTAAAAGTGAGGTGAAAACTGGAGAAGGGCAATGTCATTTAAAAGCCAATTAGGGAGGGCAATACATACTGAAGGATTTATCCAAAACACAGGGCGCAGCCTGTAGAACAAACCCAAAATTCAATTAATACCACATTCCCAAGCATGGGTCCCATAAATTTCTTCCTTGCCAGAGTACAATTCCTTGTTTCTTCACCAGGGTCAGTTCTCAATGTCCTTTCTAGTCAGGAATTCCTGGACCTTGGCAATGTCAGTGGAGTGAGTGTTTCTTCTTCTGTCCCAAAACAATTGTGGTTCAGCATCCTACAGGGGAGAGGTTGCCAGCACATATCACCCTGTAATGGCTTTGCTTTGTCTAGAAAAGTCTGAAGGCACAGTTGGTCTGTCAGTGGACAAGAGAGAGGTTACAAGCACGTCATCTTGTCCTTTTTCCCTGCTGTCCAGAAGCACAGTAAAACTAGAAAAAGGAATAGGTGAATTATCAGTAGGAAAATTCTTCTGATGTGGAGGGGTCTTTGTGCAGTGAGAGTCCTGGGTCCAAGCAGTCAGTCTGTGGCACTTCACAGCGGTGTCGGTAGTCAGCAGGACTCGGAAAGGGCCGTTCCAGCGTGGAGCCAAGGCAGTCTTGCGTTGATGGATCTGTATGTAGACCCAGGCTCCTGGTTCTAACGAGTGGCAAGGTTGCACAGGATCCTTCGGTAGTGCTCCCATCACCTGTGTATAAAAAACTTAACACATTTCATTAGTGCCTGACAATACTTAAGCATTATGTTATCCAGCAAATGAATGTCCATCTGAGCTGGGGCTAGTGGGGATGCAGTTGGTAGTCGCATTTGGTGTCCTGTCAAAATTTCAAGAGGGCCGAGTCCAGTCTTTCGATTGGGAATGGCTCTCATACACATCAGTGCCAACAGAAGGGCATCTGGCCACTTTAAGTGTGTTTCAGCACAAATCTTGGCCAGTTTATTTATTTAAGTCCCATTCTGGCGTTCCACTGTCCCAGCAGATTGTGGATGATGAGGGCAGTGAACGTTGTGGTGGATCTGCAAAACTGCACATAACTCCTATACAATCTGTCCAGTAAAGTGAGTTCCACGATCACTGTTGATACTCACAGGGATGCCAAAACATGGTACAAAATCTTTAAGCAAAGATATCTGCTTTCCTGCAGGGAAAAGCTTCAACCCAATTGGTAAATACATCAACTAAAACTAATACAGATTCATAACCACAACATTGAGACATTTAAATAAAATCAATCTGAATATTTACAAAAGGTCCCCAAGGAGGAGTTTGGGCTGGCAGCTGCACACCAATGTCGTGTAACTGCACCAACCATTCCCCCCCCC
>ML123234.1:496018-506718 GCA_003846335.1 Cuora mccordi
CTATTCTGTTTCTTTTTTTTTTTTTTTTTTTTTTCTTTCATTTAACCTGCAAAGGAAACTTTTACTCTCCAATTATACACCTTTTTCATATCATGAACACATAAACAGTACTGTTATACAGTACAGAAGTATTATCATTCAATGTATGCCACATATACCCTTTCACTAAAATAACCTAATTACAGAACTGTGGAAGAACAAGCCAGGACAAGCACACCCACTTTGAGAAGTTCACTGAACATAACTCCTAGTCCAATAGCTATCCACCATCCCCAGCCCTCTGGCTAAAAGAGGTAGCCAGAAGCATCCCTTGTACAATATGGGGAGTGGGTTAACTTGTCATGTCCTTGCTTCCAAAGACTGGCAGTATGCAAACTTTAACAACAATTCTCAATTAAAAGATTTGGCCAATGTAGTATCTTTCTCTCATATAAGAAAATGTATTAGACCTTAGTATATCACATTTTTCTGAAGTAACCAAACACATTGTATTCTAAACTGAACAAAACAAGTATCCGCATTTCAATCCAACACTTCTGCTTGATTTCAAATTTGACCATATGTAAAAATATTAAACACAACAATTCTGGCCACGAGACAAAACACCACAAGACAGAACATAGAACACATAACATAACGTTTACTGTGCCAGTAAATCATGGTACAGTGAATGCTGCGCAGCTGGCATTAGTATTCTTTGATCATCTGTAAGACAAAACAGGTCTATCCCTTCTGGGCAGTCAATCATTACTTAAAATATACAAATACTCTTGTTGATTTCAGGCAAAACAGAGGAACTACCCCATAGTCCCCGTATGTGTTTCTAGACAGCCCTGGTCTCAGCGGCCTCAGCGGCCTCTACCGTATCAGTTAGTTAATTTGCAGTAACACAGATGCTTTCTGGCTTGCTTTTTCGTTTGTAACTCCTGCTTTTAAACACCGAAAGAAAACATCACCACTTATAGTGCTTGCAGAGCCTAATAAAATTTTCAGTACATAGCACTGTATATAGTCTGCAACTGATCTAACAAAACATAGCCAAGTGATTGTAATCTAATAATTTCTTCGCCTGAATTTATTTACAAACCTTTCAAAGACACCAAAAATTGTTCTCTTTAGCATTTATACAAAGTTCAACTGCTGTTCCTTAAAAAGCACTTGCTCTTCTCTTCCAACAGCCACTTTACCAATTCAAATCACCATTCCAAACATCCTCCTGAGTATTTGAAATTTCCATGCTTGTACTCACTTACTTCTTCTTTCCACTACACCCTCAAAAGTTTCCAACTTGTTTTCCCATCACTCTGTTTCCTGCCCGCCTGGGCCCGATCCTGCTTTTCTCACTGAATCGGCCCTATCCTGGACACAAACTTATTCCACTACCAGTTTAGCTAGGAGGGTGGGCTTCACAGCTAGCCCCCACCCTTCTGGTCTGTTCCCCAAAACATTTCTACTCACAAGAGTACCCGAGTCCTCCCTAGTAAGGCTTGCCACCGGGGCAAAAATACATGGCCATTGGGTAAAGGCCATTTACTTAACACATAATCCAAACCCCGTTAGGGGGTCTACCCAGAGACCCACCCATTTGTCTGCTGACACTTAAACAGAAAAGAAAATTACACAGAGAGCAAAGAAAATTACAGTCTAAGCCAGATTTTTCCCACTTCTATTACGTTGTCCGTTACAGGGGAGCGGGACAGCCAAATCTCAGGACAACCTCAGAGCTTCATCGCACACATGGCTTCCACTCTGAGGAATTATGAACGAGAAGTTCTGTTCCGCTCACACACCTAACGCCCACATGAACAGAGCAGAAAAACAACAGTAACCGGTTAAACAAAACAGAGCCAAAGCTAGATAGTGCACCAAAACCAAATAGTGTTTCCTTATTCTATTAGAGCTCACCTTTAACCATACAATCCTTATCATATAACACCAATAACACCAAATAAAGCAAACATAAAATAACAAGGGTAAAACAGATAGATGGTGCAAATTCTGTAGGGCTCCCCCATTCTCTACTGCTCACCAAACTGTGACAAATTTCTGTTACCAATTATCCCTTATGTCAGGCGATCAAACTGACATTGCAGGACAGTGGGGGGGTGGATAGAGAAAGCACACCATATAACCAAATTTTAAAGCTTCATCAAAAATAATAAAACAACAATGGAGAGTGTTGGGAATGCTCCCACCTCACACAGGAAAAACATGAATGCCCCAAGCCTTAAACCACTTTAATACTCACACATGTCTCACTGGAAAGTTAAGCTTTGCAAATATAATTCCAATTCTGTAATTTGTACTGCCTTTGGTTTTCCTCTGTCTCTATTTTCCCACAACCAGCTGGGGCTGAAAACAGTTTTTTGTACTTAACATAGTCTGTGTTAATTCTTGACCTTGAACAGAAAGCAACTTTTCCCTTCATCTCTGGGACAAGCTGAATTTCAAATTAACCCGTTCCTAGACAAATTGCTCACTCTGTGTCAGAGGCTTTTCTTTGTGATTAAAAGCTCCTCTGAGATATATGATCTTATCTAGATTGAAGGTACCTGCTAATGGGCATTATTTAGATGGATTTTCATGTGTGTGAAGATTCCAATTTGCTAAATACCTGCAGGTTTTAGGACCATAATGTACGTACATGTAATATGCTGGGGTACCCTTAGGGGGTGAGGTGGAATATTTAGACAGTCCCTTACCCATTTTCCACTTACACACACAGAAAGGGTGCCCTGTCCGCGCTAGCGGCTCAGAAACTAAGGATCTTTCTCTACAGGGCACTCACACAGGAGAGACTCACAAGGAAAGGGGAGGGAAGATGGGTTCACACACTCCTAGACCCAGGCAGCTTCCTCGCCGGACTATGCCTGGCCGAGTCAGCCCACCGAGGGTCGGATCTCCTAAAGATCCACTAGTTGCCGGGCTAGCCCGGTAACAGCCACTCACAGTGGTGTACACACACACACACACACACACACACACACACACACCAAGGCCTCTTCTTCTTCCCTTTTTTAACCTTTTTATCTCTTTTTAAATTTATTATTTTTTTTTTTTTTAAACCACGATGCATCTTTACCTGGTCCGGACCAATACCATGAGGCGGTATGACAACCCCTCTTGAGGCGGTAAAAAAACCCCTCAGCACCGGTGCATTCTAATGCATTACCTATGCATTACCTTATGCATTTACCTATGCATTTACCTTGGCCAACTCAGCAGTTCCCAGTACTGCTATAAACTAACCTTATTGGGGCCTCTCCCCAATACCACTTTGCATCTGATCCTGCTGCACAGTCAATAAGTTCAGATGGCGTGAGCCCAACAGAGACACAGACGTCCTCACGGACAGTCCTCCTCCGATACCCCAATAGAGATTTCAAAAGGTCTCATACCTCTCATGTGGCGCCATGGGGTTCGAAGGGGAATGATCCGTAGTAGCCGTCTGTGGGTCCGTGGGCGTTGCCATCCCGGACGAGCCCCCAAATTGTCGAAGAAAACTTAGTTCTCGCTTTTTGTTTGGGTGCAGCAGAATTAAATACTTTATTATTTCTCCAGTAATTACCATGGAGGGAGAGAGTGCCATAGGACACAGGGTCCTGGACAGGTCTCTCAACTGGTAAACAATCACAGCAAACCTTTATACCTTTGTTACAAACAATTTCTAGCAATAATACAGACAGTAAAAAGCAACAAATACATTTGTTTATACATAGCCGAAATGCTTATCTTATTTGTCTCATTCCTAAGAAAAGCAAGCCTGCATTTTGGTTAGTGATTGCAAGGTCGTAATAACTTTGTACACAGTGCGAGGCGACAGGACAAGAACTATCTTTGCTTCCACAAGTCTCACGTCATTAGGGTTACAGTATGGCCTGACTCTTGCTAACTGATTGACATGCATTAAAATCCCCTTCAAATCCTTATTAATTATTTCTTGGCCTCCACATTCCTATTCATAAGTCCTTGGGAGAAGGGAGAGCGGGGAGCAGTGGGAGGGGAGCAGATGAGCTGGTGATTGTGGGGTGCCACAAAGTAAGGGGGGCTGAGATGAGTGAAGAGGGGAGAGGTCTGTGAAGGATTAGAGGGAATCAGAGAGGGCTGGATACAGTGGAAGGGAAAGGTGCGAGAGAGGTCAAGAACGGGGGGATAGCTCAGTGGTTTGAGGATTGGCCTGCTAAACCCAGGGTTGTGAGCTCAATCTTTGAGGGGGCCATTTGGGGAACTGGGGTAAAAATCTGGGGATTGGTCCTGCTTTGAGCAGGGGGTTGGACTAGATGACCTCCTGAGGTCCCTTCCAACCCTGAGATTCTCTGATTCTATTACAGGAGCTTCTGAGAATTGGTAGCATATTGGGGTGGGTGGAATGGAGAAAAGGGGGTGCTGTGAAGGGGGAGGATTGGGTGGGAGATTTAGGTAACATGGGAGTGGGGAACACTGGGAATAATGGGAGGGGGAAGGAAGGGGTTGCTCTAAGAAGCGGGGCGGGTCTAGAGGGAGGGGGAAGGGAAGGTTTCAGAGAGGCAGAGATTTGGGGCACAAACAGTCTCAGTGGCGTGCCAGGGTCTCTGATGCCCTCTCCATAGGCAAAGCTCATCAACACTACTCCACCTAGGGATGTAAACAGTGGGTAAAAGGAGTAACCATTTAACCGATTGAAATTCAATCAGTTAAATGGTTAACGGGGAACTAGAGGTGCGGGGATGCTGAAGTCCCCTCCATGTTTTACATGGGGGACCCCCTCTGTCCCACGCACTCAGGGTCCCGGCTGCCCCCCAGCCCCACACCTGGGGCTCTGCCACTGCCAGCATCCAGGGATGGCAGCAGAGCCCCAGGTGTGGGGCCGACAGCCGGGACACCGGGCGCGCAGGGGCGGAGGGGAGCGGAGTTTAATTGTTAACTGGAACTGATAAGCATCAAGCTTCTCGGTTAACCGATTAAACGTTTACATCCCTAACTCCATCCTCATCCTCCTTGACCTGGTCAGCTGCCTTTGCCACCACTGACACTGCTCTTCTTCTTGAAACTTTGTCTTCCCTTGTCCTCTTCCTGGCTCCCTTCCTACCTCTGTAATCCCTCCTTCAGCATGTCCTCCGGAGGATCCTCCTCACGCCCACCCCAGCTCTCCGTGGGGGTTCCACAGGGCTGTGTCCTTGGTCCCCCCTTTCTTACCTCTAGGTAATCTCGTCCGCACACACCATATTCAGCCACCTTCTCTGTGCTGCTCCAGATCCGCCTCCTTTTGTGCTCAAGTGCAACAGCTCAAGTGCAACAGCTGAAATGGTAAACACAGAGCTCTCCATGTGTCCCCCAAGCCACCCCCCGCCTCTTTTCTCTCCCACTGCGGACAGCACCCCCATCCTGCCTGTCACATATCTTCGACCCAGACCTCCCGCTAGGGCCTTGCACCCAGGCTACGGGGCGAACACTTGCATTTTCGTTCTGCGTAATGTCTCTAAGATATGGCCTGAGCTAGCGTCTTTTCTGCCCATCTACACTGCCAAAACTCGGTGTCCAGGCTCTCCTCCACGCAACACCCTTCCCCTGCCGCAGGGAACTAGACTAGCTCAGTGGTTCTCAACTGGGGGCACACCCCCCCCGGGAGTACACCGAGCTCTGCCAGGGGGTCCATCAAACTCAGCTAGAGATTTGCCTAGTTTTACAACAGGCTACATACAAAGCACTAGTGAAGTCAGGGTAAACTGAAATGCAAACTTAAATGTAAGTACAAGATTTGTATTCCAATTGATTTGTTTTATAATTGTATGGTAAAAATGAGAAAGGCAGACATTTTTAGTACTAGTGTGCTGTGACACTGTTGTATTTTGATGTCTGATTGTGTAAGCAAGTGGTTTTTAAGTGGGGCTACGCAAGACAAATCAGACTCCTGAAAGGGGCACAGTAGTCTGGAAAGGTTGAGAGCCACTGCCCCATATGATTACCCGATTAGCCATCCCTCTGTTGTGAGGAGGTCTCTTTTTAAACTGCTCCAGACCTTTGATCTTCTGGGTCCCAGGTCCTGCTCATCTCACTCAGTTCTGTAAATAGGTTGGAGCAAGGAGGGAGAATATTCAAAGCGAATAGTTTGGGCGTTGTCTCTTAACAGCCCTTAAGTGTTTACCAAGGAGTGGCTCATCTTCAGCCCTTCTCCTTACCTTCCTGTTTCTTTTCCTTTCAGGCCCCCAATTAAACTAAACCAACACAGGAAACATCCCAATCACCAGGTCAACGTACAGTCTCCATCAATATGAGAGAGCAGCTCCAATCCTGACAAAAAGGGGGTTGAAAAATAGGACCAAGGGACAGCTGGGAAGTGGTAGGTAGGGGAGAGGAGGTTGGAGGGATCTGGAGCTGCAGGGGATCTCAGTGCATTAACTTGGCCCTACTGATTTAGACCAGGGGTCCCCAACTCGGTGCCCGCGGGTGCCATGGCGCCCGCGGGGGCATCTAAATGCGCCCACGTCCTGGCCAACGGTGGAACATCCACCTAAATGCCGCCGTATTTCTGCGAATTGCATCCGCCGCTTGCCGCCGACAAGTGACGTCATCGAGAGGCGTCGCCACCGAAATGCCGCAGAAATTCGGCGGCATTTCGGCGGGTGCTCCACTGCCGCCACGGTCCTTCATCTGGCGCCCGCCAAACGAAAAGGTTGGGGACCACTGATTTAGACCCTGCATTCCCTTTCTATTAGTCCAGTTTCCCTTTTATGTACTTTTTACAAGTATTATTTTCATTTATAAGAATGTACAGATTGGGTCAGACCAAAGGTCCACCTAGCCCGGTATCCTGTCTTCCACAGTGGCCAATGCCAGGTGCCTCAGAGAGAATGAACAGAACAGGCAATTGCCAAGTGCTCCATCTCCTGCTGCCCACTTCCAGCCTCCGGCAAACAGAGGCTAGAGACACTGTCCCTGCCCATCCTGGCTAATAGGTCCATCAATGGCTGGCCTCCATTAACTTATTTAGTTCTTTTTTGAACCCTGTTATAGTCTTGGCCTTCACAACATCCTCTGGCAAGGAGTTCCCCAGGTTGACTGTGCGTTGTGTGAAGAAATACGTCCTTTTATTTGTTTTAACCTGCTGTCCATTAATTTCATTCGGTGACCCCGAGGTCTTGTGTTATGAGGAGTAAATAACATTTATCTACTTTCTCTATACCAGTCATGATTTTATAGCCCTTTAGCATATCCCCCTTTAGTCGTCTCTTTTCCAAGCTGAAAAAGTAATAGTCTTATCAATCTCTCCTCATACCGAAGCCGTTCCATACCCCTCATCATTTTTGTTGCCCTTTTCTGTACCTTTTCCACTTCCAATATATCTTTTGTGAGATGGGGCGAGCACATCTGCACACAGTATTCAAGGTGTGGGCGTACCATGGATTTATATAGGGGCAACATGATATTTTCTGTCTTATTATCTACCCCTTTCTTCATGATTCCCAACATTCTGTTCTTTTTTGACGGTGCTGCACACTGAGTGGATGTTTTCAGAGAACTATTCACAATGACTCCGAGATCTCCTTCTTCAGTGGTAACAGCTAATTCAGACCCCTCCTCTTTTCTCCACTGCTCAATGCCTAACCGGGCCCCCCCCACCAATCTCTTCCCTCCCCGCTGGGACCCCAGCCCTCCTCCTGAATCCATATATTCCTCCCAGCCACAGTGTGTGACCCCTTCCCTGCCACAGATGGGTCTCACTTCCCTCTCCCCTGCCTGAAGCAGCCACAGTCTCACTTCCACGCAGGCTTCTCGGGTCTTGGAGTCCGTCCCTGCTGAGGTCACATGGCCTGATCCTGATTTTTTCACGTTCTCCTTTTCCAGAGAAATGTCGTCTGTTAGTCCTGGAATAGAGCATCTAACTCCCCAGCCGTCTCCACGCCCTGGGGGATTTTCATACCCCTCCTGTCACACCTGACTGGCTACATTCCCTAATTCCTCAAAATGTGCTTCCCTGACATCTAAGACCTCTGAGATTCTGCATTCAGTGCCAGCCCTGCTCCCTCCTATTCCTTATTACACTGAGCTCACTCTCACTAGCCTCACCTTCCCTATGGGGGCGACAGAACAGGGAGGGGTAATGGCCCCTTCACTTTAACAAACTTTGTACTGGCCACAAGGGGGGGAAGGGAGAGGGCAGAGAGGAGGGAGGAGGCCCTTGGGGGAAGATGCGGTGCAGCGGCAGGGCCCTGGGGAAGGTGCAGGGCAGGGGACAGGGAGAAGGGATGGTGTGAGGGCGGGGCCTTGGGGAGAAGGGGCGGGGCCACGGTTCAGGCATCCATGGCCCCCTCACTTTTAGGAACCTTCCGTCGCTCCTGCTTCCCTATCACTCTCCTGATCTTTGTTTCTCTCTGTCATTAGAAGCAGGTCCAGGGTGACTTCCCCTCTGGCTGGAGTCTTTACTTGCTGGGACATGGAGTTTCTATCTCCGTGTTTTAGGAGCCCCTTTGCTGAGGAGTGTCTGGCTGGGTGTGTTCCCAGCAGAGATGGGGATAGTTAAATGCCTCATATGCAGAGTGTCCTGCACTTCTGAGGACCTGGGGAGCTGGCTGTGGGATTGTATTGCTTTAAAATGGGCTGGGGTTAAAGTAATAGAATCTTTTTTATAACAAATGGCCTATGAATTCACCGGTCTTCCTTGTTTTCTTTCCCCTCAGCAGGGTTTTCAGTTCCCAAACCTGACATGATCTCCCAGCTGGAACAAGGGGAGGAGCCGTGGGTCCTGGATCTCCAGGGTTTAGAGGAAAGAGAGATCTTGACAGGTGCCTGCGCAGGTGAGGGATCGTTAAACCAACACGGTCAGTGCCTGAAAGAAACAGCTGGGATTCCCTACAAAGAGATTGTGCGTTCTCTGAGTTCAGGATTGTCCCCAGCAGGTGTCAAATCTTCAGGGCAGCTATCGCTCATGGCTTCCTGCCCACCCTGACTCACACCTGGCAATAGATCCCTCCCTGATCTCCCTTCCCCAAGTGTTTGGATGGGATGTGAAGGGAGAATTGATCCCCCTCTACTCTCCCCTATGGGGGAATTCAGTCCCTGATTTATTTTCCCCATCTTTGTGGTGTTTGGTTTGGTTTGCTCGCCCTTTTCCCAGCCCTGTTTCTGAGATTTCTCCCTCTATCCCAGCAGGTGCTGGGATGGTGAGTGAGAACAAGGAGCAGGATCCTCAGCAGGAAGATGCTGAGCAAGTGGAAGTGCAGGGGGCATTATTGCAAAGACCCAGAGGGAACCTGTTCAGAAGCCATGAGCAGGGAAAAGCTGGTGAGAGTCAGCGCAGGCCAGAGAGGCTGGAGGGAAACCAGCCAGGGGAAAATGGGGATAAATCCATTAATTGTCAGGGAATTCACAAGGACCTCAAGGAAACCACAGCCCAGCAGAGACTCTTCACAGGAGAGAGAAACAACACATGCACTGAGTGTGGGAAAACCTTCAGTTGCCGCTCTGGCCTTATTAAGCATCAGAGAATTCACACAGGGGAGAGACCCTACGAATGCGGTGAGTGTGGGAAAAGCTTTGTTCGGAACTCACACCTTGTTACGCATCAGAGAATCCACACCGGGGAGCGACCCTACGAATGCTGCGACTGTGGGAAAAGCTTCAGCGACAGCTCAGCCCTTGTTACGCATCGAAGAACCCACACGGGAGAGACGCCCTACGAGTGCCAGGAGTGCGGCAAAAACTTCACTCGGAGCTCCAACCTTATTATGCACCAGCGAATCCATACGGGAGAGAGACCCTACAAATGCTACCAGTGCGGGAAAAGCTTCGCTCGGCAGTCGAACCTGATTAGACATCAGAGGATCTATACAGGCGAGGGTCCCTATATATGCGCTGAGTGTGGGAAAACATTCCATCAGAGCCCGGCCCTTGTGTATCATCAGAGAATCTGCAAAGGAGAGAAACACTGCGAAAACCCTGTCTAGGGCTGGCAAAAGAGGGTTTTTTTGTTTGTTTGTTTTGGTCCTCTAAGACTTTCGTTAATTCCCACATATTGACCTTGGCCCCTTTGCTTCACCGTGTTCTCTCAGCTCCCCTAGGCAAGATGTCTGACGTTTGCCTTCCGCCGTTTGCCCTTTTCTGGGTGAATCCTGAGGTCCTGTCTCTCAATTCCATTGTCCTTTGAGTCTTAGAAGTGTGTGTATGTCCCATCTGCCAGAGGTGTCCCTCAGCCCCAGATGGGAGAGAGGGGGGTGACTTCAACTAGCTAAATCTACCTGGGCCTCATGTCCCCATGGCCAGTGGTTCTCACGCTTTTTTTTTTTTTTTCCCCACAAACCACTTGAAAATTGCTGAGGGTCTTGGCAGACCACTTAATGGTCTTTCCAAATGTTTTTACCATTAGCTAACTACTGGAAAGCGCTTTGGATAGAAGAGCTATATTAAAAAAAAACAATAATAATTAAAGTTTTTTTTGTTCTACAAATTAAAGCGCACAACTCATATATTTTAATATCAGTAGTCTTACCTTTCTAATGCGATGGATGGGCTGGGGCTGGGAAGAAGGGGGGGTCTCTCCCTCTCTCCCCCCTGTGGCAGCCCCCGAGCTGGGCCTGGAAAGGAGGGGAGTTTCTCCCTCTCTCCCCCACCATGGCAGCCCCCGAGCTGGGGCTGGGAAGGAGGGGGGTTTCTCCCTCTCTCCCCTGCCACGGCAGCCCCCGAGCTGGGGCTGGGAAGGAGTGGGGTTTCTCCCTCTCTCCCCC
>ML123234.1:506728-524723 GCA_003846335.1 Cuora mccordi
CCCCGAGCTGGGGCTGGGAAGGAGTGGGGTTTCTCCCTCTCTCCCCCCCATGGCAGCCCCCGAGCTGGGGCTGGGAAGGAGGGGAGTTTCTCCCCCAGCAGCAGCAGCCCTGGAGCTGGGAAAAGTCACCTCTTTCTCTGGCTGCCACAGCCCTTCACTGCCAAATTCCCCCCATCCCCTCTTCTCACTGCACTGCCCCTCCCCCCTCCCCCCTATTCTCCCCAAGGCCACCACCTCGTCTTACATGTGCATCTTCTCCAGGGTCCTGGCACCTAATTCGGGGGCCATGCCTGTCCACTAATTAGATGGGTGGCCCTTCATTTTCTTGTGTGTGGCCGCCCAGGCGTGCACCTGAGAGGGAACCATCCGCAGGCCACCTGAATGGAGCTCACAGACCACAGTTTGAGCACCTCTGCCCTAGGATTTTCCTTGGACTTAGCTAGCTTGAGTTGGCTACCATGATGTAAATAACACAACTATTCTTGCTGTAAAGACACAGCCCATGTATAGGGGCCAGGGGTTGACCCCGGCCTGAACTCATGACCTACGACCTGCCTTGTGTCTCCTGGGTGATTTTATGCTTGCTAGGGGTAAAATGACATTATGGGAGTGTAAGATTGGTAGGGGTGCATCGCTCATTAGCTTGGAACTTGCGGGGTGGGGAGGGCGAATAGGTGAACATAAGTGAATGGGTTATTAAGCTTGCTACAGTTAAGGGCTATTCTATTAGTTTAAGGCTTTGTGGGAGTTATGCTAAAGGCTGGGATTTAGCAAAATAGGGTAGGCCGAAGGAGATAATCCCAGGTCAGATATTTTGCACGCTCATTTTTGGAAGCAAATGAGTGACTGCAATCAGGGATAGCACCCCACAGGATTCTGCAAGAGGGGAGCGGGTGAGGGGAGGGGGCATTAGCAACTCAGTTGCCATGCAGCAGCTAAGCAGTTAGACCGCATTGATCAATAGGAATTATTAAGAAATAAGTGATGCAAATCATGAATATTAATGCTTGACACTTAATTCTGGACACCCACAAAGGCCACATAAAACAGTTACGGATCTTGTTATAACCAGGGTAAAGGATCAACTATGGTAGAAAGCCATACTCTTACCATAAGGAAGGGTATAAAATGCCATACCCATTTCTCATTTTTCTCAGTTCATTGGGTCCCTGAGACAGTGTAAATGTAATCAGGACCTGCCTTCTGGTGGGCTCCACCTCTGTTGCTAATAGTCTCTTTACTTACAAGATTATAAGAACTCTATGTACAATGAAATATAAGAATAAGGTCAATACAGACACTCCCTGAGTTACATAGACCCAACGTACGCAAATCCGAGCTCATGGAAAAAGTTCCATAAGCTAGAAATAGGAGTTATTTATTTATTTATTTTGTGTAATGGTCCGAGATACATTTCCGACTTACGCAAAATTCGAGTTATGCAAGGCGTTCCAGAATGAAACACTTGTGTAAGTCAGGGAGCATCTGTATGTATGAATGTTGAGCCGGCCTTATGATTTCAGTGATAGTTGTCTATATGACAAAGTTTCTGGTGTGTGTGTGTGTCACCAAACTCTATCTTCTCAATTAACTTGACGGAGCAGCCTAGGAAAAGAACCTGTTATCTGTGACAAGTGCATGCTGCACCCCAATACATTACATGTAATGTGATGTTTCCTCATCACCGGACCTAGCCTCCATCACTTTTTCTAGTCTAAACAAACCTGGAGAGTCACATTTATATTTCTCCTCCCTCTGCAAAGCAATTTTTAGAGTCATCAGCTTCTCCCTTTGGGAACAGATTGTCTCATTCTTCGAGTGATTGCACTTGTCAGTTGGACTTCAAATGGTGCTATAATTTATCCGGTAGGTGAAAGCTGGGGGGGAGGAATTACACCGTGATAAAAGATTATTTAATTGTAGCCAAGATAATATAACTGGTTGTCAAAAAACAACAACAAACTATAACAGAGGTTTTATTTAAATCGGAACAAACAGAACCGGATTCCACCAGCCTGTAATACTGTTAAATGGAAGAAGAAAGTAAATCATAAAAAAATAAGTTTGAACTAGGGCTGTCAATGAATTGCAGTTAACTCACATGATTAACTCAAAAATTAACTGTGATTTTAAAAGTTTATCGTGATTAATCGCCCTGTTAAACAATAGAATATCCAATGAAATGTATTAAATATTTTTGGATGTTTTTCTACATTTTCAAATATTGATTTATATTACAACACAGAATACGAAGTGTACAGTAGTCACTTTATATTAGCTTTTATTACAAATATTTGCACTGTAAAAATGATAAACAAAAGAAATAGTATTTTTCAATTCTCCTCATACGAGTACTGTAGTGCAATCTCTATTGTGAAAGTGTAACTTACAAATGTCCATTTTTTTTGTTACATAACTGCACTCAAAAATAAATCAATGTAAAACTTTAGAGCCTACAAGTCCACTCAGTCCTACTTCTTGTTCAGCCAATCGCTAGACAAACGAGTTTGTTTACATTGACAGGAGATACTGCTGCCTGCTTATTTACAATGTCACATGAACATTTACAATGTTTTTAAGGCCTGGCTTGACAAAGCCCTGGCTGGGATGATTTTGTTGGGGTTGGTCCTGCTTTGAGCAGGGGGTTGGACTAGATGACCTCCTGAGGTCTCTTCCAACCCTAATCTTCTATGATTCTATGAAAGTAAGAACAGGCATTCACATGGCACTTTTGTAGCCAGCATTGCAAGGTATTTATATGCCAGATATGCTAAACATTTGTATGCCTCTTCATGCTTCAGCCATGATTCCGGAGGACATGCTGGCGATGTTTGTTAAAAAATAGTGCATTCATTAAATTTGTGACTGAACTCCTTGGGGGAGAATTGTATGTCTCCTGTTCTGTTTTACCTGCATTCTGCCATATATTTCATGTTATAGCAGTGTCAGATGATGACCCAGCACATGTTTGATTTACAAACACTGTCACTGCAGATTTGTCAAAATGCAAATAAGGTACCAATGTGAGATTTCTAAAGACAGCTACAGCACTCGACCTAAGGTTTAAGAATCTGAAATGCCTTCCAAAATTCGAGAGAGACGAGGTATGGAGCATGCTTTCAGACATCTTAAAAGAGCAACATTTTGATGCAGAAAATACAGAACCCAAACCACCAAAAAAAAAATCCATCCTCCTGCTGGTGGCATCTGACTCAGATGATGAAAATGAACGGGCTCTGCTTTGGATTGTTATTGAGCAGACCCCGTCATCAGCATGGACGCATGTCCTCTGGAATGGTGATTGAAGCATGAAGAGACATATGACTCTTTAGCACATCTGCCACATAAATATCTTGTGATGCTGGTTATAACAGTTCCATGTGAACGCCTGTTCTCACTTTCAGGTAAAGTTGTCAACAAGAAGCGGGCAGCATTATCTCCTGCAAACGTAACCAAGCTTGTTTTTCTGAGCAATTGGCTGAAGAAGAAATAAGACTGAGCAGACTTGTAGGCTGTAAAGTTTTACACTGCTTTATTTTTGAATGCAGTTATTTTTTGTACATAATTCTACATGTGTAAGTTCAACTTTCATGATCAAGAGATTGCATTACAGTACTTATATTAGGTGAATTGAAATATACTATTTCTTTTGATTTTGACAGTGCAAATATTTGTAATAAAAAATAAAGTGAGCACTGTACACTTTGTATTCTGTGTTGTAATTGAAATCAATATGTTTGAAAATGTAAAAAACATCCAAAAATATTTAAATAAATGGTATTCTATTATTGGTTAACAGTGCGATTAATTGCGATTAATCGCACGGTTAATTGCGATTAATTTTTTTAATCACTTGACAGCCCTAGTTTGAACATACAGTATTTGAGAGCTATATAGGGAGAGAGAGAAAGAATTATATAAAAAACTTATTACTAAGTGTACGTAAATAGAATGCGCTATATAAAGAAATATATCTATGTCTCTCCATTCACAGGCTATTTTCTTCTAGGGTTTTATTCTTAATATAAGGTTCCCCTATCCCCAAATATCTCCGTGGTTCTGTGACTGTCCAACCCCCAAGTCAGCCTTCGAGCCTCAAGAGCACTCCTGACTTCCTGAAGAGATGGACTCTGCTCCAGGGATGCTTGCTTGCAGGGCGTGCACATGAGACCCAACCCACTGGAAGTGAAGGCCCGATGGTACTCCTTTCCAGCTTTCCGGCACACCATGAATCAATGGCAGCTGTGTAGATCAATATTGTCTTAGACAATCTCGTGAGGAACTTCCATAGGAAGAGACTTTCAAGTACGCAGAATGCCCATGTATTTGGTTCCCAAAGCAGTTGTGATCCAGGGTCCGACAGGAGGGTACTCCTGAATCTCTCCTAGTGAATCCTATGCTATGGGAACGACTGTCCCTAATTAGGCAGATGTGGAGGAAACAGAAGTGGTGTTTTTGCCTATCTCTAGTCCCTCATTTAGAGCTGTGCCATGATCAGATTACAGAAATAAACTGATCACGCTTGGGGAAGCCACTCCTCACTGGCACTGCTGAGTGTTGGGGTGGTTTGGTAAAGGATTCTGCACCAGAGAAGTGTAAGATAACCCTGACCAAGGTCCAGGATCTGGCAAGAAACCCAAATTGTTCAGTCTGCTGCAATCTCCTCCCCCTGGATGGGTCTGTTTGCTACTTATATATAAAGGGAGATAGAGGCACATTCTTTGATTAGGACAGGCCTGTTTAATAACTTTTGCCTAGGCAGGACTGCCTGGTTTTGAACAAGTAACAGCAAACAAGGAAAAAAAGCCAACATCATTCTGGGATGTATTAGCAGGAGTGTTGTAAGTAAGACACGAGAAGTAATAAGTATAAGGGGCTTCCATCACTTTCTGCATAATGTTGCTCCAGACA
Source organism: Cuora mccordi (assembly GCA_003846335.1). Lineage (NCBI taxonomy): Eukaryota > Metazoa > Chordata > Testudines > Geoemydidae > Cuora > Cuora mccordi. The sequence goes on from ML123234.1 coordinate 511,640, forward strand.
TATCCCCAGGATATTATTAACCGGACAGTTATCAGTTTTCAAAGGCTACCTCACAAGCCCTGACTGCAGACAGATTATTACCACAGGGTGCAGGGTGTGAATACAGGCGGCTTTGGTTAACCCCCCTTCCCCTGCTCGCCCCTCGGGCAGGGAGATGGAGGCAGCCGGGCTGGTATCTGCAGGACACACGGGAAGGGGCACGAGCAGCTGGGAGCAGCCGGGCTGGAGGCGGCAGGAGCCCAGACTTGGGGGGACCAAAGCCCGGAGATCGGGCCCGGGGCAGCCGGGGAGGGGCCGTTCTCCAGGGGGAACCAGCCCCGGGCTCTGCCCTCGTCTGCTCCGGAGCCAGAGACTCCAGGAGAGCGAGAGCCCCCGGGGGGGCCGGGCAGGAAAGTGACTCTCCGCCCCGGGGAGCCTCAGACGCTGCAGCCCCCGGGAACCTGCTCCCGGGTGTCCATGTGTTCTCTAGGGAGGTGGTGGAATCTCCTTCCTTAGAGGTTTTTAAGGCCTGGCTGGGATGATTTAGCTGGGGATTGGTCCTGCTTTGAGCAGGGGGTTGGACTAGATACCTCCTGAGGTCCCTTCCAACCCTGAGATTCTATGATTCTGTTTGCATCAGTAATACAAGTTTATATCTTATTCTTCTAACTCCAGATCTAATACATGCAAACAAATAGGATGAACACACTCAGTAGAGTCTAAGCTTTGTAATGATACCTTACAAGAGACCTTTCCCGTAAAGCATATTCCAGTTACATCATATTCACATTCATAAGCATATTTTCATAAAACATATGAAGTGCAACGTCATACACCCCTCCCCCGCCACCTCCACCCCCGTTGGATGCATTCATTTTTAAATTGACCTAACACAGGTAAATTCAACCTAACGCTGTAGTGTAGACCAGGCCTTAGCCTTCCCAGATTGCCCATGAAAAATTTGCCCAGCAACTTTCAAGACAATCCGAATACACATTTAGGGTAGTTAGAATAGTTGGTCTTGAAACAGAAAATAATGCTTCCGTCGAGCTAGCTACTGCCTCTCGCGGAGGTGGCTGACCTACGTTGATGAAGAACCTTTCCCGTTGCTGTAGCAGGTGTCTACACTGACACACTACGGCTGGACAGTTCCAGTGTCTCGAGTGTAGTCAAGCCCTGAGATACGACATTCAGTGACATCCCATGTCCCTCCTTTTCCTTACTGCGCTGAATCCCACCAGCCCGTGCTCACCAGTCCCGGCTTTCCTACGACTCTCCCATTGTCTCTGGGGTTCTGTCTGTGATTAAGAAGCAGATCCAGGGTGACTTCCCCTCTGGCTGGAGTCTTTACTTCATGGAACACGGAGTTACTGTCTCTGTGTTTTAGAAGCCCCTTTGCTGAGGAGTGTCTGGCTGTGTGTGTTCCCAGCAGAGATGGGGATAGTTTTAAATCCCTCATATGCAGAGTGTCCTGCACCTTGGAAGCTTCCCCAAGCATTTTAATTGCTTTACAATGTGCTGGGTTAAAACCAAGAAATGTCCCATGAATTCTCCTGATCTCCTTTGTCTTCTATCCCCTGTGCAGGGTTTCCCGTTTCCAAACCTGATGTGATCTCCCAGCTGGAATGAAGGGAGGAGCCGTGGGTCCTGGATCTCCAGGGCTCTGAGGAAGGAGAGATCCTGAGAGCTGCCTGCGCAGGTGAGGGATCATTAAACCAATTAAAAAACACTCCGTGGCTGAAGGAAAGAGCTGGGACTCCCTGAAAAGGCCTTGGGAGCTCTCGGAGTTCAGGAGGATCCTCAGGAGGCCTTGTACTCTATGGGCAGCTATCGCTCGTGGCTTCCTACCCATCCTCACTGACACCTGGCAGCAGCTCCCTCCCTGATGGGATGTGGAGGCAGAATTGTTCCCCTCCTCTGTCCCCTAAGGAGAAGGGTTTTGGAGAATTCAGCTACTAGATTTTTTCTGTCTCTCCAGCTCTAATTTCGGTTTGATTTCCCCTTTTCTGCCCCTGTTTCTGACATTTCTCTCTCTGTCCTAGCAGGTGCTGGGATGGTGAGAGAGAACGAGGAGCTGAGTCCTCAGCAGGAAGATGCTGAGCAAGTGGAAGCACACGGGGAATTATTGCAAGGATCCCAAGGGAATGTGTCCAGGCTTCATGTGCAGGGAAAAGCCTGTGAGAGTCAGCACAGGCCAGAGAGGCAGCAGGGAAACCAGCCCTTGGAGAAAGTGGGCAAATCCATTAATTTTCAGGGGACTCACCAGTACTCCAAGGAAATCACAGCCCAGCAGAGAATACCCACAGGAGAGAGAAAAAACACATGCACTGAGTGTGGGAAACACTTCACTCTGAACTCCACCCTCGTTAGACATCAGCGGATCCACACGGGAGAGCACCCCTACAAATGCTGTGAGTGCAGGAAACAGTTCAGTGAGAAATCAAACCTTATTACGCATCAGACGAGCCACACAAGAGAGAGACCCTACGAGTGCTACGAGTGCGGGAAAAGCTTCACTCAGAACTCATCCCTTACTAGACATCAGAGGATCCACACAGGAGAAAGACCCTATGAATGCAGTGAGTGCGAGAAGAAGTTCACTCTGAGCTCAGTCCTTATTAAACATCAGAGAATGCACACAGGAGAGCGCCCCTATACCTGCTGTGAGTGTGGGCAAACGTTCGCTCAGAGCTCAAGACTCATCAGTCATCAGAGGATCCACACACAAGAGCAGCCTGTGAATGCAGGAAAAGTTTCATCCGGAGCTCACACCTTAATAGACATCAGCGATTTCACAGGATAGAGACACACCATAAACACTTTGTGCAGGGCGGAGAAAAGATTGTTTTAAAGGCATTTGCTAATTCCCATATAGTGACTATGTAGGGCTGTTTGCACCATTTGCATCACCCTGTTCTCTCAGCTCCCCCAGGGGAGTTGCCCGTTTTCCTTTGGAGGTCGCCCTTCTCTGGGGTGAATCTCGTGGTCCTTTCTACCAACTCCCTTCTCCTGCGAGTCATGATGGGAGTGTCTCTCTCCTGCCAGGAGTGTCCATCAGCCCCAGGGGTGGGAAATAGGGGTGACCTCAAGTAGCTAAACTGAGCTAAAATCGACCTGGGCTTTGTCTCCTCCAGGATTTTCCAGCCTGCTGGAGGTAGCTATCCTAATGTAAACACCCCGCTAGATGTGCCGTGCTGACATAGCCCAGGCACAGGGGTCGGGGTTACCTAGCACCTTCCCCTTTGACCTGTCCTAGTCAACACCAATTTTCATACTCTAGACAAGCCCTGAGCGGCACATTTAGACTGTCACCGCACTAGCAGAGCGATTGTTAGAGTCACCAAGTTCCCCCTTTGGCGACAGATTGTCTCATTCCCAGTTGTTCTCACGCTGGTCCAGGTTGTGCTGGGTGGCAGGTTGTTTTCTTTTTACCATTTCCCTTAATGAAAATCTATTTCAATATAACAAAGAGGAGGAGCAGGACTGGGACAAATGTATCATTTCGGCCTCTACGACACTGGAAGGAAATGGGGTGAGTCGGCGGGATTACCGCCTTCCCCATCGCTGTCACTAGGCCTGCTCACTCCAGCAGCGCTGGCGTCTGTCTGAGCCACAATGGAGTTTATCCACCTCTGTTCTACCCCTCCACCTCCCACAAAGTCTCTGCACTTTGTAGCAAATTGATCCTAAATCCGACTCGTTAGGGCTGGAGATGAGTGTCCCAGACCTGGATCGGGAATTCCAATGAATCCCAAACACTGTGCGATCATTCCAAGTTTAAATCCCAGTTTCTGTCTATTGACAAAGCCACTTCTGGACTTTTCCCTGCTGAGCTGGGATTGTTTGCAGATGAGAAGGTCGGCAGTTTTTCCCTATTACGATGAAGCTTTTTTTTTTTTTTAAATAACACGACTCCATAGTAATGAAGTGCTGTTGAGTGAAGCAGATTTGAATGGATCAGAGGAGAAGGTGACAGGGGAATCTGTTCTCCTGATTTTTGAGTCATCAGATGTAACCTGCTCTGCAATTTCATTTTATATGAAAGAGAAAGTGACTTATACCGCTCTATGTTACGGGATTTCTCTCTCTCCTGAAGGCCATTTGGTCACATAACTGAATATTAGTTTTATTCTCCAGGATGTAGCTCAGATTTATCGGGGACTTTGGGAGAAATGACTGTTTGCTAAAATAGTGCTTTCTTATTTTACTTTTGTCTTTCCTGCACTGCTGCATGATGACATGGAAGAATCATAGAATCATAGAATATCAGGGTTGGAAGGGACCTCAGGAGTTCAAAGCAGGACTAATCCCCTGAAGCTCGAGTGCAGTTCACTCCAAGCCAGCGGGTGTGTTACCAAGAAAACAGGAGTGGTTTAGGTCTCCACTCTGAAATGGTGAACAACAGCATGCCCCAGATTGTGCAACTAACTGAAGAAACTGGGTGCGTGTGGCCTGTGATTTGGGAAACGCTCTCCCTGTCTGTGTTGCTGTGGAGAAAACAGAAGTGGCGTTTTTGGTGAACTTGCCCTTGGTAGATGCTGCAAATGTGCATTGAAATGAAATCTGTGTTGTATGTGGGAGAGCTGCAGAGTATCTATTTTAGTAAGTTCCCCTCCTTTGGTGACTTATGGGAATTCTGATGCAGGAGTTTTTCTAGTCCCTAATTGAGACCTGTGCCACCAGATTAAAGAAATAAATTGGGCGTGTTTGGGGAAGTTATTCCTCACTACTAGTGCTCAGATTTGGGGTGGTTTTGTAAAGGATTCTATTCCAGAGGAGTGTAAATGTACCCTGACGAGGGCAAGGATTTGGCAAGAACTCAGTTTGATATAGCAGACACCCAGTAGTTGATTTTCACCCCAGAGAGGAAGCCGTGTGGAACTATGGTCCAGGTAAAACTGTTTGTTTGTTCCTAACACTGTTCCCTAATTCAGGGGCACTGATTAGAGTCCCGAAGGCTGCCACGGCTCGAGTGGAAGGACCTTCACTGGTTGGATCCAAGGTTCCATGGCGCAAAGTGAGAAACAGTTGATGCCTTCAGAGGAGATTCCTGCCCCAGCCTGATTGAGCACCAAGGACTTCCATTCTGTTTGATTCCCGCATCTGTTACTGTCATTCTATGTCATTCTTTGAGCAGGGGGTTGGACTAGATACCTCCTGAGGTCCCTTCCAACCCTGATATTCTACAATTCTATGTGTCAGGCTCCAATTTCAGACTGCTGGATAGACAAAAGTTGAGTCCTGATTCTATGTGGTGGTCACTTAGACAGATGTGGAAAGCTACTATGCTGGTGTAGACATGGTGCTCACTTGGTGGAAATGGCGCTTAAAAGGAAACAAACCTGTATGATAAGATTTCATAATCTTTGACTATGTTCTTTTTACCAGTGCGAATGATGTTAATTATTGGTTAACGCCTAATTTATTGATAACCTGAATTATATTGGAACACTGTGACTTACGTTGGTTTGTTTTTTTGTTAGCCACCACTAACCTGAAAAGGTTTATTTGATGTAAAAACCCTTTTGGACTAAGGCGCTTTGAAGTACAATATCCCTCCAAGGCTGAGGTGGGGGAATGTAAGAGAGAAATAGTGTATAGGAGAACACAGACCAAGACGTCAGTTATTTCTATTTCAATTGGAATTTGTTTTGACAAGCTCTAAAGAAAAATGACTTAAGGAGATAAATTTTACCCAATTAGGCTGTATGGGTCACTGAGTTCCCCGCGTCTCTGCAAAGCGAAGAGGTATAACGTCTGTCCGGAGATGGCCACAGGGCTCTTTATGAATGGTAATGGATGCATGCGGCAAGAGGTCATTTGTTGGGGAGGAGGGAGTTGGCTACCCATTATTTTTATGGGAGCTGAGCCCCCTTTTCTTTTTTTAAGGAAGCCCATTGTCATAGTTCAGCCTTTTAACCCTCAAGCCAGGCTACGGAAACCGCCCCAAAACTGTCCTTAGATTTCATTCATTTTTGAGGTCTTTGGGATTCAGCCCTCCACAGTGCATGTGGCTCACAGCAACCAATATTTTAACAAAACGTGTGTGTTTAAGGGGACTTTTCCAAACTGAGGATAGCCTGAAGTCAGCCTCACTTGAAATGGACCAGGCCACATTGTTTCAACCCAATGCGTAATTCACACCTGATTTGCCTGGAGACTTCAGGGGAGTGACTGCAACGAGGGGTGATCTGGAATTGTCAACCATGAAGACCAAGGTAAAGGTGGAAGCCCTTTTGCACCAGAAAGACGGACATTCCAGGACTCCCAGACTGATCCCTTGAAGCTGTGGCTTAAAGGTGAACAATAATTTGGTGTTAGAATTGAAATATTCAAGCGGCTGAGGATGGATCGCAGAGCCTGGGTGAAGCTCTGTGATTGGGAATAACTAAACGGACAGCTGCCTCCTCGGTTCCTCGTTCAGGATTTAACAAAGGTTCATTTTCTGGTGAATTGTTGTGATAATTTGGCTAAAGTGATTACTTGATTCCAAAGCAAGATCGTTGTTTACTGACTGAGTTTCTGATCTGACCTGAACGTGATCCCTGTATTGTGTACTCGAGAGCTAGCTGGGTGGTGTTACTAATAATTTAGGTTTAGTGAGGTGTGTTCTTCATTTTATTTGTGTCTTCATTTTAATTAGATGTATAAAAGGGATATTGAGTCATGTCTTTCAATAAGCTACATGGGCCAGAATCACGGAGTATCTGGGTGGACATCAGTTCCCTCTACATGAACCCTTTGGTTCTCATATGGGAGCGGGGGGAGGGAGGGAACCCATCTCAGCTCGCTCAGAGCATGGCAAAGGAAAATGAGTTCCCCGGCGCAGGCCTTCAGGAGCATGGAGTGTGGGGGTAGGGGAGGTGGGTCGGGGCAGTGCGTCTCCCTGGGAGATTGATGGAAGGGCAGGGTACCTCTAAACATGTGGTGGATTTCTCTGCTGTCACTAGCACGGCCAGGCCCAGCCATGGTCTGGCTTGCCCTGGGCTTGTGTCTGATCAGGCTGAGGTGAGGTTCGGGGTCTGGTTTGAAAGGTCATAAATGGAGGTGAAAGGGGCCAAGCAAGCCGGAAATGTGCTGGGCTGGCTCTGGTGTTCCGTTTTTCACTGGAACGCTTGGTCAAAAAGGAACCCTGGAGGCTCCGGTCAACACCGCTGACTGAGCTGTTAAAAGTCTGGTCGGCAGCACAGCAGGACTAAAGCAGGCTCCCTGCCTGCCCTGGCGCTGCACGGATCCCGGTAGCAGCCGGCATGTTCCTGCAGCCCCTAGGTGCAGGAGCGATCAGGGAAACTCTGTGCGCTGGCTCCACAGCTCCCATTGGCCAGGAACTGCGTGAAGGGGCTCAGGGCTGATGCAGGAGGGGGGGCAGGAGAGGCCTCAGGGCTGGGGGCGGTGCCTGTGGGAGGGGGCAGTGTGCACAGCGCAGAGCCGCCTGGCTGCACCTCTGCCTAGGGGCCGGACATGCCGGCTACTTCTGGGAGCTGTGCTGCCACTTGGGAGACACCTGAGGTAAGTGCTGACTGGCTGCAGCCACACCCTGAACTTCCTGTCCCAGATTGAAACCCCCTCCCACACCCCAACTCCCTCCCAGATCCTGTGCCCCAACACCCTGCCCCATCCCTGAGCCCCCTCCCAGAGCCCACACCCCAACCCCTACCCCAGGCTAGAGCCCCCTCCCGCACCCCTACCCCAAACCGGAGCCCCCTCCTATACCCCAAACACCTCATCCCTGGCCCCACCCCAGAGCCCTCACCCCCAGCTGGAGCCCTCACCCCCCTCCTGCACCCCAACACCCGACTCCAGCCCGGAGCCCCCTCCCACACCCACAAGACCTCATTTCTGGCCTGCACCCCCAGCCCAGTGAAAAAGTGAGTGAGGGTGGGGAAGAGCGAGCGACTGAAGGGGGGGCTGGAGTGAATGGGGGCGGGGCCTCGGGGAAGGGGCGGGGTGGGCTAAGGGTGTTTGGTTTGGGGCAATTAGAAAGTTGGTAACCCTACGCCGAGTGGCCCCCCTCAGCCGGCGTGAGAAGCGGCTCGGTCTCGCCCCCCTCCCCTGCTGAGGTGCCCGTGAGGCTGCTGGAGCCGGATCCGAGCAGACACTGTGGTGCTCTGAGTCTCCCTGGGCCAGGGCCAGGGCCAGCCCAGAGACATGTGGCCCTAACCCCCCAGGAGCCAGCGGGATTGGCTGCCCTGGCCGGGGACGTGGGGCTGAAAGGTTCCTTCCAGAGGCAACGTAGGGCAGTCATGTGCCCCCCCCCCCGCCCCACACATTTACATTGTGCCCCTCCAGTATCAGGAGGTATGAGTCATGTCTGCTGGGAGGGGTAGCCCGTTCCCCACTGTCACATTATTTGGAAGGGGGTGTCCTGACTGCATGGCAGACGACCACTCTCCCTCCCCCACCCCTGCAGGGACGGGAAACCCTTTACCCACTTCTCCAGCTCCCTTCCTTCCTCTGCTGCAGATCTCTAGGCTATGTTAAAAACACTGCGTGGCAGTTCTGGCCAGCGGGTGCTGACATGCTGGCTGCAGGGTCCTGCTGTAACCTCGCTGTCACCCTTCAGGGCAACTGGTCACCCAGCAACACCCTCCCTTACACTTCCCAGCCGTCACCTCTCTTGGGGTAGGTCCATACTTACCTGCCGGGTCGACGCGGAGAGTTCGACTTCTCAGAGTTCGAACTATCGCGTCTAATCTAGACGCGATAGTTCAAACTCCGGACGCGCTCCCGTCGACTCCGGAACTCCACCACCGCAAACGGCGGTGGCGGAGTCGACGGGGGAGCCGCGGACTTCGATCCCGCGGCGTCAGGACAGGTAAGTCAGTCGAACTAAGGTAGTTCGACTTCAGCTACGCTATTCACGTAGCTGAAGTCGTGTACCTTAGTTCGACATCCCCCCCCCAGTGTAGACCAGGCCTTGGGCAGAGACACGTCTCTCTCCCTCTCCTGAACAGCGTATTTCCAGGCTGCACCAGCCCCGTTTACACTGTAATATCCCTCAGCAAGTCCTAAACGGCCAGTGCCTGCCCTTTGCTGTCTCTGCAGTGACTAAGAGCAGAGTCACTGCCAACAGAGATACCCACCCAAGCAAGCACGTTTATTCTTCAGGGGAAAGCATTGCCCAGAAAACATTAAAAACAAGGAAAGAATCAGAGATCACCCCAACTCCAGCAAGGACTCTGGTTGGGGATTTGTCCTTCAAACCCCCCATGGCTTTTTCTGTCATCACAACAGCCTTCACTCAGCACCAGCCCCCAACCCGTTACCATGTAAATCTTTCTTTTATGGGGTTTGGGGTTCTGTGATCTGGGAATGGAATCACAGGGTCACCAAAGCACAAACCTGTCCGGGGGGTGTCAAACAGCACATTCTGCCTGACTCTGGTTCCAATCCCATGAGGTTTGCCTGCACAGGTTCAAATCCTGCTCACAGCAAAGGGCCAAGCCATGGATGGGCAGTGGGGGGTTGTGCTCCTAGATCACCCTCGTGCTTCACAGAATCCAATCTCCTGAGTTTCTCCGGATGATGCTCAATGACGAAGGGGGAGGATCCCAGAGAGAAAGAGCCACATCGGCACAGACTGACTGGTGAGGAAATGGGGTGGGGGAAGCAGGCAGATGTTACAAAGAAGCCTATTTACACACAACAGGGACAGTGTCTCTTACAGGAGGCAAGTGTGGCATGTTTAGGATGATGGTGGTGGAGAGAAAAAAGGCTGGATTCAAGGCAAGAGGAGACCAAAGGAGGGGAAGGTGAATGGCAGCTCCACACAGGACCACGGCGCTCTGACACCCCAGTTCTGGGCAGCCTGGACAGTCCTAGCTAGAGAGAACAGGCAAACAGGGACCCATCCCCCTGCAATGAACCTCTCCTGGCAGAAGGCCCCAGGGAGCACTATGAGCTGTATTGGGAGTGGGGCGCCCAGGGGGCAGAGGGCAGCTGAAGTCCCTCAGTTGTATGGGAACTAGGCACTGCAGAATGAAAGGGCTTCACCCCCCTCATAGCTGGGACCGAGGGGCAGCAACAGCTGTTAGGGTCTGCGACCAGGATTGGGGAAAAGACAAGCAGATGGGCCAGATCCCCAGCTGATGTTAATCATCCTGCCTCCATTGGAGTAAATGGGCCAGATCCTCAGCCACTGTGAACTTCTTTTACTCCAATGGTGACAACTTCTCTCTTTTCCTCATGTCCCATTTAACCAGCTAATTTCCCTTTTTGTCATTGACTCCCCAGCATCCTCTGTCTCACCCCTCACACACAGCAAAGGGTTGTGCAGAAAAAAGGGGCCTGGGAGGGGGAAGAAATCTGCTAACTTCCTCCTGGGACTTCATTGGATTTTCTTGTCTTTCTCGCTCTTATAAAGACACCCAGCTCACAGTAAGCAGAGCACCCAGTCTGGCAGGGCTGGAAGCTGCACAATCTGCCTGATCCTCATGCTCCTGGGGATGGGAGAGGGCCTGGGAGACCCTGCCAGCTCTGGCAAAGAGTGGGGAAGGGCAGGGCTGCTCCACACCATGTCCCCTGGCAGGACAGTAAAGAAGTTGGGGAGAGTAGAGCCCCTGGGGTGTTGGAGTCTGGGCCGGAAGCTGCACAGGGGGGCCGTGGCTAGGCTCTGTGGGGAGGGCAGTGCCGGTATCTGGCAGCTGTCCTGCAGCTGGGCTCTGGAAGGATGGGAGTGCAGGTGTCTGGGCTCTGGGGGCCCCCCACAGCCCCCTCCAGCATCCCCCATCTAGAATTGGGTTGTTGTAGGGGTTTTGTTAACTCTCTTCCCCTTGGGGAATCATTTTTGCTGTTGTCTGTAGTGTTGACATAGTTGTTGACAGGTATTTTGAATAACTGAAACTGGAGTGAATATATTGTGTTACTTTGACAAATAAAATATATAAAATTTTAAAATATTGTGTGCAGAATTTTTAATTTTTTGGTGCAGAATTCCCCAAGAAATAACTAAAGGGCAAAAACCATCATTAACGAGGAGTTAAGTGTCTGGTGGGATGTTGTCTGCCTGGAGAACCTCAACTTCAGCAAAACTCACACGCCTGAAAAATAGGAAACCAAGTTAAGGTTGCCTACACAACCTTAACTCTGCCCTCTTTCAGTCATTCCCCCATGTTCTCCCAAAACACAAACACATCTTCAGTCTGCCAACACTGCAATGGCTGAAAGGCACAATCTCTTCCCCTCCATTTACAACCCTTCAACCCAGACCCCCAACTTCAGCTGATCCTGACCAGACACAGGGCAAGCTAGATGGGTGTGCTGGCTGTCCTGGTCATGACAGTGACAGCAGAGAAATCCACCACCATCCCACCCTTACTTAGAGATACCCAACCCTTCCACCAACTCCCTACTCTTAAAAGCCTGCGTAGGGGAACTCATTTTCCCTTGCGATGCTCTGAGCTCCCTAGGATGCAGTGGGAGTGAGATGGGTTCTCACCCCCGCTCCCCCTACAGCTGCTCTCATGTGAGAACCGAAGGGTTAACACAGAGGGAGCTGATAAGGCTCCGACTTGGACTGGCTGATCTCCAGCCAGATGCTCCATGGTTCTGACCCATGTAGCTTATTGAAAGACATGACTCACTATCTCTTTGTTCATTTTAATGAAATGTATAAAACAAATAAAGTGAAGAACACAGCTCACTAAACCTAAACTATTCTTAACATCACTCAGCTAGCTCTGTATGAGTCAGTTTCAATTTCATATAAAATTAAATTCTAGAGCAGGTTACAGCCAATAACTCAAAAACCAGGAGAGCAGATTCCCCCGTCACTTTCTCCTCCGATCCATTCAAACCGGCTTCACTCCACAGCACTTCATTATTATGAAATCGTGTTATTGACAAAAAAAGAAAATTAGCATCATCGTAATAGGGAGAAATTGCTGACCTTCTCGTGTGCAAACGATCCCAGCTCAGCAAGAAAATGTCCAGAAGTGGCTCTGTCAATAGACAGAAACTGGGATTTAAACTCGGAATGATCACACTGTGTTTGGGATCCATGGAAATTCCCCATCCAGGTCTGGGACACCTTCATCTCCAGCCCTAACGAGTCGGATTTAGGATCAATTTGCTACGAAGTGCAGAGACTTTGTGGGAGGTGGAGGGGTAGAACAGAGGTGGATAAACTCCATTGTGGCTCAGACAGACGCCAGCGCTGCTGGAGTGAGCAGGCCTAGTGACAGCGATGGGGAAGGCGGTAATCCCGCCAACTCACACAATTTCCTTCCAGTGGCGTAGAGGCCGAAATGATACATTTGTCCCAGTCCTGCTCCTCCTCTTTGTTATATTGAAATAGATTTTCAATAAGGGAAATGATAAAAAGAAAACAACCTGCCACCCAGCACAACCTGGACCAGCGTGAGAACAACTGGGAATGAGACAATCTGTTGCCAAAAGGAGAAACTTGGTGACTAACAATCGCTCTGCTAGTGTGGTAAGAGTATAAATGTGCCGCTCAGGGCTTGTCTAGAGTATGAAAATTGGTGTTGATTAGGACAGGTCAAAGGGGAAGGTGCTAGGTAACCCCGACCCCTGTGCCTGGGCTCTGTCAGCACGGCACATCTAGCGGGGTGTTTACATTAGGATAGCTACCTCCAGCAGGCTGGAAAATCTTAGAGGAGGCAAAGCCCAGGTCAATTTTAGATTTCTCCTACCTGAGGTCACCCCTATTAACCCCACATGAGGCTGATGGACACTCCTGGCCAGAGTGACACACACTCCCATGACCCACAGGACAACGGAGTTGGTAGAAAGGACCATGGGATTCACCCCAGAGAACGGTGACCTGCAAAGGGCACAGGGCAACTCACCTGGGGGAGCTGAGAGAACAGGGTGATGCAAATGGTGCAAACAGCCCTAAAAAGTCCCTTTGTGGGAATTTGCAAATGGCTTTAAAACAATCTTTTGTCTGTCCTGCACAAAGCTTTTATGGCGTGTCTCCATCTGTGAAATCGCTGATGCCTATTAAGGTGTGAGCTCCGGATGAAACTTTTCCTGCATTCACAGGCTGCTCTTGTGTGTGAATCCTCTGATGATTAATAAGGTCCGATTTAAAAGTGAAGCTTTTCCCACACTCACAGCATTCATATGGTCTCTCTCCCGTGTG
>ML123234.1:536815-558398 GCA_003846335.1 Cuora mccordi
GGGGGGGGGGGGGGGGGGGGAGGGCGGGCAAGTGGGGCAATTTGCCCCAGGGCCCCCCATGAGTTTTCCGGGGCACCTGGAGCAGGGTCCTTCACTCACTCCGGGGGCCCTGGAAAACTCTCACGGGGACGGGGCCCCAGGAGCATCTTCCGCTCTGGATCTTTGGCGGCAATTCAGCGGCAGGGGGGCCCCGCCGCGGGTCTTCGGGGCACTTCGGCGGCGGGTCCCAGAGTTGAAGGACCCCCCGCCACCGAATTACCACCGAAGCAGGGGCCCCCTGCCGCTGAAGACCCCAGGCCCCCTGAATCCTCTGGGCCACCCTGGTTATGTACCGGAATGGATCTATACACAGTTTTATCTCAGTTAATTTATCAGGTTCTTTCTCTACTTCTCCGTCATTTTCATAATCTCTTTTCTGTATAAGATACAAGCCTGTCTCAAAATTTTGACATCCTGCTGACAGTAATATGTGAGCTCTTTCTATAAGTCAAACACCTCAGAGCTGTGGTCCTGAGACCAGACGAGAAACTCTGCTTTTTCCCTGGGCATCATGCTTTCCAGAACATAGTGCGCCACACCGGGCATAGGCCCCATGTAATTTTGATTTTATAAAGTGTCAAAAAAATGTGGAAAATACCCTTTGCACCCTTCAAACCTCATCGCTTGCAGTAGCTTGCTCATGAGCAAGAAGTTTAAAGAGTCTATAAAACGAATACCCAGGGCCTTAACTTCCACACACATTAGTTTACTACCCTGAGTGATCAGTTCTAGGCATATCTTTTCCTTCAGTAACTATCTAACAATGACGTATGCACCATAACCTTTGGAATTGTGCTCTAGGAATGTGCAGTCCCGAAACCCTTTGCCAATAAAGGTCTTAACAAACATAGAAAGACGCTCATCGCCCTTAAATTCCCAGGATTTTTCCAGCTTTAGGGACATAGCAAAAATGTAATTGGGAGTGTGCAACCCAGTCTCCTGCGTGCATTCAAAATCATAAAAAATATATACTTTTCTGAGGATTCTGGCTTTCTACAGCTGTCCATAAAACAGAGGTGACTGTCTACATCACCAATGATCAAACCCTGACACTGCTTACACTGTCCGCCTTTACACCTGTGCTGCTTGTCCACGTAAGACTGACACTTATCACACAAAGTTTTAGACAGGCATTCAACTTGTTTTTTCGATGCACAGTCGATGTGTCTTTCTAAACACTCTTTGGACCGACAATACAGTCTACAGCTAGGACACTGCAGCTGCACGCCCACGCTGTCTGAGCACGTTACGCTCAAGCAGAGGTGGCAATGATACCTGCAAGAGTGGTCGTGACTGTACGCCATGTGGCAAAACTCACAATAATTTTTCACACCGAAAAACTTTTTCACATCCAGAACCCCATAGTAATGCTCATCGTGCAACAGGATGAAATAAGTCTTGGGGTACACTGGGCCCCCCATTTTAAAAAAGCCTCAGTCGCCTTTCGCCGTATACAGCACCACCTGTACATTAACTCTGAAATGCTGTTCAAACTTTGCTACATCACTGAGCAGAACCTTTTTTTGATCTGACCACCCCAGTTTCTCATACAACTTTCTCACCTCCGCTAACAATTCCGCGTCCGTAGGTTTACGATCAGACATGACGGCCACGAGTCCACCCGCAAAACACAGATTGGTACTGGTGTAAGCCAGGTCTACTAAACATTGTCTTTTTATGAATAATTTGACTACTAAGGATAGAATTTAAAACTCTACGAGCGCCTCCACAACTGTCACAATGAGGCGCAATGTCCCATCGACATGCAACTCCCTAGTGCTCTGTAGCAGCTTTGAGGTCTGATTTAAGAAATCCTCAGCAGACCGCTCATTCCTAGTTCTTCTGACCGAAAACAAAGGGTTAGTTAAATTACGGCTCTCTAAACATAACTGAACATAATCATCAGGCCCTACCCTACCATTAATGTCCTCGAGCACTAACTGTATTCCCCCGTGTATGGCTTCAACAACCTGCTGAGCTGAATTTATTTGCTCAAGATCGACAAAACAAAATTCCTCACAATACACCGACCCCCCAAATCTAGGTAATTCATGTTGCCAACTTCTCACTCTCTCCATATCCACCTCTGCATTTTCAGGGTTACTTGGGGGTTCCTCTACGGGACCATTAGCAGCATCTTCTACATCAGGTGCTATTTGAGAGTCAGACTCCGAGGCGCCTCCATGAGGGTCATTGGGAGTAGAACGGGACCTCTGGGGAATTTTCTAAACCAGAGTCTGATTCCACCTCTCCATTTTCAGACAAGCCAGTTTGAGAGCCTCCAGTAGGGGGCATCTCACTTTTTTTTTTTTTTTAACCTCATTACCTCTTTAGCCCTTTTTTAAATTTTTACAGTGACCCTGGCCTGGAACTTTTTGGCAGCCATCTGTTTATCCCCCAAGCGCTGTCCCCCCTTTTGTTTACACGACCTGATGTGTACCCTGGAGGGTGCCCCTTTTACCCAGGCCTCCTAGTCACACCTGCTCAGAGCTACCCTTTCCAGCCCTCCTTTCTTTTAGACCCCCTGAGGATACAGAGTTCACCAGTGTTCTGAACGAAGCATATTTTTCCCAAATCTTTTTAGAATGCTGTTCTTTTAGACCCCCCACGCCCCCCCCCCCCCGAGGATACAGCGTCCATCAGTTTTCTGAATGAAGCATCAAACTCTTCCCAAATATTAGAATATGGGGGGAGCTGTGACGAGCTTATGGTTTTGGGAGAATGGTTTGTCAGTCCTTGTTTTTTTATTCACAACCCCTAGAGTGCATGCTCCGGGTTTGTGAATGTGGGCATTCACAGTTTCCTCAGGGCTTGGTGTGGCGGTAGCCGCTGAGGAACTGGAGTTGTGGTTGCATGGTTGCAATACCTCGGCATCGCAGGAGCTTTCCAGTCCTTGGTTTTTTTATTCACAACCCGCACAGCGCATGCTCCAGGTTTGTGAATGTGTGTGATTTTACGCACATTCAGAATGTGGGTGTTTTCGCTCACCGTTTCCTCAGGGTTTGGTGTGGCGGTGGCCGCTGAGGAACTGGAGTTGTGGTTGCGTGGTTGTTTTTTTACCAGAGTCTTTTGTTCTGTCCTTGGGTTTGACGTATATGAGGTCTGGACCGCCCTGAGGCTTCATCTGTACTCTTGTGCTGTTTTGCATTGTTAAAGGTCTCAAAGCAGATCCCTGGTTCTTTGGCAGTTCTGAAGAAGGTGTCCTTGTAGCTCTGACTACAGAATTATCAGAAAAGTTGCCCATGCCTACAGTGGACTGGGAGGCGACATTTTACAAAACTGAACTTTACCATCTTTCTCACCCACAGTGGTTTGAGCATTGGCCTGCTAAACCCAGGGTTGTGAGTTCAATCCTTGAGGGGGCCATTTAGGGATTTGGGGATTGGGCCTGCTTTGAGCAGGGGGTTAGACTAGATGATCTCCTGAGGTCCCTTCCAACCCTAATAATCTATGATTGTATGTATTTACTTAAAATACAAAACCTCATAAAACAACCAAACCCATAAGCAAAATATATTTACTGGGCTTCATCCATCTATCAGTCACTGATGCTGGTGAATTTTCCTTTTCAGCTGTCTCTTTCCTTTTTCTTTTGAACTTTTTTACCCTCTGATCTAAGGATCTCTAATGTTTTGACCGTACTCTGGAGCAAACATTATTATAAAAAACACATGAAACCATCTTGTAAACTTAAAAAATAAAATATTCATTAGGGTGTTTTTCTAATTAAAAAGTCATAGCTTTAAAACAAAATAATCCATTTCAGGCTGTACAACAAACACAGGTTTGGGGTTTATTTCTACCACTTAAAAAACAAAAAAACAACAAAAAACCCACAAACATTTTTTTAAAAATACATCTTTTTTTGCAGAATAAAAAACCAAACTGCTTTTAAAATCCATTTTAAAACACATTTTGCACAGAACCCCTTGTTAGTTTGAAACACACATACCACCAATTTAAAGCCCCACAGTTTGCAACCAAATACTTTTCAATAAACCCACATGCATTTAAAAGCCACATGGTTGTTCTGTTCCCCACCCACAATGTGTTTTTGGGACTTCAGGTTAAAGAACAAGCAAAAATGTTAGCTAGTATTACCCCAAATGCATCAACCCCCCATTTTAAAAAAACAGCACATTTGCACAGTAAAAAAAAAATCCTGTTAGTTTAAAACAGTTTGCAACCAAATACTTTTTAAAAACTCACACCTATGTCTTGCACAGACCCCTATCTTTCTCTCATATACACATACACACATTTTTTTTAAACTACACCTCATTTTGCAAAATAAAAACCAAACTGCTTTTAAAATCAACTTTTAAAACACATTTTTCACAGTAAAAAACCCTGTTAGTTTGAAATAAACCAAATACTTTTAAGTGTCAGAGGAGTAGCCGTGTTCGTCTGGATCTGTAAAAAGCGACAAAGAGTCCTGTGGCACCTTATAGACTAACAGATGTATTGAAGCATAAGCTTTTGTGGGTGAATACCCACTTCATCAGACGCATGTGGTGGAAATTTCCAGAGGCAGGCAAGAATCAGTCTAGAAATAACGAGTTTAGAGAAACTGCTGAACTTCAGGCCTAGTGACAGTAATGGAGGAGGAGGTAATCCCGCCGACTCACCCCATTTTGTTGTGGTGTCGCAGAGGCTGAAATGATACATTTATCCCAGTCCTGCTCCTCCTCTTTGTTATATTGAAATAGATTTTCAATAAGGGAAATGGTAAAAAGAAAAATACCTGCTACCAAGCACAACCTGGACCAGCGTGAGAACAACTGGGGATGAGACAATCTGTCACCGAAGGGGGAACTTGGTGACTCTAACAATCGCTCTGCTAATGTGGTGAAAGTACAAATGTGCCGCTCAGGGCTTGTCTTGAGTATGAAAATTGGTGTTGATTAGGACAGATCAAAGGGGAAGGTGCTAGGTAACCCCGGCCCCTATGCCTGGGCTATGTCAGCACGGCACAGCTAGCGGGGTGTTTACATTAGGATAGCTACGTCCAGCAGGCCGACTCCATGGAAAATCCTAGAGAGGACAAAGCCCAGGTTGATTTTCGCTCAGTTTAGCTACTTGAGGTCACCCCTATTTCCCACCCCTGGGACTGATGGACACTCCTGGCAGGAGAGAGACACACTCCCATCATGACTCGCAGAAGGGAGTTGGTAGAAAGGACCACGAAATTCACCCCAGAGAAGGGCGACCTCCAAAGGAAAAGCAGGCAACTCACCTGGGGGAGCTGAGAGAACAGGGTGATGCAAAGGGTACAAAAAGCCCTGAAAAGTCACCATGTGGGAATTAGCAAATGTCTTAAAAAAAAAAAAATTTCTTTGCCCTACACAAAATTTTTATGGTGTGTCTCTATCCTGTGAAATCGCTGATGCCTACAGTAACTCCTCACTTAACATTGTCCTGGTTAAGTTGTTTCATTGTTATGTTGCCGATCAATTAGCGAACATGCTCGTTTAAAGTTGCCCAATGCTCCATTATAACGTTTAGCAGCCGCCGCCTTTGTCCACTGCTTGCAGAAAGAGCAGCCGTTGGAGCTGGTGGGGGCTTGGAACCAGGGTGGGCCAGCAGCCCCCCCTTCGGATCCCCTAAGTTTCTTGTGCGGCAGCCGCCCAGCTGGCTATCAATTGCCAGGCAGTTCAGCTGTCCCTGCCCCCACTGCCGTGCGTTGCTCCTGCCCTCTGCCTTGGAGCTGCTCCCTGGAGCCTCCTGCTTGCTGTGCAGAGGTTGGGGGGGAGGGGGGGAAGAGGAGTGCTAATGTCAGCGTGTCCCCCTCCCCCCACTCCTGTACCCCATCTCCACGGGGGGGGACACACATGACATGGCTCAGGACGGAGGGAGCTGGCAACAGCTGCTCTCTCAACTTGCTGATCTACTTAAAAAGGCAATGTACCTAGCGTGGGGTCAGTGTCCTTAAAGGGGCAATGTGCTTCTCTCTCACACACACACACACTATGTGTGTCTCTGTCTCTCCCTCTCTCACTCACACACACGGTGTGTGTCTCTGTCTCTCTCCGCTATGCTGTGTCTCCTCCCTCCATCCATGCTGCCTTGTAGAGCATGAAGCTACATTAATAACACTGCATTGTTATTGAGGGCTCACCCGAGTGCTAGTTCATCATTTAGCTGTAAGGCATTCCCTGGGAAATATCCCACCCTCTGACTTCACCACCTCAACCAAGCTTCACAATCTTCACTGCTATGTACAGTATTAAATTGTTTGTTTAAAACTTATACTATGTTTGTATATTATATATATATGTATAAAAATATAGTCTTTTGTGTGGTGAAAAAAATTTCCCTAGAACCTAAACACAACACCCCCCCATTTACAATAATTCTTATGGGGAAATTGGATTCACTTAACATTGTTTCACTTAAAGTAGCATTTTTCAGAAATAGAACTATAATATTAAGCAAGGAGTTACTGTATTAAGGTGTGAGCTCCAGATCAAACCTTTCCCACACTCACAGCATTCACAGGCTGCTCTCGTGCGTGGATCCTCTGATGATTAATGAGACTTGAGCTCTGAGTGAACTTTTTCCCACACTCACAGCATGTATAGGGTCGCTCTCCTGTGTGGATTCTCCGATGAATAGTAAGCCCTGTGCTCCAAGTGAACTGTTTCCCGCACTCACGGCACTCATAGGGGCGCTCTCCTGTGTGGATCCTCTGATGATTATTAAGGTCTGATTTGAAAGTGAACCTTTTCCCACACTCACAGCATTCATATGGTCTCTCTCCCGTGTGGATCCTCTGATGTCTAATAAGAGATGACTTCTCAGTGAAACTTTTCCCACACTCACAGCATTCATATGGTTTCTCTCCTGTGTGGATCCTCCGATGTTTAATAAGGGCTGAGTTATGAGGGAACGTTTTCCCGCACTCAGAGCATGTATAGGGGCGCTCTCCTGTGTGGATTCTCTGATGATTAATAAGGCCTGAGCTCTGAGTGAACTTTTTCCCACACTCACAGCACTCATAGGGGCGCTCTCCAGTGTGGATTCTCTGATGATTAATAAGGCCTGATCTCTGCGTAAACTTTTTCCCGCACTCACAGCATGTGTAGGGTCGCTCTCCTGTGTGCATTCTCTGATGATGAAAGAGGCCTGAGCTCTGAGTGAACTTTTTCCCGCACTCACAGCATTCATAGGGTCTCTCTCCTGTGTGGCCTGTCTGATGTATGATAAGGTTTGATTTCTCACTGAACTGTTTCCCACACTCACAGCATTTGTAGGGGCGCTCTCCTGTATGGATTCTCTGATGTTTATTAAGGTTTGATTTGAAAATGAAGCTTTTCCCGCACTCAGAGCATTTATACGGTCTCTCTCCTGTGTGAATCCTTTGATGTCTAATAAAGGATGAGCGCCGAGTAAAGCTTTTCCCACACTCACAGCATACATAGTGTCTCTCTCTTGTGTGGATTTTCTGATGTTTAAGAAGGGCTGAGCTCTGAGGGAACGTTTTCCCACACTCACAGCATTCATAGGGCTCCTCTTCTGTGTGGATTCTCCGATGTTTAAGAAAGGCTGTGCTCCATGTGAACTGTTTCCCGCACTCACAACATTCATAGGGGCGCTCTCCTGTGTGGATCCTCTTATGTATATTAAGGTTTGATTTGAAAGTGAAACTTTTCCCGCACTCACAGCATTTATACGGTCTCTCTCCTGTGTGGATCCTCTGATGTCTAATGAGGGATGAGCTCCGCGTGAAGCTTTTCCCGCACTCGCAGCACTCGTAGGGTCTCACGTCTGTGTGGCTTGTCTGATGTTTAGTAAGGTTTGATTTCTCACTGAACTGTTTCCCGCACTCACAACATTCATAGGGTCTCTGTCCCGTGTGGCTTTTCTGATGTTTAATAAATGTTGATTTCTCAATGAATTGTTTCCCGCACTCAGAGCATTCGTAGGGGCGCTCTCCCGTGTGGATCTTCTCATGTTTAAATAGGGCTGAGCTCTGAGCGAACGTTTGCCCACACTCACAGCAGGTATAGGGGCGCTCTCCTGTGTGCATTCTCTGATGATTAATAAGGAATGAGCTCAGAGTGAACTTTTTCCCGCACTCACTGCATTCATACGGTCTTTCTCCTGTGTGGATCCTCTGATGTCTAGTAAGGGATGAGTTCTGAGTGAAGCTTTTCCCGCACTCACAGCACTCATAGGGTCTCTCTCTTGTGTGGCTCGTCTGATGCGTAATAAGGTTTGATTTCTCACTGAACTGTTTCCCGCACTCACAGCATTTGTAGGGGTGCTCTCCCGTGTGGATCCGCTGATGTCTAACGAGGGTGGAGTTCAGAGTGAAGTGTTTCCCACACTCAGTGCATGTGTTTTTTCTCTCTCCTGTGGGTATTCTCTGCTGGGCTGTGATTTCCTTGGAGTTCTGGTGAGTCCCCTGACAATTAATGGATTTGTCCACTTTCTTCCTGGGCTGGTTTCCCTGCTGCCTCTCTGGCCTGTGCTGACTCTCACAGGCTTTTCCCTGCACATGAAGCCTGGACACATTCCCTTGGGATCCTTGCGATAATCCCCCGTGTGCTTCCACTTGCTCAGCATCTTCCTGCTGAGGACTCAGCTCCTTGTTCTCACTCACCATCCCAGCATCTGCTAGGACAGAGAGAGAAATGTCAGAAACAGGGGCAGAAAAGGGGAAATCAAACCAAAATTAGAGCTTGAGAGACAGAAAAAACCCTTCTCCTTAGGGGACAGAGGAGGGGAACAATTCTGCCTCCACATCCCATCAGGCAGGGAGCTGCTGGCGGGTGTCAGTGAGGATGGGTAGGAAGCCGTGAGCGACAGCTGCTCGTAGGGTACAAGGCCTCCTGAGGATACTCCTGAACTCCGAGAGCTCCCAAGGCCTTTTCAGGGAGTCCCAGCTCTTTCTTTCAGGCACTGAGAGTTTTTGAATTGGTTAAAGGATCCCTCACCTGTGCAGGCGCCTCTCAGGATCTCTCCTTCCTCACAGCCCTGGAGATCCAGGACCCACGGCTCCTCCCCTCGTTCCAGCTGGGAGATCACGTCAGGTTTGGAAACAGGAAACCCTGCACAGGGGATAGAAAACAAGGGAGATCAGGCGAGTTCATGGGACATTTTTCATAAAGAAGAGTCTATTGGTTTTAACCCAGCCCATTTTAAAGCTGTCAAATCCTGGGGACAGGTCCCCAGGTGCTCCAAGGTGCAGGACACGCTGCGTATGAGGCATTTAACTATCCCCATCTCTGCTGGGAACACACCCAGCCAGACACTCCTCAGCAAGGGGCTCCTAAAACACAGAGACAGTAACTCCATGTTCCAGGAAGTAAAAACTCCAGCCAGAGGGGAAGTCACCCTGTATCTGCTTCTTAATCACGGAGAGAACCCCAGAGACAATGGGAGAGTTGTAGGAAAGCCGGGACTGGTGAGCACGGGCTGGTGGGATTCAGTGCAGTAAGGAAAAGGAGAGATGGGGGGGGTGTCACTGAATGTCGTATCTCAGGGCTTGTCTACACTTGAGACACTGCAACTGTCCTGCTGTAGTGAGTCAGTGTAGACAAGGGGTCGGCAACCTTTCAGAAGTGCTGTGCCGAGTCTTCATTTATTCACTCTAATTTAAGGTTCCGTGTGCCAGTAACACATTTTAATGTTTTTAGAAGGTCTCTTTCTATAAGTCTATAATATATAACTCAACTATTGTTGTATGTAAAGTTAATAAGGTTTCAAAATATTTAAGAAGCTTCATTTAAAATTAAATTAAAATACAGAGGCCCCCAGACTGGTGGCCAGGACCCGGGCAGTGTTAGTGCCACTGAAAATCAACTCGCGTGCCGCCTTCGGCACCTGTGCCATAGGTTGCCTACCCCTGGTGTAGACACTCGCTACAGCAACGAGAAAAGTTCTCCCATGAGCATAGGTCATCCACCTCCACGAGAGGCAGAAGCTAGCTCGACGGAAGCATTATTTTCTGTTTAAAGACCAACTACTCTAACTACCCTAAATGCTACATGCTTATTCAGATGGTCTTGAAATTTGCTGGGCAAATTTTTCATAGGCATTCAGGGAAGGGTTAGTGGTCCAAACATGGGTTGATTTGTTAAAAAGGTTCCTAAGATATAGCCCTCACCCCCACCCCCACACACCCTATGCAGCTTTTTACAAAATCATCTTGCTCTTGAAACTTTTTTTGCACACAGCTGGGGCTGAAACTATGGTTCTCATCGTCCCCCGACCGATCTCAGTCACTTGGCATTTCTCGCAATTAGTACATAGCACCCACTGCCGCTTTGGGAAACCATTATTGAAAAGTTCATACTGGGAGGATTTGGAATTTCAGAGCAGCACAGGTCAAACTGGTGAGTTGATGACATGGAAATACATACGTGCAGCAAGACTAAGTCCCTGTTAACTGCTAGAGGGTTTCCCGCAATCTGCTGTCACAGTAAAGTGTTGGCTCAAGGAGATGTGCTGTGGCCATTGAACCTGAATTCATCATCACGTCATGTTCCTATGACACCTCTGGTGTTTAGGGCAGTGACGAAGCTCCTCCACTCCTGTCTGTTTCTGGCAAGTCTTTCAATGGTTCCCCAGCTATGCCCCAGGTTTCTCAGCTTAGCTTCCACAGCTCTTCACCATGTTGTTTTCAGGCAGCCTTGTTTTCTCTTGCTTTCAGGTGTCTGTCTTAATGCTATTCTGGTGATGGAATCAGTTTCCATCTGAAGCACATGGCTAATCCATCTCCATCGTCTCCTGGCAATGATGGTGCTCATATCCTCTTGGCTGCACTGTGTGAATAGGTCTTGGTTTGAGATTGTTGTGGGCCAAAAGATACAGAGGATTTTTCTGAGGCAGGTTGTATGGAA
Organism: Cuora mccordi; assembly: GCA_003846335.1. Taxonomy (NCBI): domain Eukaryota; kingdom Metazoa; phylum Chordata; order Testudines; family Geoemydidae; genus Cuora; species Cuora mccordi. Next base: position 547,702 of record ML123234.1, read on the forward strand.
TGAAGATAGTTTGGACACGTCATGCTTTCTCATTCCCCAGCATTCTGCACTATCAAGTAGTGTTGGAAGTACACAGCTCTGATAAATCTTGAGTTTGGTTTTGGTGTTGTATTTTGATGATTTCCAGCTCCTGAAGGTGTTCCTGGCTTTACTGATTCTGTTCCGGACATCCTGGCTTGTTCCACCGTCCTGGCTGATGGTGCTGCCCAAGTATGTGAATGTTTCTACATTGGTGAGAACATGATCCTCTATCCATATTGGTGATGGTGAGGCAATATTAAAGGTCATAATATCGGTCTTATTGCAGTTGATTTTCAATCCAATTTGCTGGCAGAATGTGTTGAGTTGTTTTTTCTTGTATATGGTGTTGGGTATGTGATAGGAGAGCGAGATCATCTGCGAAGTCCAGGTCTTCAAGGGATGAGAAGGGTGTCCAGTTAATGCCTCTTGGCATGTCTCTGTTGTACGCCGCATTACACAGTCAATGGCAATGCTGAAGAGAGTTCATAGATCCATAGATTCTAGGACTGGAAGGGACCTCGAGAGGTCATCAAGTCCAGTCCCCTGCCCTCATGGCAGGACCAAATACTGTCTAGACCATCCCTGATAGACATTTATCTAACCTACTCTTAAATATCTCCAGAGATGGAGATTCCACAACCTCCCTAGGCAATTTATTCCAGTGTTTAACCACTCTGACAGTTAGGAACTTTTTCCTAATGTCCAACCTAAACCTCCCTTGCTGCAGTTTAAGCCCATTGCTTCTTGTTCTATCCTTAGAGGCTAAGGTGAACAAGTTTTCTCCCTCCTCCTGATGACACCCTTTTAGATACCTGAAAACTGCTATCATGTCCCCTCTCAGTCTTCTCTTTTCCAAACTAAACAAACCCAATTCTTGCAGCCTTCCTTCATAGGTCATGTTCTCAAGACCTTTAATCATTCTTGTTACTCTTCTCTGGACCCTCTCCAATTTCTCCACATCTTTCTTGAAATGCGGTGCCCAGAACTGGACACAATACTCCAGTTGAGGCCTAACCAACGCAGAGTAGAGCGGAAGAATGACTTCTCGTGTCTTGCTCACAACACACCTGCTAATGCATCCCAGAATCATGTTTGCTTTTTTTGCAACAACATCACACTGTTGACTCATACTTTCTATGCCAATATCTAAGTCGTTGATGAAACACCCCGACATACTCCTACATGATACACCCCGACATACTCCTGTTCTGACTTCAAAACTGAGCTCACTGTGATCAACACTGCATGTGAAGTTAGAATAGATGCTTTTGATAATATTGATTATACAAAATGTGCCATAGGCCGGTCCTGTGAATGCTATCAAAAGCCTTCTCAAAGTCTAAGAAGTTTATGTAGAGTCACCGTTTCCATTCTAAGCATTGTTCTATTATGTTTCGTTGAGCAAAGATCTGGTCTGTGCATGCACGCCCTTTTCAAAAACCGCCTTGCTCTTTTCTGAGAACGCTCTCAACCGCCTCTGATGTATGCTGGACTATGATCTTACACAATACCTTGCTTGGCACAGATAAAAGTGTGATATCATGCCAGTTATTACAATCACTGAGAGTTCCTTTCTTTGATATCTTCACTATAACCCCATTGGTCCACTCCTCTGGCACTTTTTCCCTTTCCCAGACTGATGTGAATAGAGGGGCCAGGATAGATGCCACTAACTCAGGATTTACCTTGAACAATTGTGCATTCAAGTTATCCCTGCCAGCTTTCCCATTTTTTAAGGATTTGACGGCTTGAATGATCTCTTGCTTTGTTGGGGTGTCTGTGTTGATATCAAGATCATCTTCTGCCTCTGGGATGTTTGCTTCCTCTATAGGTGGATACCTGTTCAGCAATTCTTTGAAATGCTCTGTCCAGTGCATTTCTTGGTCTTTTTCTGTTGTCAGTAGGTGGCCTTCTGTGTCCCTGATGAGAGTGTTCATTGGTGTCTGCTGTTTACCACTGGTAAGATTTTGTAGACGGTTCCTTGTTCACCACGAGCCGTTGCCTCCTCGCCTTGTTTTGCTAGATTATCAATATAATGTCGTTTGTCCGCATTCACAGGGCGTTTGATCTCCCAGAGTGCCTTGCTATACTGCTCATGGTATTTGTCCTTTAGCTTCTGGGATTTTATGTCTAAAACTTTTTTCTTCGGGGCTCGTCTGGTTTCTGTGGTGTTCCATGTGCTGGGTGTAATCCACTCATTTCTTCTCTTCTGCCTCTGGCTTAGACAGGCTTCGCTGCGCTGTTCATAGATTGTTGTTACTTTGTCCCACTTTGTGTTAATCTCCTCATCTGCATTCTCCTCCTCTTCATCAATGTCTGCAAGTGCCTGAAACCTGTTCTTTCACTACAGAACGAAGGCTTTCTATAGTTCAGGGGACTTTAGCTTGTCAACATCATAATGTCTACGTCCCTTGTTTGGTGGACCCACACTTCTCAGTTTTAGCTTGATGGAGGCTGTCACAAGGTGGTGGTCGCTGCCAATATCTGCTCCCCTTCTCACTTTCACACCTGTCAAGGAGTGTCGCCATTTGGCATTGGTCAATCTGGTTCTTAGCTCTGCCATTTGGAGAACACCATGTCAGACTGTGAATTTCACAATGCTGAAATAGGGTTCCGCCGATGACTAGATCATTCATATTGCAGAAATCAACAAGCCTCTCCGTTTTCATTCATCACGCCACACCCATGTCTTCCCATTGCTCTGGCACTGTTTGTGTTGTCCTTACTGACCCTGGCATTCAGGTCTCCCATGATGATAGTTAGGTCGTGGCGTGGTACTCTCTCTAACTCCGCCTGTAGTATAAGGTAGATCCTTTGCTTCTTCATCACAGTCATTTGTCGGAGCGTAGCACTGAATCAGGGTGATGTTATTGTATTTCCCTTTCAGTCTGGCTCTCCTAATTCTGCTGCTGATGGACTTCCACTCAAGCAGGGACCGCTCCACTCCCTTCTTCAAAAGGATGGCAATACTGTTATGGTGTTGTCCATCATCCTGTCCAGAATACAGCAAAGTTTCTAATGAGGCTGTTGTTAATCTTCCTGATCCCATCCATCTGCTCTCACTGACACCCAGGATACGTAAGCTGTAGCGTCTCATCTCTGCTGGGACCGGAACTAGCTTCTGTGTTTCGTACATTGTACATTCCAAAAAACAAGTTTGGTTTTTGTCTTGGTGTTGAACACTTCAGTCCTCATGTCAGTGGCTTCCTTTCGGCTTTCACCACTGGAGGTCATAGGGGTGTTTGACTCCTGAAGGACATCGCACACAGTAAAGCAGGATTCTCAAACTTCATTGCAATACGACCCCCTTCCGACAATAAAAATTACTACACGGCCCCAGGAAGAGGGACTGAAGCCTGAGCCGACCGGTGCCCCACCACCCCGGGCAAGGGGAGGGAGGGAGCAAAGTCCAAGTCCCACTGTCCTGGGTAGGTTGATGGGACAAAACCCAAGCCCAAGGGCCTCAGCCCCATGTAGGGGCCTGTAACCTGAGTCCTGCTGCCCAGGGCTGAAGCCCAAGCCCCATTCCCCAGGGCTGAAGTCTTTGGGCTTCGGCCCCAGGTGGCAGGCTCAGGCTCAGGCTTTTCGGCCCCAGACCCCAGCAAGTCTAAATACCAGCCCTGGCGACCCCATTAAAACCGGGTCGCAACTGACTTTGGGGTCCCGACCCACAGTTTGAGAACCGCTGCAGTGAAGGTCGATTTCTCAGCCGCTGTTTCCGTAACATTTTATTTTTTACGGGAGAGGGTTGTTCACCATGTGCCTAACCCCCAGCTTGGAGGGCCAGGATGTCAGTTTTGTCTGGCCAGGTTCACTCTGCAGCGTGGGCTGTGGAAGCCACGCCCACCAAGCCCTACTGGGCATGCTCCAAATGTAGCAGGCGTATAAATGGGAGCAGCTCAGCTCGGTCTGGGCTGACAGCTGAAGAGGAAGGACACTTGCTGCAGGCTCTAGACCAGGAAGCACCAGAGGTGCTGACAGCAGGAGCAAGGGCCACCGAGATCCAGGCGGAGACCTAGACACCAGCAGACATAGTAGGAAGTAGCCCAGGGGGATGCCGGCTGCAGGGCTGAGAACAGTCAGCGTGTTGCACTTGGCTCCCCGCTGACTCAGTGGCACAGACCTTTGCCACAGACAGGACCCTGGGCTGGTACCTGGTGGAGCACGGAGGGCCTGGGTCCTCCTATCCCGGCCACCACCCACCCCTAGGTGGCAGCCCATTGTCCTTGACTTTGCCCACTAGGCCTTTCCACCCTGGGTAATCTAATTTATCCTAGCCGCTACGCCATACCACTGAAAGGATCAGGGCAACCCAAATGATTCTGGCCATTAGGCCTTTCTGCCCTACGGATAAGGGCAATCCTATAGACTCTGACCATTAGGACTTATAACTCTGGAACCTAGAACAGTGCTGTGAACTTATTTGTGGACTGGGAACAGCCCCTTGCATGAAAAGAGGATGGGATGTGGAAAAAAAAAAAATCACACTGCTCACCAACATAGCTATGTTGGGGAAAGCTCTAGGGTAGACAGTTATAGTGGCAAAAAAAAAAAAAAAAAAAAAAAAACCCCACACATTCCAAAAATCAATGTAATTAAATACCCATAAACTACATTCATGCAGAGTACATGCCACATCTAAAACACAACCTCATCTCTGCCCCTTCCATAACCCTGGGGTTGACACTAGCCACTGGAAACGGTTCAGTAAAGCTGGTACAAAGGTTTACAAACTACCAACGGAAGTGGAGAGTTCTTCATTTCAGGAAGTCTTCCAGTCAAGACTGGATGCCTTTCTGGAAGATGATTTAGTCAACCACAAGGCATACAGCTCAACACAGCGGTAACTGGATGAAATTCTGTGGCCTGTGTTACAGAAGAGGTGAGACTAGATGACCTAATAGTCCTTTCTCGCCATAAAAACCTATAAACCTAGAATAGTTACAAAGAAGGACGAAGAGAACGTGCCATTGTTTGTGCTGTGTTCCACCGATGGGAATACCAGCATTTATCGGCATCCCCTCCAGCTGCGTGCAGTGCGTCAGCGTAGCTGTAATACGATGCTGGATGGATTACTGGGAGCAGCTTGGCAGAGCTGTGACTGTGATAGGAAGGGAGGTACGTGTGGAACTTGGGGGACCTACTCTGCCCCATTTCCGTGCTAAGGGCTGTAGGCTGTGTCAGTGAAGGAGAACAAGGGCGTGTTCTTGTCACGGAGATTGTCTGCAGTCTGGTGGCATATGTGCTACTTGTTTCCAGGGTTCAGCGAGGGCTACGTGAAGTCAGTGACTCAGAAGGAATCCTCAGGGACAGAGTAAAGGGGTGATCTCACTTTGCAAGTCTGAGCTGGTTTGTGTGGAAAAGGCTCAGTGTTTGAGTGCCAGCCGGGGGTCGGAGGCTTCTCATCTTTATACTGGACCTAATTTCAAGTTTTGCCTTAGCAAAGTGAAGTTGTTAGACTTTGTGCTGAACTGCCCCTGTGCCCTGTTCCCAGAGTGTTCTGCAGCGAGGAGGGCAGAGTGTTAGTATGTGGGTCACTGGCTTGTCGGGGTGATGCTGAAATAGAGCACAGTAGAGGTTGCATTGTGGGGATGCCATGAAACTTAACTCTGCATTTCCCCTTCTAAGAACCGAGGGGACAGGAATCCTTACCCAGCGAGGTCACATTCTCATAGTTCTCCTGCATGACATCCCTGTAGAGGGCTTTCTGGGTGGGGTCCAGGAGAGCCCCCTCTTCCCTGGTGAAGTACACAGCCACCTCCTCGAAGGTCACCGGCCCCTGAAAGAGCAAGAGTCCAACACTCAGTACCTGCTGCCCCAGTCACAGCCCCACTATTCAACGGGGAAAGGAGCCAATCAAATGGAAGCTCTGGGTAGCTTGCAGTCAACAGTGTCCTACCCGCACACCGCTCGTAAGAGCAGCCATATTGGGTCAGACCAAAGGTCCATCTAGCCCAGTATCCTGTCTTCTGACAGAGGCCAATGCCAGGAGCCGCAGAGGGACTGAACAGAACACGTGATCATCAAGTGACCCATCCCCTGTTGCCCATTCCCAGCTTCTGGCAAACAGAGGCTAGAGACACCATCCCTGCTCATCCTGGCTAATAGCCCCTAAGGGACCTAGCCTGCACGAACTTATCAAGTATTAGAGCATCCAGAAAACATGAGGGTGAGGGCACAAAGAGAGAGCCCCTTCTCTCTCAGCAGATCCATCACACTCCTACTAGTCTGAGACTGATAGAGTTGAGGGAGTCCCTAGCAGGGTCCAGGGAGAGCTCACTGGTATAGAAGATTGGTGTTGGAAGAGACCTCAGGAGGTCAACTAGTCTAACTCCCTGCTCAAAGCAGGACCAACACCAACTAAATCATCCCAGCCAGGGCTTTGTCAAGCCTGACCTTAAAAACCTCCAAGGAAGGAGATTCCACCACCTCCCTAGGGAACCCATTCCAGTGCGTCACCACCCTCCTAGTGAAATAGTGTTTCCTAATATCCAACCTAAACCTCCCCCATTGCAACTTGAGACCATTGCTCCTTGTTCTGTCATCTGCCATCACTGAGAACAGCCTAGCTCCAGCCTCTTTGGAACGCCCCTTGAAGTAGCTGAAGGCTGCTATCAAATCCCCCCTCACTCTTCTCTTCTGCAGATTAAGCCAACTTCCCTCAGCCTCTCCCCGTAAATCATGTGCCCCAGCCCCCTAATCATTTTCGTTGCCGTCCGCTGGACTCTCTCCAATTTGTCCACAACCCTTCTGGCCCAAAAGTGGACGCAATACTCCAGATGTGGCCTCACCAGTGCCGAATAATCACTTCCCTCGATCTGCTGGCAACGCTCCTACTAATGCAGACCAATATAATAATAATAATTGGAGATATACCAATCTCCTAGAACTGGAAGGGACCTTGAAAGGTCATTGAGTCCAGCCCACTGCCTTCACTAGCAGGACCAATTTTTGCCCCGGATCCCTAAGTGGCCCCCTGAAGGATTGAACTCACAACCCTGGGTTTAGCAGGCCAATGCTCAAACCACTGAGCTATCCCTCCCCCTTGTTGCCATTAGCCTTCTTGGCAACAAGGTCACACTGTTGACTCATATCCAGCTTCTCGTCCACTGTAATCCCCAGGTCCTTTTCTGCAAAACTACCGCTTAGCCAGTTGGTCCTCAGCCTGTAGCGGTGCATGGGATTCTTCCGTCCTAAGTGCCTGGACTCTGCACTTGTCCTTGTTGAACCTCATGTTATTTCTTTTGGCCCAATCCTCCAATTTGTCTAAGTCACTCTGGACCCTATCCCTACCCTCCAGCTTATCTACCTCTCCCCGCAGCTTAGTGTCATCCGCAAACTTGCAGAGGGTGCAATCCATCCCATCATCCAGATCATTAATGAAGATGTTGAACAAAACCAGCCCCAGGACCGACCCTTGGGGTATTCTGCTTGATACCGGATGCCACCTAGACATCGAGCCATTGATCACTACCCATTGAGCCTGATGATCTAGCCAGCTTTCTATCCACTTTATAGTCCATTCATCCAATCCATACTACTTTAACTTGCTGACAAGAATACTGTGGGGGACCATATCAAAAGCTTTGCTAAAGTCAATGTATATCATGTCCACCACTTTCCCCATATCCACAGAACTAGTTATCTCATCATAGAAGGCGATAGGGTTGGTCAGGCATGACTTGCCCTTGGTGAATCCATGCTGACTGTTCCTGATCACCTTCCTCTCCTCCAAATGCTTCAGAACGGATTCCTTGAGGACCTGCTCCATGATTTTTCCGGGGACTGAGGTGAGGCTCAGTCTGTAGCTCCCTGGATTCTCCTTCCTCCCTTTTTTAAAGACAAGCACTACATTTGCCTTTTTCCAATCGTCCAGGACCTCCCTGATCGCCATGAGTTTTCAAAGATAACGGCCAATGACTCTGCAATCACATCAGCCAACTCCCTCAGCACCCTCGGATGCATCAGATCCAGTCCCATGGACTTGTGCATGTCCAGCTTTTCTAAATAGCCCTTAACTTGTTCTTTCATCGCTGAGGGATGCTCACCTCCTCCCCATATTGTGCTGCCCAGTGCAGCAGTCTGGGAGCTGCCCTTGTCTGTGAAGACAGAGGCAAAAAGAGCATTGAGTACTTCAGCTTTTTCCACATCATCTGTCACTAGGTTACCTCCACCATTTAGTAAAGGTCCCATTATTTCCTGACCATCTTTTTGTTGCTAACATACCTGTAGAAACCCTTCTTGTTACCCTTCACATCCCTTGCTAGCTGCAACTCCAGTTGTGCTTTGGCCTTCCTGATTACACCCCTGCATGCTCGAGCAATATTTTTTATATTCCTCCCTAGTCATGTGTCCAAGTTTCCACTTTTTATAAGCTTTCTTTTTGTGTTTAAGCTCACCAAACATTTCTCTGTTAAGCCAAACTGGTTGTCTGTCATATTTGCTATTCTTTCTGCACATTGGGATGGTTTGTTCCTGCAACCTCAGCAAGGCTTCTTTAAAATACAGCCAACTCTCCTGGACTCCTTTCCCCCTCATATTAGCCTCCCAGGGGATCCTGCTCATCAGTTCCCTGAGGGAGTCAAAGTCTGCTTTTCTGAAGTCCAGGGTCCATATTCTGCTGCTCTCCTTTCTTCTGTTTGTCAGGATCCTAAACTCGACCATCTCATGGTCACTGCTGCCCAGGTTGCCACCCACTTCTACTTCCTCTACCAATTCTTCCCTGTTTGTGAGCAGCAGGGGAAGAGGAGCACAGCCCCTAATTGGTTCCTCCAGCACTTGCACCAGGAAGTTGTCCCCAACACTCTCCAAAAACTTCCCGGATTGTCTGTGCATCGCTGTATTGCTCTCCCAGCAGATGTCAGGGTGATTGAAGTCCCACATGAGAACCAGGGCCTGTGATCTGGAAACTTCTGTTAGTTGTCCAAAGAAAGCTTCTTCTCTCTCATCCTCCTGGTCTGGTGGTCTACAGCAGACACCCACCACGACATCACCATGACATGGGTAGGAAGCACAACATTCTCCTCCTTGTGAGGAAGTGGATATGAGGGGAGGGGCATCTCCCCTAAGCCTGACTGGTGGGTGCCCCCTTCATATCTCACAGCAGCTGTTGGTTAGTGAGGTCAGGCTCCAGCACTGGGAGTCTGGCCACTTTTCCTAGCCCCATCTAGGTGGGTTGTTTCCTCTTCCACAAATTAGGGCATTTCCACCTCCGAACCTCAAGGGTCTATTCCTAGAATCTAGGCCACTTATTAAACAACTCCCAGCAGGTTTGCCACACCCGGTCCTCCTCCCTTTCTCCACACTGTGCATTTCCTGCCCCGCTCCAACCTCCAGACCAGACTTTGCAAACCTTCCCAACTCCTGTGTATTTGCTGTCCCTCTCCTCCAGTAGGAACCCACCAGCAAACCCCCCCCCCGCCCGATAATCCCTACCTGAGTTGGCTCCTCTGCAGCCATTTCTCTTTCCTGTCCCATGAGAGGACGGGATGAGCTGGAGCGAGATGTGGGCATCATCCTGCAGCCTGGCAGGGCGAGAAGGGCAATTGTGGAGGTTTCAGAACACGCTTTAGTTCATTTCACATCAGAATTCCCCCAATCCCTTTCCCTGCAGACGGACATCCTAGATTCTGTCACACTGGGAAAACACTTCATCGGTGATAATGAGAGAGAAAAGGGAAGCACTAGAGGGAATTTCTATCAGCATTTGAGAGGGAAGTGGCACAGACAGGGAAAGTGTGGGTGGAGGAGGCTAGCTCCCTGCCTCGCCTCTCCAGCCCCAGGCCTCGTCCCCTCCCCTTCACCCCATCTCTCCTCTCCTGGGAGGGACACAGCCGGCAGGGAGTCTCATGGGGGAGGACGAATGAGGAGGGACCCAGCGGGCAGGCGAAGTGCCCGAGAGGGAGGCTTGCGGGGGAGAGGGGGGATGAGGAGGGACCCGGAAGGAGGGGGCAGGTCTGGCGTGGGAGTGGAAAGTGAGGCAGGACTCAGCGGGCTGGGAGGAGTCTAGCAGGGAAGGGGGGTGAGGAGGGACCCGCAGTGCAGGTGGGCGAGGAGTACCGGGTCAGGAGGGGGTGTCTGGCGGGGGAGAGGAGGGACCTGGTGGGGATAGGAGGGACCTGGCTTGTAGGGAGGGGGTCTTGCTGGGAAAGGGGGGTGAGGAGGGACCGGCGGGTGGGGAGGGGTTTGTCAGGGGAAGGGGAGTGAGCCAGCACCCGGCAGGCTGGGGTGATCTCTCTCAGGGAAGCGGGCGTGAGGAGGGACTCAGTGGCCAGCGGGGGGGGGGGTGTCTGGTGGGGGAGGGGGTTGAGGAGGGACCTGGCAGGTGGGTGGGTGGTCAGACAGGGGAGGGGGAGACCAGGCGGGACCTGGCAGGTGGGGAGGGGGGGTCTCACCAAGAGGGGGGGTGAGGAGAGACCCAGCTGATGGGGGTGTGTGGCGGGGGGGGTCAATGAGGAACCTGGCTGATGGAGGGGGGAGACAGCACCCTGTGGGCAGGGGGGTCTCTCAGGGAAGGGGGGACCCAGCAGGCGGGGGGAGGTCTCACCGGGAAGAGGGGTGAGGAGTGACCTTGCGGCCAGGGGTCTCTCAGGGAAGGCAGTATGGGGGGGACCCGGCAAGTGGGGGGGTCTGGCAGGGGAGGCAGGCAAAGAGGGACCCGGTGGCCGGGGAGGAGC
>ML123234.1:575813-588078 GCA_003846335.1 Cuora mccordi
GGGGGGTTGAACTGTCTCTGTGCAGCCAGGAAAGGGGAGTTAATTGGATCCTGTCCCTGTTTGTGCCTCTCGCCTCTCACACTCTGATACAAATTCTCTCTAGTTCTTCCCCTTTTCTCGCTCAGTATCTCACACGTGGCTATAAACTCTGGGGAGATTCCCCCCCTTTCCCCTCAAATGATCAACTCTCTCATCTCTCCTAATTTCCCCCCTTCTCCTCATACTTCTCAAATGTCCGTTGAAAATCTCCTCCCATTTTGGGGGGTTTCCCCACCCATTTTATCTGCACTAATTTGTGTTTGTTTAGGTGGGAAATTGTTGCCCTGAGTCAGGGATGGGGTGACTTTGGGGTGCGGTCGGATGGGATGGATGTCCCTTCTCTGCCAGCAACAGGGTGGGGGAAGAGAGGAGCTAGTGTCCTCCCTGGAGCCTGCCCAGCCCAGGGCCGGCTCTAGACCCCAGCACGGCAAGCACGCGCGTGGGGCGGCCCTTTCCCGGGGGGGGCGGCAGGCTGGGCTGGCGGACCTGCCGCAGTCATGCCTGCGGAAGCTCCACTGGAGCCGCGGGAGCAGCGGACCCTCTGCAGCTGCGGGAGGTCCAGCCGAGCGACCAGCGGACCCTCCGCAGTCATGCCCGCGGGAGGTCCGCTGCTCCCGCGGCTCCGGGGCGCCTCCCGCGCATGACTGCTTGGGGCGGCCAAAAAGGTAGAGCCGCCCCTGGCCCAGCCCCTTTGGTTCTGCTCCTTTCCAGCATTTTGTTCAGAGACTTTATTACTGGGGAGGCTGAAAAATCTCCCTGTGGGCTTAGCCTGGTGAGGGGTGGCAGGTCTACACTGGAATAAAGAGATCAAGCATGTTTCCAGCATGGTAGGATGTCTGTCTGCAGGGAAAGGACCTGGAGGAATTGTGAGGTGAAATTAACTAAAGCCTGTTCTGAAACCTCCAGCACTGCCCTTCTCATCATGCCAGGCTGCAGAACAATGTCCATGTTTTGCTCCAGTTCATCCCGTCCTCGCTTGGGACAGGAAAAAGAAATGGCTGCAGAGGAGACCGTTCAGGTAGGGATTATTGGGGGGGTTGTTGGTGGGTTCCTGCTGGAGGAGAGGGAGAGCAAATACACCGGAGATGGGCAGGTTTGCACAGTCTGGTTTGGAGGTTGGAGCGGGGCAGGAAATGCACAGGGTGAAGAAAGGGAGGAGGACAGGGTGTGACAAACCTGCTGGGAGTTATTTAATAAGTGGCCTTATAAGTGGTTTAATAAGATTCTAGGAACAGACCCAAGAGGTTCAGAGGTGGAAATGCCCTAATTTGTTGAACAGAAAATAACCCACCTACATGGGGCTAGGAAAACGGACCAGACTCCCAGTGCTGGAGCCTGACCCAGTGCTGTGAGATATGAAGGGGGCACCCACCAGTGAGGCTTATGGGAGATTCCCCTCCCTTCACATCCAGCTCCTCACAATGGGGAGGTTATTGAGCTTCCTACCAGGCAGCTCTCCCTGGACCCTGCTAGGGGCTCCATCTCCTGAATCAGTCAGTGGCTAGTAGGCGGGGGGATGGATCTGCTGGGAGAGAGGAGGGGCTCTCGCTTCCTCCCCTCACCCTGGTGTTTCCTGGATGTTCTGAGCAGAGTGGGGGGTGGGACTTTGCGATGCTCCCATTTGATTGGCTTACAGTTAAAAAGGTCATAGAGCAGTTTTTAAACTAAGGGCTGGGGGAAAGCCACCAGGTGTGGAGGAGCACGTGGTTCGGGCAAGGAGAGGAGCTATTAATGGAAGATGATAAAAAGAGCCACATTTTAAAAAGTCCCATTGAATTACAGCATGTAATGGCAGACGGCTAAGAAAATGACAAAATTTTTAAGTGCTTATATACCATGCTAGAAGTCTAAATAATAAGATGGGTGAACTAGAGTGCCTCTTATTAAATGAGGATATTGATATAATAGGCATCACAGAAACTTGGTGGAATGAGGATAATCAATGAAACATACACTAATACCAGGGTACAAAATATCAGAAGGACAGAACGGGTCGTGCTGGTGGGGGAGTGGCACTATTTGTGAAAGAAAGCATCAAATCAAATGAAGTAAAAATCTTAAGTGAACCAAACTGTATCGTAGAATCTCTATGGAGAGTAATTCCATGCTTGAACAATAAGAATATAGCAGTAGGGATATATTACTGACCACCTGACCAGGATGGTGTTAGTGACTGAAATGCTCAGGGAGACTAGAGAGGCTCTTAAAATAAAAAACTCAATAATAATAATAATGGGGGATTTCAACTATCCCCTTAGTGACTGGGTACATGTCACCTCAGGATGGGATGCAGAGATAAAGTTTCTTGACACCTTAAATGACTGCTGCTTGGAGCAGCTGGTCCTAGAACCCATCAGAGGAGAGGCAATTCTTGATTTAGTCCTAAGTGGAGCACAGGATCTGGTGCAAAAGGTGAATATAGCTGGACTCTGGTAATAGTGACCATAATATAATTACATTTAACATCCTAGTGGAGGGGAAAACACCACAGTAGCCCAACACTGTAACATTTAATTTCAGAAAAGGAAACTACACAAAACTGAGGATGTTAAACAGAAATGAAAGGGTACCATGCCAAAAGTGAAATCCCTGCAAGTTGCATGAAAACTTTTTAAGGATACCGTAATAGAAGCTCAACTTAAATGTATACCCCACATTAAAAAAACAGTAAAAGAACCAAAAAAGTGCCACTATGGCTAAACAACAAAGTAAAAGAAGCAGTGAGAGGCAAAAAGGCATCCTTTACAAAGTGGAAGTTAAATCCTAGTGAAGAAAATAGAAAAGAACATAAACTCGGCAAGTGAAGTGTACAAATATAATTAGGAAGGCCAAAAAAGAATTTGAAGAACAGCTAGACAAAGACTCAAAAAGTAGTAGTAAAAAAGTGTTTAAGTACATCAGAAGCAGGAAGCCTGCTAAACAACCAGTGGGGCCTATTTTTAAAAAAAAAGGGGGAAAAAAGGTGATCGAGGTAACTACAGGCCTGTCAGTTTGACATCTGTAGTATGCAAGGTCTTGGAAAAAATTTGGAAGGAGAAAGTAGTTAAGGACATTGAGGTCGATGGTAATTGAGACAAAATACAACGTGGTTTTACAAAAGGTAGGTTGTGCCAAACCAACCTGATCTCCTTCTTTGAGAAGGTAACAGATTTTTTAGACAAAGGAAACGCAGTGGATCTAATTTACCTCGATTTCAGTAAGGCATTTGATATGGTTCCACATGGGGAATTATTAGCTAAATTGGAAAAGATGGGGATCAATATGAAAATTGAAAGGTGGATAAGGAACAGGTTAAAGGGGAGACTACAACGGGTTGTACTGAAAGGTGAACTGTCAGGCTGGAAGGAGGTTACTAGTGGAGTTCCTCAGGGATCGGTTTTGGGACCAATCTCATTTAATCTTTTTATTACTGACCTTGGCACAAAAAGTGGGAGTGTGCTAATAAAATTTGAGGATGACACAAAGCTGGGAGGTATTGCCAATACAGAAAGCGACCGGAATATTGTACAGGAAGATCTGGATGACCTTGTAAACTGGAGTAATAGTAATAGGATGAAATTTAATAGTGAAAAGTGCATTTAGGGATTAACAACAAGAATTTTTGTTATAAACTGGGGACGCATCAGTTGGTAGTAACAGAGGAGAAGGACCTCGGAGTATTGGTTGATCACAGGATGACTATGAGCCACCAATGTAATGTGGCTGTGAAAAAAGCTAATGCGGTCTTGGGATGCATCAGGTGAGGTATTTCCAGTAAAGATAAGGAGGTGTTAGTACCATTATACAAGGCACTGGTGAGACCTCATCTGGAATACTGTGTGCAGTTCTGGTCTCCCATGTTTAAGAAGGATGAATTCAAACTGGAACAGGTACAGAGAAGGGCTACTGGGATGATCCGAGGAATGGAAAACCTGTCTTATGAAAGGAGATTCAAAGAGCTTGGCTTGTTTAGCCTAACCAAAAGAAGGCTGAGGGGAGATACGATTGCTCTCTCTAAATATATCAGAGGAATAAATACCAGGGAGGGAGAGGAATTATTTAAGCTCAGTACCAATGTGGACACAAGAACAAGTGGATATAAACTGGCCATTAGGAAGTTTAGATGAAGGTTTCTGACCATTAGAGGAGTGAAGTTCTTGAACAGCCTTCCAAGGGGAGTAGTGGGGGCAGAAGATATATCTGGTTTCAAGACTAAGCTTGATAAGTTTATGGAGGGGAGGGGATGGTATGATGGGATTGTTGTGTATTTGGTTGTCATGGGTTTTGTTACTATGGCAACTGAGTTAGACTATTAAGGGATAGCTCAGCCGGTTTCAACTGGCTGAGTGAGCTCTCTGTATTTCTGTAAATAAAATGGAGGTTTTGGTTAGCTGCCTGCTCTCTGGCCTCAAGTGATTGCTTCCTACACCGGCCGCTCCAAGGATATAACAGGGATAGCCTAATTTTGGCGTTTAATTGATCTTTGACTATTAGCAGTAAATATGCCCAATGGCCTGTGATGGGATGTTAGGTGGGGTAGGATCTGAGTTACTACAGAGAATTCTTTCCTGGGTGTCTGGCTGGTGAGTCTTGCCCACATGCTCAGGGTTTAGCTGATCACCATATTTGGGGTCGGGAAGGAATTTTCCTCCAGGGCAGATTGGCAGAGGCCCTGGGGTTTTTTCGCCTTCCTCCGCAGCGTGGGGCACGGGTCACTTCCTGGAGGATTCTCTGCACCTTGAAGTCTTTAAGTCATGATTTGAGGACTTCAATAGCTCAGACATAGGTTAGGGGTTTGTTGCGGGAGTGGGTGGGTGAGATTCTGTGACCTGCGTTGTGCAGGAGGTCAGACTAGATGATCATATTAGTCCCTTCTGACCTTAAAGTCTATGACTGTAAGATAGGACGATCGAGATGATAAAGGAGCACTCAAGGACAATAAAGCCATTGCAGAGAAAATAAATGAATTCTTTGCATTGGTCTTCACGGCTGAGGATATGAGGGAGATTCCCAAGCCAGAGCCATTGTTTTTAGGTGACAAATCTGAGGAACTGTCCCAGATTGAGGTGTTATTAGGGGAGGTTTTGGAACAAATTGATAAATTAAAAAGTAATAAATCTCCAGGACCAGATGGGATTCACCCAGGAGTTCTGAAGGGACTCGAATGTGAAATTGCAGAACTACTAATTGTAGTCTATGACCTATCATTTAAATCAGCTTCTGTACCAGATGACTGGACGATAGTTAATGTGATGCCAATTTTTAAAAAGGGCTCCAGAGGTGATCCCGGCAATTACAGCCAGTAAGCCTGACTTCAGGCAAACTGGTTGAAACTCTAGTAAAGAACAAAATTGTCAGACACATAGATGAACATAATTTGTTGGGGAAGAGTCAACATGGTTTTTGTAAAGGGAAACCATGCCTCACCAATCTGCTAGAATTCTTTGAGGGGGGTCAACAAGCATGTGGACCAAGAGCACCTTCAGCAAATTTTGCAGGTGCCACTAAACTAGGAGGAGTGGTAGATATGCTGGAGGGTAGGGATAGGATACAGAGGGACCTAGACAAATCAGAGAACTGGGCCAAAAGAAATCTGATGAGGTTCAACGAGAACAAATGCAAAGTCCTGCACTTAGGATGGAAGAATCCCATGCACTGCTACAGACTAGGGACCGGATGGCTAGGCAGCAGTTCTTCAGAAAAGGACCTAGGGGTTACAGTGGACAAGAAGCTGGATATGAGTCAACGGTGTGCCCTTGTTGCCAAGAAATCTAACGACATTTTGGGCCGTATAAGTAGGTGCATTGCTAGCAGAACGAGGGACGTGATCATTCCCCTCTATTCGACATTGGTGAGGCCTCATCTGGAGTAGTGTGTCCAGTTTTGGGCCCCACACTACAAGAAAGATGTGGACAAACTGGAAAGAGTCCAGCAGAGGGTAACAAAAATAATTAGGGGGCTGGAGCACATGACTTATGAGGAGAGGCTGAGGGAACTGGGATTGTTTCTTCTGTAGAATAGAAGACTGAGGGGATTTGATGGCTGCTTTCAACTCCCTGAAAGGGGATTCCAAAGAGGATGGATCTAGACTGTTCTCAGTGGTAGCAGATGACAGAACAAGGAGCAATGGTCTCAAGTTGCAGTGGGGGAGGTTTAGGTTGGATATTAGGAAAAACTTTTTCACTAGGAGGGTGGTGAAGCACTGGAATGGGTTCCCTAGGGAGGTGGTGGAATCTCCTTCTTTAGAGGTTTTTAAGGTCAGGTTTGACAAAAGCCCTGGCTGGGATGATGTAGTTGGGAATTGGTCCTGCTTTGAGCAGGGGATTGGACTAGATACCTCCTGAGGTCCCTTCCAACCCTGATATTCTATGATTCTAAGGAGGATCCAGTGGATATAGTATACTTAGATTTGTCAGAAAGCTGTTCACAAGGTCCCTCACCAAAGGCTCTTAAGCAAAGTAAGCTGTCATGGGATAAGAGGTGGGTCCTCTCATGAATTGGTAACTGGTTAAAATGTAGGAAAAGGGTAGGAATAAATGGTCAGTTTTCAGAATGGAGAGAGGTAAATAGCGGTGTCCCCCAGGGGTCTGTTCTGGGACCAGTCCTATTCAACGTATTCATAAATGATCTGGAAAAAGGGGTAATCAGTGAGGTGACAACATTTACAGATGATATAAAACTACGCAAAATAGTTAAGACCAAGGCAGAATGTGAAGAGCTCCAAACGGATCTCTCAGAACTGGGTGACTGGGCAACAAAATGGCAGATTAAATTCAGTGTTGATAAATGCAAAGTAATGCACATCGGAAAAGATAATATCAAATACACATAAAATCGTGGGGTCTAAATTAACTGTTACCACTCAAGACAGAGATCTTGGAGTCATTGCGGATAGTTCTCTGAAAACATCCAGTCAATGTGCAGCAGCATCAAAAAAGCAAACAGAATGTTGGGAATAATTAAGAAAGGGATATATAAGAAGGCAGAAAATATATTGCCTCTATATAATTCCAGGGGATGCCCACATCTTGAATACTGTGTGTAGATGTGGTCGCCCCATCTCAAAAACGATATATTGAAAATGGAAAAGGTTCAGAAAAGGGCAACAAAAACGATTAGGGGCATGGAGCGGCTTCCGTATGAGAAGAGATTAATAAGACTGTCTCTTTTCAGCTTGGAAAAGAGACGACTAAAGGGGGATATGCTAGAGGTCTATAAAACCATGACTGGTGTGGAGAAAGTAAATAAGGAAGTGTTATTTAATCCTTCTCATAACACAAGAACTAGGAGTCACCAAATGAAATGAATAGGCAGCAGGGTTAAAACAAACCAAAGGAAGTATTTCTTCACACAACGCACAGTCAGCGTGTGGAACTCCTTGCCAGAAGATGTTGTGAAGGCCAAGACTATAACAAGGATTAAAAACAAAACAAAACAAAAAAAAAACTAGAGAAGTTCATGGAGGATAGTTCCATCAGTGGCTATTAGCCAGGATGGGGAGGGATGGTGTCCCTAGCCTCTGTTTGCCAGAAGCTGGGAATGAGCAACAGGGGATGGGTCACTTGATGATTCCCTGTTCTGTTCATTCCCTCTGGGGCACCTGGCACTGTCAGAAGACAGGATGCTGGGCTAGATGGACCTTTGGTCTGACCCAGTATGTTCTTATGTTCCTCTCCCCCACGAATAGTGGGGCTGTGAGTGGGGCAGCAGGTACTGAGTGTTGGACTCTTGCTCTTTCAGGGGCCGGTGACCTTCGAGGAGGTGGCTGTGTATTTCACCAGGGAAGAGTGGGCTCTGCTGGACCCCACTCAGAGAGCCCTCTACAGGGATGTCATGCAGGAGAACTATGAGACGGTGATCTCGCTGGGTAAGGATTCCTGTCCCCTCGGTTATTAGAAGGGGAAAGGAAGAGTTAATGTTCACAACACCCCACAATGCCACCTTTGCTCTGCCCTGTTTCAGCATCACCCCAGCATGCCAGTGACACACACGCTGCCAGAGACCCTCCCCTGCTACAGAACACTTTGGAAACAGCGCACAGGTGCAGTACAACAACCAGAGGGTCGTCTAGTTTCCCTGGGCTACTTCCTACCCCCCCCCCCCCGGGGGGGGGGCCGGGGGGGGGGGGGTGCTCTGGCTCCCTGCGATGAGTGGTCAGTGGTAGCCCCAGGGGTTTGTCAGCACCTTACTCAGCCAGCAGCCTTGGGAGCTCTGGCCAGGCATCCAGTGGCAGTCCTGGGAGCTCCTCCTCCGGCAACAGGGGGAAGCATCCATCTCCCTCGGCAGCTCCAGCACAAATAAGGGCCAGCCTTTTGTACTTCCGCTTCCTGTCCCGCCCTTCCACGTCCGGTGGGGTGGGCATGGCTTTTCTGGTTCTGAAGCCCAAGGGGCGGGTTACAGTCCCTCCGGATCTAGCTTGGAGGAGGCCACACCTCCTTGCTACACACTCCACTCCCCTCCCCTCCCCGTGAGGTTTCCTTCGGCGTCGTTGTCTTCGCTTTGCCATTGACCGACCTTGGAGTCCGCTAGCACGTATGCCCCCAGGCTGCTGGCAATCTCCACGACAAGAACTCGCCCTTGTGCACCTTCGCTGACACAACCTGCAAAATGAGGCAGGCTAGGTCCCTCGGGGTTCACGTGTACGTCTCTTCATCCCACAGTCTCAGCTCTGCCAAGCTGCTCCAACGAATCCATCCTCCTTTCAATTACAGCTGACACACTGCACACAATTGGAGGGCGTGTGGATAAATGCCGGTGTTCCGATCTGTGGAACACAACACAAACAATGGCATGTTCTTAGTCCTTCCTTGTGTCTGTTGTAGACTCAGATTTTATGTCCAGAAAGGACTATTCGTTCATCCAGTTTGGCCTGCTGTATAACACAGGCTACAGAATTTCATCCAGATATAGCCTTGTGTTTGGCTAAATCATCTTCCGGAAAGGCATCCAGTCTTGACGTGAAGACTTCCTGAGCTGGAGAAGATGCCACTGATCTTGATAGTTTGTAAACCTTTGCACCAGCCTTCCTGAACTGTTTCCAGTGGTTAGTGCCAACTCAAGGATTAGGGAAGGGCAGAGTTAAGGTTGTGTTGCAGGTGGCATCATTTTCTAGTTTTCAGAGGTTTAGGTTTAGCTCCCATCCACATGCTGAGAGGACATGAGGCCGCGCTGGGCAACCATAACTCTGCATTAATGTACTTTATGGGTATTTTACCCTGATTTTTTTTCTTAATGCCCTTTTTGCCACTGTAACTGTGTCTACCTTACAGCTTTTCCCGGCCCAGCTGTGATGGTTAGTGGTGTGATTTTTACACCCCTAACTGCCAGTGCTATGCTGGCAAAACTTGTAAGTACAGACCGGGAAGACTCTGCATGTGGACTTTAGAGCACTTGAAAATAGGACTCTGAACCCACATATTTTGTAATCAGAGGGGAAAACTTCCAACAGGAACTTCTGCAGAATGCAAGAAAAAAGCACAACACACGTTGCCTGAAACTATCAGCAGTCGGGCTCCATCTCAAATTCATGGGTGGGGTTTAGGTTCAATGGCCGCAGCATAGACCCTCTTGAGCCAACCCGAAGAGGCAGTGGGGGCTGCGTACTACCTGGGAGAAATGCCAAGTGACGGAGATCAGTCCGGGGACAATGAGAACCGTAGCTTCAGCCCCAGCTCTGTGTAAGGAAATATGACAAGAGGAAGATGATTTTTGTAGAAAGCTGCCAAAGGGGGTGGAGGGGCTGTATCTTAGGAACCTCTTTAACAAACCTCCCCATATTTGACCCACTAACCTTTCCTTGCATGCCCATGAAAACGTTGCCTGGCTAATTTAAAGAGAATCCAGATAAACATGGAATTTAGGGTAGTTAGAATAGGTTGTTTTTAAACAGAAAATAATGCTTCCGTCGAACTAGCTACTGCCTCTCGCGGAGGTGGGTGACCTATGCTCAGGGGAGAACCTTTTTCATTGCTGTAGCGAGTGTCTACACTGACGCAGTACAGCAGGACAGTCGCAGTGTCTCAAGTGTAGACAAGCCCTGAGATACGACATTCAGTGGCACCCGCCCCCACTGCCGTCCCTCCTTTTCCTTACTGCGCTGAATCCCACCAGCCCGTGCTCACCAGTCCCGGCTTTCCTACGACTCTCCCATTGTCTCTGGGGTTCTCTCTGTGCTTAAGAAGCAGATCCAGGGTGAGTTCCCCTCTAGCCGGAGTCTTTACTTTCCGGAACACAGAGTTATTGACTCTGTCTCTTAGGAGCTGCATTGCCAAGATGGCTAATGGCATATTGGGCTGCATGAGTAGGAGCACTGCCAGCAGATTGAGGGGAGTGATTATTCCCCTCTATTCAGCACTGGTGAGGCCACATCTGGAGTATTGTGTCCAGTTTTGGTCCCCCAACTACAGAAGGGATGTGGACAAATAGGAGAGAGTCCAGCGGAGGGCAACAAAAATGGTCAGGGGTCTGGAGCACATGACTTACGAGGAGAGGCTGAGGGAACTGGGGTTATTTAGTCTGCAGAAGAGACAAGTGAGGGGGGATTTGATAGCAGCCTTCAGCTACCCAAAGGGGGGTTCCAAAGAGGCTGGAGCTCGGCTGTTCTCAGTGGTGGCAGATGACAGAACAAGGAGCAAGTTGCAGTGGGGGAGGTGTAGGTTGGATATTAGGAAACACTATTTCCCTAGGAGGGTGGTGAAGCACTGGAATGGGTTCCCTAGGGAGGTAGTGGACTCTCCATCCTTGGAGGTTTTTAAAGCCCGGCTTGACAAAGCCCTGGCTGGGATGATTTAGTTGGGGCTTAGTCCTGCTTTGAGCAGGGGGTTGGACTAGATCCCTCCTGAGGTCCCGTCCAACCCTGAGATTCTATGATTCTACGAGCAGTGTCTGGCTGTGTGTGTTTCCAGCAGAGATGGGGATAGTTAAATCCCTCATACGCAGAGTGTCCTGCACCTTGGAGCACCTGGGGAACTGCCCCCGGGTTTTGACAGCTTTAAAATGGGCTGGGGTTAAACTAATAGACTCTTTGTGAGAAATGTCCCATGAACTCCCCTGATCCCCCTTGTTTTCTGTTCCCTGTGCAGGGTTTCCCGTTTCCAAACCTGATGTGATCTCCCAGCTGGAACGAGGGGAGGAGCCGTGGGTCCTGGATCTCCAGGGCTCTGAGGAAGGAGAGATCCTGAGAGCTGCCTGCACAGGTGAGGGATCATTAACCCAATTCAAAAACGCTCCGTGGCTGAAGGAAAGAGCTGGGACTCCCTGAAAAGGCCTTGGGAGCTTTCTGAGTTCAGGAGTATCCTCAGGAGGGCTTGTATCCTATGGGCAGCTGTCGCTCACGGCTTCCTACCCATCCTCATGGACACCTGGCAGCAGCTTCCTCCCTGATGGGATGTGGAGGCAGAATTGTTCCCCTCCTCTGTCCCCTAAGGAGAAGGGTTTAGGAGAATTCAGCTATTAGGGTTTTTCTGTCTCTCCGGGTCAAATTTTGCTTTGATTTCCCCTTTTCCACCCGTTTCTGATGTTTCTCCCTGTGTCCCAGCAGGTGCTGGGATGGTGAGTGAGAACGAGGAACTGAATCCTCAGCAGGAAGATGCTGAGCAAGTGGAAGCACACGGGGGATTATCGCAAGGATCCCAAGGGAATGTGTCCAGGCTTCATGTGCAGAGAAAAGCCTCTGATTGCCAGCACAGGCCAGAGAGGCAGCAGGGAAACCAGCTAGGTGAGAACCTTGGTAAATCCCTTAATTGTCAGGAGACTCTAACAGACGTCAAGGAAATCACAGCCCAGCAGAGAACACTTATAGGAGAAAGAAAAATCACATGCACCGAGTGTGGGAAACACTTCAGTAGCCGCTCAGACCTTATGAAACATGAGCGAATCCACACAGGAGAGAGGCCCTATGGATGTGGAGTGTGCGGGAAAACTTTCATCCAGAGCTCCCACCTTGTTCGGCATCAGAGGATCCACTCAGGGGAGAGACCCCATGAGTGCGGCAAGTGTGGGAAACAGTTCACTCTGAGCTCCGCCCTCACTAGACACCAGAGGATCCACACGGGAGAGCGACCCTATGAATGCAGTGAGTGTGGGAAAACCTTCACTGACAGCTCCGCCCTTATTAATCACCAGAGGGCCCACACGGGAGAGCGACCCTACGCATGTAGTGAGTGCGGGAAACAGTTCACCCGGAGCTCAGGTCTTATTATACATCAGAGGATCCACACAGGAGAGAGGCCCTATGAGTGCTGCGAGT